>JAPEUS010000027.1:0-173669 GCA_027946355.1 Collariella sp. IMI 366227 | reverse complement strand
TGGCTGAGGTACAAAGCATACCCGGGCCCTCGTCTGCGCTTCCAGATCAGGTGGCCCAAAGGCTGGTAGGCGCGCTCTGCTGGTTCATCTATGGGCCAAGGATCCCGCGTGGAATACTATGGCGTTATGGGAAACTCAGCCATCTGCCCTCGGTGAAGTGGGCTGTGTGGCCACGCCGAAGAGTTTCCGAGATGGTGGCGCGTAAGTTCTTCACTTCATAGTGAATGACATGTTCTGACAGCGTTGCAGAGTCATTCTTGATGCCCGACTTCACTACGAAATCAAAGAAGGATATGTGATTAAGTTCGAGTTCGCTACGGACGACATCATTGAGAACTGGCCCAAGATGATGGTTCCAGCCCTGTTGGAACAGAAGGTTGCTAGCATGCAGAGTAATGGAATTAGATTGAACTATGAAGTTGCCCTTGAAGCACCAAATACATAGCTATCTCGGCTCATGGTAGCCAGCTACTCTATTTATCCCCATCTCATCTGGTGATGACATCCACCCGGACCATCCTGGCATTGTCGGAGCAAAGTTGATAACCATATTGACGGGGGCATTGTAGCCCAGATCGTCGAGAGCCGTATTTACTGTAGACTGTTGATGAATCGGCCCTCTACTGACACGTCTGTAAACGCGCCAGCGGTCGGTGGCTCTGCAACGCCTTGGGGCATTAACCGCGTGTCGGGGGAATGACAGCTATCTTGTATACCGTTAGAGCTGATGCATATGGAAAGAATTCATACCGTCCTCGTTGTAACCCGGTGGGCGCTAGATCGATTCGGTCGTTCTCGCTCTTTTTCGACATCACTGCCGTCTCTCCATCTTCTCTTCTTGTATTCTGCAAGAAATAGCTCCTCGTCGACACGCTTTACCATCATACCACGTCTGCGTGCCATAAAGGTAGCCATCATGTCATCTATTTCTGAACTCTTTGGCGTATGTCTCAAGAATGCGCTCGCCACGTTGAAGCGGTGGCCACAGCACAGGCACACTTCTTTGCATTCGACATCTACAGGCGCTACGTTAAAATCTAGTTTGAGACATAGGAACCGGGGAAAACGTACGCTGTCGGTAGTGTATGCGAAGTTCCTTGCGCTTCGCAAAGGGTTCAGTCCGTCCGCATCCCTCGTAAGGACAATGACGCCCTTTAGTACTCCTACCTGTATCTATAACCTAGGCGCAAAATACGACCAGGTCCGGTTCACTGCCAATATTTCACCAGGCAACACGCCAAGATGTATGAATGCGAAACATGCTTGGACACAGGCAACGTAAAAGGGAATGCGTGCCCTACCTGCGGCACGGATAAGACGCAGAAATGAACATGGGTTAGCACTCTACGGCTCCTTCACGTTTTGGTCGCATGGCCAGTGCGCTATGTAACTA
Source organism: Collariella sp. IMI 366227 (assembly GCA_027946355.1). Taxonomy (NCBI): domain Eukaryota; kingdom Fungi; phylum Ascomycota; class Sordariomycetes; order Sordariales; family Chaetomiaceae; genus Collariella; species Collariella sp. IMI 366227. The sequence goes on along the minus strand of JAPEUS010000027.1, from coordinate 172,276 downwards.
ACATTCAGCTCGTGGCTGAAAAGCCCAGGGTAGCAATAGGAGGTTTGCACATCTGTGCGTGAGGCTGGATACCGGCGGTTAGCATCTCAAATTAGCACTTTTAGATATTCTTCAGCAATGAGCATGCGTTTGGTGGTTAATGAAGAATCCGAAGGTTGAGGCGAGGAGGTTTGAAAGGAAGCTTGGGGACGGTTGAGCGCCGTGTCCTATGCCGCTGAAAGCCGTAGGCACGGGCCTCAGTGCGTAGAATTAGGATTAGAAGACCATGTGGCTGATGCCACCCGCGGCATCGCAAGCTCTGCCCGTTGAACCCGCACCCAAACTACCGCCGACTGAGAGCGACCAACCTTGAGTGAGCATGTAGGGCCATTGCGAGCTCCGCGCTCCCCACTTTCGCCCGTGTTCCGGGGCCGCACTTTACCGTCATGGGCCCGCCGGATCCATTCCCACATCTCCCCGCACCGGCGGGAACCCCATGGGCGGTCGCGTGGCCACTCCATCAAAATCCACACCTTCCGCACCCACGTGGCCTCAACCCTCTGACAACTCTCGCCCGCAGGCTTGGTGGCGTTGGCAGGACCGTAGTGGGTTAGGAAGAACCAAGTGCCAAGCAGCCTCTCTGGCAAGGTCGCCGCGAACACCACTCCCTCTCGGTGAAGTCAGCAGCGGGGCGAGCTCACCCGGGGTCATCACAGCAACAACGAGGATGACACTGCCAGTGCGGTTTTCTGTGTTGTGAGCACAATCAAGATGACGGTCAATTGAATTCTATGCTATCCCCCTGCCAACTCCTCACGGCCCTTCCGGGCCCTATCCTTTCCTCCTCTTCGGCTCACTGAATGAGGTACCTGGAGTGACCGCTTGCTGCTCGGCATTGCTCGACTGGCTGCCCCGCTCGTCAGGCATAAAAGCGCAGCTGGCATCCGACTGCATCAAGCTGCCCAAATCCTGGGAAAGCCCGGTCGCCTCAGAAAGTGGTGGGACATCAAAGTTCAAATCTGACGGCAACTGATCGATGGCAGAGCAGATGTTCTTGAAGTGAGCGGGCATCCATGTCTCGTAAACGTTCTTCGTGAATCGATATGCCGTCCATTTATCCTTTCCGTCGAGCGCGGTGAAGTCAAAAGTATGGATGGGGTGCCGGAAGTACTTGATGTCTGTCCCAGTTATCACCGGGTAGTGGCCGTAGATCCGTACTGACCGATGGTCATGCGAGACGGAGAAGGCGAGGATCTTCCGGTTGACCTCATCCTCGCGCTTGACAGCACGGAAGAGTTCGACGATGCCCCGCACCGCAAGGGTCATACTGTGGGCGTTCTGCCGGTCTGCGATGTCGAGCGCCGCGGCGCCGCATTTCACCTCGCAAGTCAGGAACGGGAAGTACATGTAGTACGTGGCCATGAAGAAGGACTGGTCCCCGGCGATGAAATCGCCGATGAAGGGCGACAGCTTGGCGATCTGGTCCTCGGTGAATGCGACTCGTTTGAACCCAACGGAGTAGTCAGGCTGTGGACGGGTGCCTGTGAGGGGGATCGAGTTGTTCCACCCTTCGTTGACGCTCTCGACGAGATCTTTGAGGTGGCTGGCACCGTATGTGCAAAGAATTTCTGCCGGTGGAACAATTAACGGCGTGATATCCCGGATGACTCTTGCCTCATTCCTGTCTTCCACCTTCCGACAGGTTGATTCGAAGATGTCGGAACGAAACAAGGAATCCTGTCTCTTCTGGCCAGTCCTGCTCATGTGGCCAGCGGTCTTCCTTTACCCAGAAAGCAACTGGGTCAGTGTGTTTGTTGGCGCTACTGTCGATCGCCGGCTCGCTAAATGTGTCTTCGGTAGGGTGTGGAGGGGATGTTCGTCGTCGTTTCGGGTCTGGGCCTGGGTCTCGGTTTGTGTCCTCGAGTGCGTGCTCGATTGAGTGCTTGCGCTTGCAACCTCTGCTCTGCACAGGCGCCGGCGGATCCTATAGATCCGAAGTTAACGTCTGAACCATATAATTCGAGAGATGAAAGGCGTACTTGTGGCGACAGTGTAGTTAAAGGCAGGCAATTATGTTTGGCGCGCCTGGTTGCGCGCTCTCGAGAATTGCCTTTACGCGGCCGGATCCCCTGGGGTCGGTTTCCTGCAAGCGTCAGCGGGAGATGTCCTTTGGCATTGCGAAGAATAAGTACCTTGATAATTTGACGCTGGCGATAGGAGCGCCCTCTGGACCGCTGTTTGGGCTCGAGTGTGGGCCATGGCGAGGAGAACAGATGGGGGAGCGAGGTCTTGGTTATATGTCTGAGGAAGAAGTGTTTCGAGATGTTTGCTATTGGGTCTGGTCACCGGCTCAAGGGACGGCGCGTGCCGCGTCAAGCTCAAGTCACGTGTTTTCTGGTGCCGGCGCCCAAGCCAAATTTGGCGCCTGCACCCCGCAGAGCGTTTCCCCAACTTGGCCAGCAGCGCAAATCCCCATCCTCTCTTCCTGGCCCTCGCTCGATTCGCGCCCGCAAATTCACCAGGAAAGCAACGCCCGTCGTCCTACTTCCCTATCATTGGTTTCCCTCGCCTACCGTGCGCGTGATCTCTCTTCTCCCGCCCTCTGCTTCCCCGTTATCAACCCCGCCATCGCGTCGCGAGCTGCTGCTGGCACCCGCCCGCCCTCGGCCGCTCGAGCCTTTCGCGTCATGGCCTCGAGACGGGCAACACCAACGGTACGATTGGCGCCCCGCGGCTCCCTGCCTGTTTGTTTCCCCACCCGCGCGTGCCAGGACCAGCGAGTGGGATCCCAGAATTCAAAGCGCGAAAACAACCACCTGGAAACACTGTCTCCGACCGACCAACCGACCCCGCCACACAAACTCCGCTATACTTTGGAGGCCCCGTTCGTCAACCTTGCGGGCTAGCCGTCTGCGCCATCGAGCCCCTCCGCACGCGACTAGGATACTAATGGCGATTGCTGGTCATAGCCTACCCATTTCCCGACAACCTCGAGAGGACGAACGACATGGACACGCCTAGCACCCCAACGAGCCGGTGGTGCCCGCCCTTCCCCGCCAAGCGCCAGAGGGAGGCCCCTCTCCTGACCCTTGGAGCACCACCACCTCCTTTTGCCCACCATCCCGAGCTGCCTTTTTCGTGGCCGCACTGTGGCATGGCCTTTGAGTCGTTGTCAGACCTCATCGTCCGCGTAACCGAATTTCCCGACGATCCCGGCCAGCCCCAGCACTGCCAACAGGACGTCTTGGCCAGCATCCAGCCAAACGATGGAGCCGCTCCCCATCACGACACGGTCATGCGGTACTCCCTGCTTGGCCTGCGTGGGCACTTTGGACTCGACCAGCGTGCGATCTAGTACATCTTCCCGCCGGACGAGCAAGGCCATCGGCGCTCGCTTCACATCCCCGACGCGGGGACCTGGAACGTCTTTCTGCTGACGCTCAGGTACCGTGGCGTGCCGCTGACGCCGGGGGAGTCCAATCTACCCCCTTACTGCCTATTTTTGTGGGCGCTGCCGCCCGGACAGTCGGCGATAGATGCCGTCCTAGCCCGTCGCCAGGCGGCAGCCCTAGCTCTGCCGCAGCGAGGCCTGTCTCCTGCCCCTACGCCCGCCTTACCACTCCAGCCAGCCCCCGCTCTCACCCCCCCCTCGCCGGAAAGACCAGATGCAGCGCTCTCGCCTGCAGTACAGCCCGCGCAGGAGTTCGTCGATCAGCCACCTCTGCGTCGCTCGCCCTCTCCTAGTCCGCCCTCTCTCAAGACTGCTGAAGATGGCGCCACAGACGATGGTTCAGACGACGGCTCGGTAATATTCGTCTCGGAACATCCCGCCGCACAGGAGGACGACAGCACAGCTTTTCATTCCGAGGCGGACAACAGCGACGACGCGGAGAACAACGTCCTCGAGACCCTTGCAGCATCTCTGTACACCGCAGACGATGTGGAGCGCTGGGCGGCCACATGCCGGCTCTTCTGCCACGACGTCGCACGTACGGCCCACGACGAGGGCGCCCAGCTGCCGGGCACGAATTTCCGGCTCCACCCCTACCAGATGGAGGCGGTGTACGAGCAGCTGCAGCGGAGCTTCGGCGAGGGGCTGGGTGGCGGGATCATAGCCCTCGATACCGGGTTGGGCAAGACGGTCGTCACCCTGGCTGTGGTGGCGGTCATGAGGCTCGCGGAGCTCAACGCCGCCGAGGTCCGAGGGGTCACGAGGATCACCGACCTCGTCCCCGACAGGGCCCACAACGAGCCCGGCACGACGACGGCCTGTCCCTCGGACAACCCTTGGGGCATCGAATGCTGCTGCGTATCGGGTTCGCTCACGGACCACATCGTGCGTGGCCTAGCGCCCGGCCCGTCCCTGGTGCTCACGCCGGCCAACGTCGTCAAACAGTTTGCGCAACAGGGTAGCGCCTACCTGGCGAGGGTCATACAGCTCCCAGGGTCGGCATCTCACGCGTTCTTTATCGACACTATCGACACCAGCCCTGCCGGGGCCTCTCTCGCCAAGGAAGTCCAGGCCGACATCCTCGTGGACTTTGTCGGGGAGCGCCCGGAATACTCGGCGCCGAAGACGGGCAAGCTGCCCGCCCTCGTGCCGGGCTCCGGATCCGCGATGGGGTACACGGCGGCCCAGGAGTCGCGGCTCTTTGACAGGCACCGGCTCATTGTCGTCAGCAGCAACCCCCGCTCGATCGTGGGAAAAGGCTCGGGATGCGACTTCTTTGCCCGGGCGTACCGGCTACGGCAGCAGAAGAGGGCGACGCAGGTCAGCCACGTCGTCGAGTGGGCCGTGGCGCCGAGGTTCGTCGTCCTAGACGAATTCCACACGGCCAAGGACTGCTCAACCAAGGTGTACAGGGCACTCGGCCAGATGCGGAAGCGGGCGCCCGTCGGCCACGGCTTCAAGCTCGCGGCGCTGAGCGCGACGCCCATCACCGTGTCGCTGTCCAAGAGCCTGAGGTCGGTGCTATCGCTCATTGTGTCGCGCGCCGCCGACCTCGACACGTTCCTCGCCGCCGCGCAGGTCATCGACTCGGCCACGAGGGCCGGCAGGGCCAAGGACAGGGACAAGCTCGACGACGCCACCGTCACTTGCGAGCAGCTGCTTAAGGCCGTCATGACGCGTCGCATGGGTAACGGCTTGTTCCACGGCAAGGCGCTGCTGCGATTGCCCGAGATGCACGCCGTGACGGTGGCCTGCCGCTCGGAGAGGGTGGAGGAGGGCGATTTTCGGCGTAGGATGGACCAGCTGAGGGAGGCATGGAGCAGCGAGGCACGGGCGAGGCTCGCCGGACAGGCCACGGGCGGCAACGGCGGGTCGCTCGGCGACAAGTTCTTGCAAGTGGCACGATACAATTCCGCATTCATGCAGACGCTCTGGCTCGCGTCGTTTCCCGGCCTCGTCGACCTGCCCGGCCACCTCTCGTCCAACCTGGGCGGGTGGCTCAATGGCGACAAGCTGGGTAGCAGCATCGCCACGAGAGAGGGCCGTTCCGTCCACGAGGTAGGGCGGCACATCGACACGATCAGCAAGGGCAGCGGCAAGCTGGAGGCGCTGGGGCGCTGCCTCGAGGCAGCCCGCGAGGACCGCGCGGTAGGCCGCGGAGGGGCAGACGGCCGGGTGCTGCCGTGTCTGAAGAAGCACGTGTGCGTCTTCGCGGCGCGGCCGGGCACCGCGCTCATCATCGCGGCATACGCGGACAAGCACTGGTCGGGCGAGTGGGACGTTGTGCTGGTGTTGTCGGCTGCCACTAAGAAGGGCAAGCAGACGATCCAAGACGCCTTTCTAAAGATCCCATTTGACGAAGCCGGCAAGCCTACACTGCTCATCTCCACGACCGGCACGACCGGCACTGGCGTCGACAGCCTGCAGAGGGCTAACCATGCGGTCCTCTTTGAGCTGCCGTTTGTGGAGGCCGAGGGCCAGCAGGCGGCGGGGCGCATCCATAGAGCCGGGCAGCAGTTGCCATGCCACTGGACCACGCTCTGGGCGGCAGACAGCGAGGCCGAGACGCTCATCAAGGAACGGCACGAGAGGCGGATCGAGGCCTTCAGCCAGATCCTGCACGATGGCGAGAGCGACCGCGCTCGGGCAGGCGGGGACGCGAGCCAGGAGTGAGCAGGGTGGTGGATAATGTCATGCTTGGGGTGGGATATAAACCCAGGTGTCTTTTTACTTCTGTTTTTTCTTTTATAACCTTTTGCAGCTGGCTGGCCCGATGAACAAGACGTCGCGGGGGACAATGCCAAGGATATATATGTCGTCAGTTTCCATTCTAAGGTTTCGTGTATGGCCGAGGTGGCGCCCGGGTTGGCATCTGAATGCCGCGAGGGAAGTGGCAGATATATGTGTATTGTATTTATGGTTGCCTAGGTTCTCGCTCTGGTCCTTGCCGCGGACCAACGGCCGCCGGCTCGGGAACAAGCCACAACTATCGAGGATACACCACAAGTCCAATCGCGAATCGCAATCAGTTCCTCGAAGCCTCAGCCCTGAGAGCATCTTACCATACACCCGTTTCGGTGACTAAGACAAGGCAGGCATCACTCAATATACATGAAATGCTTACACAGGGCAGGCTAATAGAGACCTCAGCTATCTACAGAGCCTTATGTTGCAGCAATAGTGTCAAGCCCGTTCTTAGAGCTTCCAGTTCCCCCTCGCACGGTTTATCCTGACCCAAAGAGTGGCATAGCTCCATGTAAAGGAACTCCTTATCGCTACAAGGTACCATGACAAGCCTGGCTATCTCCTGCACAATTTTTCTCAGAATGTTTCCCCTGCCCATTGGATTTTTGGCCGCGATATAAAGGTTCTCGGTTATAAGCGTGGCGCTTGTGTAATACGTCTGGTTGTCCCCCTGGATTTTGCCCAAGGCATCTCGGATGGCGTCCAGATAGACCTTGCGGTAGCGGGCCAGCGTCTGTGGCGAATCCTCTCGCATTTCGAGATTATGGAGTTCTCCGTCAGACCCGTACCCGTACATTCCTGGATCCCAATCTCGAGTCAACCAGCCCGGGTACCTGAGGTTGCCCAGTGATTTAGGCCAGGCACCGACCCCGTCCCAATCGATGATACCAACGAGGTCTCCCTTTGGGGAGACTAGGAAGTTCTGGATGTCGAAATCTGGGTGAGTGAGGACAAAGGAATGGCGATCATGTGCGAAAAAGTCGTCTATACAGTCAAGGAAGAACTGTAGAAGTCGTCTTTGGCCAAGCAAGAATTCCGACGAGCCAGGTTTCTGCCTGTTGAACGCACTGGTATAAAACTCCTTGGCTGCCTTGTACGGGCCGCTACAGAAGTAGGCAGGCATGTAGTCGGGATTGTCTTGCTCCAGGCGTCTATCGCACTCGACAATGTCCAGCTCACGACGGCAATCCACCTCCGCTCGACCATCGCTCTCAAACACCAATCGGCCGCCCTGGTCGAACGAGAACAAGCTCAACTGAACCATTGCTGACGCCACGTCCTTGAGCACGCGGGTTCGGCACTCTTCCGACCTACCCGTCGCAAACCAGAAGTCTGACAAAGAGATGCCGGGGATAAACGAGAGCCAGATGTGCGGGCAACGGAGAGGGTTATCGAGAGTTCGGCAGAATCCGAAGACGTCGGGAACGGGGATCGAGGTTTGCTTCCGCATGAGCTGCATCGTCCGGGCTTCTGATTCCAGCTCGTCGGCGCAAAGGGTGTCCCAATACTCGAGTGTCCCGTTGATAGGGATTTTGAGAAGCCATCTTATCCCTTGCTCTATGAATTCGATTGGGAATAGGATATTGTAGGATCCGTGGAGTGGTGCTCCAACAACGGGTGGGCGAGCCAGATGGTCTTGAGGATGTTTGCTGGACCAGATCTTGGTGGCCATTTCGGGAATTGCATCCAAGTGAATGACTTTGAGGATCGGGTGAAAGGGCGCCAGCTCATCCTCCTCGGTGTCAGCGGGCGGTGGGTGATTCGCAGGCATACTGAAACACTGGTTGTGCACGGTAGAAAAGTGTAGGACTGAGGTGTTCTTAAGGATGAAATGCTGCGAGCGGAAATGTAAAGTCGGGAGGGCGGAAATGCTGACTTATCCTGATGGCAACGGCGTGCTGAGCCACGGATTGTTGGCTGGAACGATAGTGGAACTGGTCGATTTGTTTAGACTCCCCCAGCAGCGGCGGGACTTCGTGGGCCTGGGGAAGAAACAAATGGCGCAAGCTGGAGCCGGGTAAACTTACCTCCGTAGAAAAACAACCTCATACTCGGTCACTGGTACGTGCTCTCACCTCTATTCGGTCACCTGTCCCCCCGTTAAGACCAGGTCCCAACTCCCCGCAACCGACGGTTACACAACGTCGGACTTTCCCTCCTGCGGGCTTCGCCGTTCTCCGCACACGACAGCACCGCCGTGATGCAGGGCCACAAATGAGGAATATACTTGGTAGAATCAGCTTGCATTGGCGAAGGCTGGCCCTGCAGGATTCGTCACACAACTGCTTCTATATTGAGCCGTCTGATGGTGTGGCACAACCAACGACGGAATTTGGCGAACTCAGTTGTGCCATTTTGTCCATGAAATGGCTGAAGCGGGGGTTGTTCCAAGGCACGGTTTTGATCTGACGGCTAATAGCTCAGCCTGCTCGCGGCACCAACATTTCGTTTTATGAAGACGAGACGTTTATGTCTGGGTCCGTGCCGTGTGCCGTATGCTGTTGCTGCACCTGTCATCGATCTTGTTGATGAGGATTGAAAGCATTGGATGCTGGGTCTAGCGCCGTGGGCTGCAGATGCAACCCAAAAGACAACCGCTACCCTGGCTGTGCAGTTTTGTATCGGTAACAGACCAATCCTGAGCCCTTGTTTTTGGCCCTCCTGCCGCCCTGGTGTTCTATTTTCATCTCGCTGGTTTCATATGGTTGGGGCCTGTTCAAGAACCCCTAGCTTCTATGTACCGAAGTTACCGCAATGCACCCGAACAAAGGCTTGACGTTTTAAACCCGCGAACCGCTGGGAGAAGGAATCAGCGGTCTGGAAGAGAAATGTGTATATCAACATTGCCCCCTCTCCCTCATCCGTCTCCAATCACTAATCGAGCTTCGCACAGCAATACTCCTAGCATCCGGTTTTACTGTTTATCTCTTCCTTCCTGCCAAATTCGTTTTTGTAGTTTCTCGTTTAAGTTAACATGGGCCACCACTGGTAAGTAGCCTTTTAATTTATATCCAAGCATTATCTGCTCCTCAGGGGAACTAACACGTGGCCCAAAGTCCAACTTGCAAGAAACCTTGCTCCAGCCGCTGTGTTGGGAAGGGTCATGTCGCGAAGTGCGCCAAGCACGATGAGTACACCATGCCTGGTAAAAGATGTGCAAGTTGCGATCGGGATGCTGCTGCGGCTGCGAACAAGGAGCGTGAGCGCAAGGAGGAAGAACGGTGCCGGGAAGAACAACGCAAGAAGGAACAGAAGGAAGCTGAAGAGCGCCGCAAGCATCAGGAGGAACAGGAGAGGAAGGAACGTGAGAGAAAGGAAAGGGAAGAGAAAAGGAAGCAAGAAGAGGAAAAGAAGCGTCGAGAGCGTGAGGAGAGAGAGAAGAAGGAGCATGAGTAGTAGAACAGCGCTAAGAATGATTGAGCGCTGCATGTGGTTGCACGATGCGTAGCGTTAAGTCTCTTTGCGTTGCCTGAAAGCACGTCATTCACCGCAGCCGTTTTATTATAACAAATCATAGCCGCTTACTTACAATCTTCACATTCTCAGCTCAGCTCACAATCGATTCTACGAGTACAACAAAAATTAGAGAAAGGAAGAGAAAAGGGCAATATAGCAGATGAACGGTGTGTCTTCTGTCTGACCAGAGGGGCTGGTGAGCAGAGAGGGGTAGAGCCACTTGGCGGGAGCTGTCTTTAGGGGCAACAAAAGATGGTGGACTTCGATCAGTTCACCAAATGGAATGTCCGTATAGGTAGCCATGTCTTAGGTCTTGAGCTTCAATATCAGTTGCTATCGCCATGGAAAATGAAACCTCCGCCACGTCCCGACTCGTCAACTAACTCAGCACGCAAATTCTCCAATTCCTTGCTTATCAACCCCGGGCTAGCATTCTCACGAAGGCATTCAAAGTCGAGCAGCTTCGCCCCTGCTTCGGTAACGAGAAAGTTGTACCGATTCACATCCCCATGTACCAGCCCCAACTCATGGAGTTTCCCTAGAGCGGTCTCGCAGGCGCTCAGATCCTGGAAGGAAGCTGGGCGTCCCTCGATTTTCTCCAATAGAAACCCCATGATGCGTCCATTCTCGTGAACATGACCAAGGAAGCGCGGGGCCAGTCCAGAACCTTCAAGCAACTGATAGGCCCTCGTTTCTTGTTCGATGCGAGGCAGTTCCCATTCAAAACGGGCGATTTTGGCGATCACGGGGGCTGGTGGCGGGAGGGTGATTAGGGGGATCGATTGCGAGAAGGCCTCGAAAGCTATTGCCGTGAGCTGCTTTGTCTTCTCCAGCTCGAGGCAATCAATTTTGGTATGATGCCATTGACACTTGACGCCAGCGAGGGTTCGGTTCATGAGGGAGGCCTTCAAGTCGCCGCTGGCTTTATCTCGTGAGATGTTGGCCACGGTCCATTCCTTGTGGTAAGGAAGATGGGGAAGGGACTGTATGGGGAATGAAAGTGTGTCTCTGTCAAAGGTTCCGGGAGCGATGACGAGATATTTGACTTGGTTCCCGATTCGCAGTCGGTATTCGCTTGCAAAAGAATCGTCGTCGTCCACTTCCATGGACAGGATGATCGGCTGCATGGGGAGATTTGTCGTGTCCATTGGATCACTCACTGCAAAGTCTTATCAGCCAATGTGTCTGAAGAGATGAAGCACTTAGTGCATTTATGCATCAAGATTACCGTTTCCGTTTCCGTTTCCGTCGCCGTGCCTTCTTTTTCCCACCTTTTTCCTATTTTTTGAGAGCGTTGGTGTTCAAAGGTTGGGCAGCTCTCTGGCTGTGGCCCACTGGGCCCCCATGGCTCGTGCGCTGCAGGCACCCCTCTCATCGTTGCCTGTCCCCACCCTAGCTGCGGCGGAGTGCTGCGGTCCTGAGCCAGCGCTTATGCCCCTTGTTTCCCGTTTGTCTCGGTGACCGGGAACCAACCAAGCAATAGTGCCACTTAACGCTACCCCGCGATTCAAGGTTGGCCAACATCAGAGACCCAAAGCAAGCTTCGGGGCCGCAACCCCCATGGCTCGACAGCTATAAATCTTGCGCTCCTCGGCACAACATCCGCACAGCAAACAGCACCATCTTTATTGCATCTGCACCAATCAAGCACTCAGGGGCGGCCCAATCACCAAGCCCACCCAAGTTTCTTGACAGCGCAAGCGCAGCTTTGCTCTGTGCGTTGGTCTCGTCTGAGTTCTCCAGCATTGTAAGTGCCTAAGGAGGCAGCTGTCCCCTCCTTCCCGCTACCATTTATCAGCCCGGTCTAATATGTGATTCGAGTCAAAACAATGTGTACCTCCAAATTCATCAAATACACTTGCGGCTGCAAGAAAGAGATGGAGTTCGTCCAATGCGCAGAGCGCCAGGGAACCAATGTCAAATGCGATCCGGTTAGAAAGGAATGGGCCAGGGATTCGGCCAACTACTGTTCGAGGCACTTAGTCAAGCCAGACGCGCCAGTGAAATACATGGACGCCAATGGAGCGATTGTGGAAGAGTAAGGCACGTCTTGTGTGTCTAGGGAGCTGCGCTGTGCCGAGATGGTGAACTGGGCAAGTCTTGGGGAAAATCTGGGGGTTTGTTCGCTTTCTAGGGCTTTCTGCTGGGACACGTTTTGGCAGACAGCCTGGCCGCAATGCGTTAGCGAACAGTTTTCACATAGGCTGCCCGGATCGACCCTGCCAGTGCCGACAAGCCCCCAGTGGCCAGAGGCATAGGTGAATGTGCATGGGTGTGATGGAGATCGTGTTGAGCGCGCTAACAAACAAGGCACACCCAGGCTGTGATGGAATGACCCCGAACCAGAAGGTATGTAATAGTAGAGGCGCCAAGTAAATATTGTTAATCATTCTCGATTGTTGAAAAACCCTCCTCTCCGAGCAGCCTCCGGTAGCTCGGTTGGCTGGCTCTTGCCTTCACCACTCGATCTCCACAGCATCTGAGCCTGTTCACACCATGTAAAATGTTCCAAAAAGGAATCTTGCGCATATACCTTGTCGCGAGCCTCGAATGCCCATTTCTCACCCCTGGAGCCGATGATATCTTTTTCGAGAGCGAGTTGACACCCAGCACACGACATTCCGTACTCGACTCTGCCGGTTCGTCTATCATAATAAGGAAGTGCGCATGACCCCATAAAGTGGAACTTTCGATTTCGTCCCGAGCTCGCTGGCTGTGCCTGCGCCGCCGCTGCATGTGGTTGCTGTCCGGAGACCAATCTGGCCTGATGAATAGAGACAATCGCAATCCGGGATTTGTGTACGGACTCCTCCATCGAATAGATGCCAGGTAAAGTTTTGAACGACTTCAGTTGTCCTAATTCGGCCTTGGTCAAGTGGAATTGCTTTCGGATACCGGCAAGTGTTTGTACTTGGGTTTCTAGAGCCCCTTGGAGGCATGCAAAGCAGCATCGATTCCAGGTTAGGAGGGATACGAACCCGCCAAATTCGCCGCACAGAGTGCAAGTCTTGGTACATAGTGCATGGTAAAAGTCGAGCAGAGAAATGCCGATGGCGAGTCGTGTTCGTAACAAGGCGCAGAGAAGATTGAGTCCATGCGAGACCACCATCTGATATTGATGGAGAGAGTCTATAGTCTGTCTCGCATTGAGATTTGCTTGCCGAAAGTTGAAGAGAGAACGTATGTCCAGACGTAACAATACGTCATGCAAGAGCTCGAGGGGTAGCCGACCGAGGGTGCCGAGTCCCGTGTCGGGAGTCCGCGGGAAGGGTGTTGCTATCGACGGACGAATGCCGACGTGTTCGCGAGGCGAGAACCATATCACGGAGCGGCAAAAATCTTTGCGATGGTAGGCAGTGGTTCGAACAATGGCGTCGGTCTGGTCCTGGCGGAAGCGGTATTCGGTGACGGAGCGATATCCATGAGGCAAAAGGGCAGTCATTGCCGGCAGAGAGGCGCGAATCTCAGCAGGCGTCGTTGGTGGGTGACGATCTGGACGATGGGGCGCTAGATCGCGTTTGTACTTGTTTGCCCCCTTTCATGGTATGGTCCGCGGGTCTCGTCGAACTCCACAGCGGCTGCTCAAAAGCTGTGTTTGGCTCGTCCCGGACGCGTCTTAGATTTCAATTCGGGGCAATACCAAGTTCAACTTCGGATGCGCCCACCTGGAGACGGTCAAGAGGTTATCCACTAAGTGACTTCAGCGCCGTGCCAACACAGGCGACTTACTAGGGTTAGAGTGACCCGAGGGGGAGGCCAGTGACAGAGGTACAAATCCGGCAAAAGTGGTGATGTTGTCTAATTAAGCTGACGGTGGGCGGTGGGTGTGGAAGATGCAGACGCCTGGGCGCACGGGCCCTGCCCCACTTCCAGGACAGCCACCTGCCCGCCTGCGGCCACCATTTTCCTCTCCTCCATAGCATCATAACAGTTTACCCCATGAGCCACACCAATGGGGTCTGCACAAACAGGACGATCTCGCGCATTCCAGACGCGCTTGGTCATCTTTACCAAGAATGTATAACAGTCCAGCTTTACTGAGTGGTTGTGGCCCTCCGCCAACCGTGACCCGCAGTAGCTTAGGGCAGGGCATGTCGGAGGGAAGGGGTCGTTGGAACGAGGGAGACTTGAGGCAAGTTGGTTTGACCTCCCAAACAAATGACTTGACTCAATGCACGAAACAGGGCACTTCGGCTTCTCTCGGCAATCCGTTTGGTGGGCCACAGCATGGTTGGCCTGAGGCTCCGAGATCTGGTTACCTGAGGCATTACTTCCAACATCACCGACTCAGCCGCAAGCTCTGACCCGATCTCTTCCTTCCCCCAACCGGTCTGGCTTGGGCTGGCTTCGCTGCTGCAGTTTGAGTTGTTTCTGTGGAGGGCATCGTGTTGGTGTCAAAATGTCGAGGTTCCTTAGGAATTTTGGAGAGGGTTGGCAGCGAGAACACCCGCGGACACGCCTTACGAATCCGACCTACTCTCCATCTCTCACCTCCCCTTCACCTGCCCCCGCTGCACGACCGCCTTTCCTTCCGAGCCCGCCCTTAGCCAGCACGTCTCCGACCCGGCCGGCTTATTCTGCATACCTACTCCCCTCTGCTCAGCCTGAACACCTCTCAGGGCCCGATTGTGCCCCTGAGTTCTTGCAGCTGATTGGTGCCGAGACTCGGCAACGGCCACTAAGCCTGGTCGTGAACCCGTGGATTCCGCCGGGGTAGGAGCAGGAGCAACTCGAACTTCACTATCCCTCGCAGCCGCAGCCGCTCGACGACATCAATAAAGAGCTCGGCGCGGAGAAGAGGCTTGGATCTGTTTGTGCTCTGCGTTACTTGCCACATCCTCAGCCCTGTTCCCTCGCCGGGAGCTGTGGTTACCCGCTACAGGATAGTGATGCATCAGTGCAGCCAGAGTTTTGGTACTACGAAGGCTCGGACAGTGGTTGGTGTGCTCGGGGGAGCGAGACCGGAGGTCGTCGGGCCCGCGGGTGGGAATGTGCCATTTCCAGCACGATCGAGGCTCCAGATCACCTTCCGTACAATGCATATCCTCTGCGCTCACCCAAGTGATGGCAAACTACCCCAAATATCAAATTCAGCCTAAATCTACATACAAGGTGGGGGCAATCCATTTTCTTGGTGGAACTGCTCCAAGATCTCAAAACATTGCTCGAAATGCGCAGTGGGTTCCCAAGAATTGTACTTCTTCCCATACCCTGCCCACTTGACCAGGTACTCCAGTCCCTCTTCTCCCTGTCGCCACTCCAAAACCTTCTCGACCTCGAAATACTTATCAACTTGAGTCTCCTCAGTCGTGACAACTCCCAAAGGGAGAGCGCGTGCCGTCGAGGAAATCCTCCCTGCTGGTGACTTTCGTCGCGAGCTTTCCGGTGCAGGGTCATTATGTCCATGATTCGTACAAGGGTTCCACGTGAACTCCACCTGAAACGTCGCTGCCCCGTCCACCCAAGCGCGCTTGAGAACCGCTTCAAGTGGCCATTCCTCGAAGCTTGCGAAAACGGCCCCGAGTGTCTCCTCTTCCAAAGCGGAACCCGTTGCAGGTTGCGGCTTGGAAATGTTCCGCTGACTTTGGCGGCGCTTTGGACCTTGGGTTGGTAGTGGTCGTTGAGCCTGTGGTAAAGAGGAGTTGGTGCAACGCAGACGTGCCTGCCGCATGGGCGCTGTTCTGCGGGTTGTAGAGGCCGAAGTGTTTACCCTGCGGCGCTTCGCTCGTGGCGGCTGGACGACATCCTCGTCATTGCCTTGCTTGACGTCACTTCCCACAATAGGAGGGCAGTCCACCTCGTCGTTAGTATCGCAGCGACGTCGCCGTCGACGACGACCAATGTTGTGCTGGAGGTCGAACCGCTTCTGGCTGGTGGACGGCTGCATGGATAGTTCGGTGTCACCGCTCTTATCGCCCGACAAAATTGGCATGCCTGTCCGACTCTCCTGCGTTTGCGTCGGCACGACAAAACCCTCTTCACGCTGTCTGTCGTCCGGAGCGAGATGATGACGTTGTTCTGGGCCATTCGCTTGATTATTGTCATCACGGTGATCAGGATCGTGAGAGAGGCCGCAGCCGACGGGCCTTTGTTGTGGATCAAGCTCACGACTGGAGGCACCGCCACTTGGGCTCTCGGACTGCTGAAGGCGTAGTTCGGCATCTGCCTGTTCGAGCTCGCTGGTGCTCTCGTCGCCTGGCAGTGTGGGTGTACGTGCCTGGCTCTCCACCACTTGTGGCGGCACGGCAGGACCCACTCCACTCTGCTCTCCTCTGTCGTCTGGAATCGGGTGATGGTGTTCTGGGTTGCTCGTCTGATCGCTGTTGCCGCGATAGTTATGGCGCGGAAGGAGGGAGCAGCTGTCGGACGTTTGCTGCAGCTCACCCCCATGACTGGAGGCGGCCCGGTGTGGACCCTGGGGCCGACAAAGAGGGTCCAAGACAGAGTGCGACTGATCGGGTTCTGCAGCGCCGTGTACGCTCTTGGCGGCACGTCTGGTTTGCAACCTCCGCCGGAGCGCCTCAGGTGAGAATGGGAACCGCCTATCCCACTCCTCGTTGTCAAGGCATATAGAACCGTCGTGATTCGACGTCGTTCCGCATAGCTTTTCGGAGGGCCAAGGACTGTGCTGCATTCCATGGCCATGGTGTGTAGCTTCGTGTTCGGCGAGGGAAGCGGCGTCCGTCTTTGGAACGGTGATGTCGTCTGGGCCAAACCCCCTGGTGACTGAAGCATCCGGCGCGTTTTGAATGTCAGAAGCAGCGTCGACGCCTTTGCCTGCTTAGTCAAGTCAATACATTGGCCTGCCGAGGAATGCGAGATCCAGGCACATACCTGTACCAGAAATACGGCCGGGTCGAACCGTGTTGCGCGCCTTTGACAGAAGCCCGCCAAGCGACTTGAAAGATGTGTCGGATCGGCTATCGAGATCAGACTCGTCATCGCTTGGGATCACAATGGCCTCGACCTGTGATTTCCCAGCGTTGCCACTTCGAGGATCGTGCACATCCTGCGATAGTGGCAGGTATGACGGAACCCCAGAGGTCGTCGTGGAGGGGTCCCCTTTCCCACCGTGGCTCGTAAGCTTGGGAGCCGCCGTTGCAGGAGGGGTGTAAAAGAACTGGCCATCGAGGGAGATTCCCGTCGGGCGCCCTGCCGATGTTAACGTGGAGAACATGTCGAAGGTTGCAAGAACAGCTCTGGAAGCATTTGGCGTGCAAGTCGGCCATCGTCGTACTGCTCGAGCGCCGGGGAACGAGCGCAATATAACTGCATGCGCGGGGAAAGGCGGACTCGACCTCGGGATCGGCAAGGAGCCTGGAACTGGCCTTCCCGGCCCCCGTCCGTCCACTCCTCCCTCCGCTCCCAAACGGGCTCGCAAGAAACCTGCTCGCAAGAAATGTGCCCGGCCGTGAAACGCGTCGTCGTATGCGGTTCCCAGGGGGTGTAGGGGTCGCGGGTGGCGCGGAAACGAAGTGTCGATCACCGGTCCCTCGCAACTCTGCCAATCATGCCATTGCCGAGATGGAAAGGAGCCCGAGAGAAAAGGGGCCGCCGCAGGATATCGTATCGCCACGAATCACGGCCCTTGACCCGAGGCCGCATGATCCGTGATATCGCCAGAGGTTGCCCATATCGGCTCAGCCGAAGCGGGGGTTAGCCAGTCGTCTCCTGGAACGCCTTCCGCATCCGTCTGCATGCGCCTCTTCCTTCTCGTCCCATGTCTGGCGCTACCTATGGCAAGGCAGAATCTCCCCGACTCTCCCCGAACCGTCTGAAACGCGCTGTCGTCTCCGCCAACCAGCTCCTCCTTTTCAGACCCGATCTGCCTCGTCGTCGGGAAAAGAGAAGGCGGCCGCGTCAGCTAGGCCACGTCGTCATCTTCGCGGCCGCGTCGGCTAGCGTGTGGCCCAGAAATGGGTCGCGGTCGGGTCAGGCCGGTCACCTGCTTGCCTCGTTGAAGCTGCGCCGCTGGCATTTGGTCTGACTCTGGCCAAAATGGTTACTGCGATCCGCACGCCGAGATGAGGCCCCTCCCGGTGTGTTCGCATGTGATGAAATCGATACCTGCGGCATTTTTGTGACTGGTCAGGATACGCAAGCCCTGCAAATTGCACGGGGAAACGAGGAGACGGGGGGCTTACCTGGCAGGTAGGCATTCTGAACCCCTAGGTGAAAGGGGGTACCCTAGAAGGCAGAGTGGGGGGATGGACGAGGTGAGATGTCACTGATGGGAAGAAACCTGGCGGTTGTCGGGCGGCTCCAAAGGGGAGAGGAAGCTCGAGGCCGGGACCAGAGTAAAGCCCAGGAATTGCAATAGACCAGATGCACCGTGAGGGCCGCGAAGGCCAAGAATGTCTAGATTGGCGACGCGACAGCGGGCGGCTAAGGGACGCCAAAGAGGGCAAGGGCAAGGCATCCAGCCTGGCGAAATGAGCGTCGGAGCGCGGGCGACAGTGGGCTAGCGAGCTGCAGACGAGCGAAGCAGGGGAAGAGCGAAGCAGATGAGGAGGCGAGGGACCGAGCGAAGGGGCGATGTGAGAGGGAAAAAGTCGAGAGTACAAGAGAGGGACGTCGGAGAGGAGGGGCTGTATTTATGCGGCGCGCGCGGCGGGGCCGTGCGAGGACGCGAGTCTGACGGAACGCCATACCTGATTCGGAAGGCCGCCATTTCCGGATGCGGCGACAGCATGTTCTACTTTACATCAGAAACAGCTGAATGAGATGTTTCTGCAGTCTCCTGGCAAGTGCGGGAATTATGACCAGGCTTGCCACACACACTGCAGCACCGAACACTCGCACGACCTGCCCCTGCATCACCCCTATCCAACTGCATTTCTTGCGCTCCCTCCCCGCCAACGGCCCTCTGGCCCAATAAATTCTGTGCATTCTGTACAGAAAGTGACCCTCCAAGCTGAACGCGTGTTCTTTTGGCTCTCCGGCGCTTGCTTAGTGCCTCGTTGGCCTTGCGGAGCGAAGACGTCTCTGACCGAAGAAGGGCCACCTCGTGCATCATAGCTTTCGTAGCCTTGGTAAGCTGGTCCACAGCAGCCAACATCGGAGTCGGGGAGCTGTTTTGATGGTTGGCAATGCGAGTCTTGATGAGCGTTGACTGCGAGTCGGCTTCTCGGGGGTTGTGGGGTGTCTGGAAGACCCAAGGTGGTGGGGTGCCAGGCTGTGACGTCGGGGATGTTGGTGTACGAATCTTGACATCCAGCTTGGAAAGCACCCTCTCTCAATCGAATGGAACAAGGCCAGCCCCCGTAAAGCCACCCCGTATGTTTTTCTCGGTGATGGAGGCAAAGAAGGCCTCGCGAAAGGCACAGAGGAACTCGAGCTTGCTGATGTGGTTGATGTGCATCCGCATCAAGTCTTCAACCTGGCGGCCGTATGCCTGCTTCAACGGCCCAAAGCAGCCAACATCGAGTGGCTGGAGGAGGTGGGAGGAATGCGGAGGCATACAGTGCGTGATGATGTTGTTTTGCTGGCAATAGAGCTCGAATTCGGTCGAGTGGTGGCTCTCGTGGCCGTCGAGGATCAACAACCGATATTTGCCTTTCGTACGAGGTGCTGTATGGAAGTCGAAGTGCTTGATCCAATCCAGGCCCACTTCATGGCTTCTGATGGCTGGGGGCGATAGCAGTCTGTGGGAGGGCGTTGCAAAGAAATCTTTGACCTCTCACACTCACAGGGGCCCTCCGCTTGCCTTTGTTGCCCACAATGGCTATTAAGCAGCCATTGCGCCCATCTTCCACTTCTTCAACAACTTCAACTCAACACAACACTTGAAGAGACAATACACATCGCTGGTTTCCTTACATTTGAGCCCAACACCGCAACAGAAATTCTCTGGAAGCACAGCCCGACGGGATTGAGGTATACCAGTGAGAAGTGTCCGATATGTCAAATTTCAAGCTTCCGTCGGCCCCGTAAAGGTAGCACCAGCTTTTCGACATTGAAAAGGAGACAGGACGAGAATGAACTGCTTTTTTAAACCCAAAAGAGAGATCTCTATAGATCAGGAATCAACTGGTTCAAGACGAGGTAAAGCTCTTTTTGTTTAGATTGTAACTTGCAACTTGCAGCGAAATTTGCGTTGGGAACTCGTATTTCGTGACATAGAAGTCCAAAGGTATAGTGGTCAAAAGTTGGGGCTAATTAGGGCGTAACTAAGTTTCTAGCTAGAGTATCGTTATTCACGGAATCTCCTCTCAAACAACTTTCTAGGTATTACGAAATCACCGTAGTTCCAGCCTGCCGGCCCCCCCCCCTCGGCGCTCCTCCTCCCTTCTCTCCTCACATTCCGGGAACTCCCTACAATCCCTCGGCACCTCCTGTCGCCGCCGCGCGTACATAGCCATCCCTCTCGCCGCAGCAAACGTCGGATTAGCAACCGCCTCCGAATTGAGGAGTACCAACGGCCCCTGCCCAGGCAACCCAACCATCGCCTCAGCCATCCCTTAGCGCCGCCAAAAACGCCCACTCTGTCGCGTTCTCCCCACCCAACAACACCATCTCCGGCACGCCCGCCACCCAACCTCCCTTCAAAGCCCCCTAATCCGCCGCCTCACATACGCCCAATACTCCTCCCCTTGAACTTCCCTTCCCTTCCACTCTAACCCCGCATCAAAATCCAACACTACAACCCCATCCTTCATCCTCACCCACCGCTCAAACGCATCCCCCATCTTCTCAACCCTCACATCCAACACATGCCGCGCCAGCGACGCATACAGCACCCATCGCTTCGGCATCTCGGCCCCCTCGCCCCAGCACCGAAGCAAATCGGTGTGTGACTCGCACGGGGTTGGGTGATCGTAGTATCGACCGGCAAAGATAGTCTGGAGGGCGGCAGCCCAGATGGGAAGAATGAACCTCGCGACTGAACGAGCGGCAAACATCATGGTAAAGAATACCAGACGGGGCCAGAAAGTTTGAGCGAGAGTTGTGATGCTGGCGTCTGGAAAAGAGCGTGAAAAGTTCTTCCCCTCGGTTTTCTCGTGTCCCGTTTGACATGTACTAAAGGCCTGTGCTGACTACTAGAACGGGCCAGAAGTTAGATAACGTTATTTGAAGCATCAGCCAAGCCGGCAAATACCGCTCCAGCACACAGTCTTTTCCCAGTATGTGCAGAGAAGCGGGAGACGAAAAGGATGGATTAGTTATATACTCCATAGGGTACGTTAAGGTAGTTTTTCAACGTCAAGAGAAGATCTGGTGGTTTGTACCCCTCTCACAGTTGGGCATCGCTGGATTTGGGCGAACAGTCTAAGTTCTTCGAATGCCGAGCTTGCTACCTGCTCATTGGGGGCGGAAAAACTCACGAGCACAACTCTGGCTCGGTTGGAACAATATGCTACCCCTTTTCTTTGCATTGCCGCTAACGCCACCCGTTCTCGCTCGTACCGCTTTTTCTATGACAGAATTTGGCATATGCTTTCGACTTAGCAACACCACCGTTCTGCAAAAGTTCCTTGCCGACGACGATGGAAAGGTGTCGATGTGTATTTTAATTTCATATCGACCGTGACGAGCCGGCTACAACATGGCCATCTCTTCTTCTATGTATGTGACAGCCGAGTCGACCGTTGCTCTAATGTCCCGAGATCCGATGTGTTCTGAGGTTTTTGGGGGGGGCGTTGCTGAGATTTCGCTTAGCAATAGGTGTCAGAACCACCGGGTCTCCGGGCCAACATTGCGGTTGGATTTTGGGCCCTATTGGGCTCAGCCCCTTGTCAAAAACCCCTCTCCTGGAAGACTAAACAGAAGACAATCAATGAATCAAGAGATGATCAGTTGAACCCATCGCGAGAGCCCTCTTTGCCGTCTATTTGCTCCATCTTCTGGTGACCCATCACTCCCGACCAACCACCCTGCTGTTCCAACAATAGGAAACGGAATATTAAAGTGCCTGCGAGGTCCTCTCCGTTATATTCTGTCTTCAACAACCAGCACACAGAAAAACTCGTGAAAGACAAAGCTATGGGAACGGCTTGCAGCACCATCGCGGTTGTATCGGGGGACAGT
Source organism: Collariella sp. IMI 366227 (assembly GCA_027946355.1). Classification (NCBI taxonomy): domain Eukaryota; kingdom Fungi; phylum Ascomycota; class Sordariomycetes; order Sordariales; family Chaetomiaceae; genus Collariella; species Collariella sp. IMI 366227. The sequence continues at coordinate 150,618 of JAPEUS010000027.1, read as the reverse complement.
TATGGCTCTCTGGCTAGCCGCTGCGGCATCTCAGCTCAAGACTTCTACTCTTTCAACCCCAGCCCAATCCTGTGTTCAACCCTCGCTGTAGGCCAGAAAGTCTGCTATATCACTGGCGGGCTACCCGTACCCCTTGAAAATGCAGACAGCTCATACATCTCTTACACTATAGTGGCCGGGGACACGTGCTCAGTGATTGCCTTGGGCAACAGCATCACTATTAACAACTTAGAGGCGCGTAACACTCAGACCTGGGGCTGGGCAGGCCGCAGCCGACTCCAGGCTAGCCAAACCATCTGTTTGAGTACTGACACTCCGCCCATACCAGCTGCGGTATCTGGCACCGTCTGCGGGCCACAGGTTCCTAGGACGGTGTAGCCGGCGCCAGAAACCAATCTTGCATCACTCAACCCTTATGCCCTCAACGCGTGCTGCAATATGTGTGTATATCTCTTTTTCTCTTCCCCCCTTCCCCTACTGCCCTTCACGCCAAGGCCGACGCAGCTGGGGACAATGTAGCACGACGGCTGAGTTCAGCACCAACACAACTCTTGGAGCCCCTGGCACGGCTGCTCCAGAAATAAAGGGATATATCTCCAACTACGATACCAACATGGTCATTGGGCCTAAGCCGACCCTCTTCCGTCGCATCGCTTACTTTGGAGCTTTCAACGTCAAACGGCCGTGTCTTAAGATGGACGTTTCGCAGATTAGCGCGTCTCAATATATTATTATTCCTACACCGCTGTGCCCTGCGGGCATGTCGGACCTTCAGACATTTACTATACAGGAAAACCGCGCCCTTGCGGGCCGAGTGAAAAACCTATACCGATGATTAAGAGAAGAAATCAGTGAATGAGCCTGCAAAATACAAAAAGAGAAGGCCTCTTGGCCTCCGACCGTTGGGAGTCAGATTGCCTACTCCAGCTCGAGCTTCCTGGCCAAGCTGTACATCGGCAGTCTTCCTGAATCCATCAGCCAGCCCAGTATCCTCCTCGTCAGCCGAGCAGTTGAAGGACTGGCACCCTGTAGAACAGAGTAAAAGTCTCGTCGCGTCCTGACTTCTGCTCTCTCCCACGTCCGAGTCAACTGTGGGGCCAAACACCACACCACCAGGTGTTCAGCAGTCTCCCGCCCTTCGCCGCACTCGCAGCAGGGCGTCAGCACACTTGGGACTCCCCGTTTGAACAAGAAGTCCCGGAGGCCTATGTCCCCAGTTCGGACTTGGACCAACAACGAGCTCTTCGCTTTGCTTAGTCCCTCGTGCTTCTTGAGAGTCTTGTCCTTGAATAGAGTCTTCTGCTGGTGGTCGAGGTCGTCCGCTGGTCTCGTCGTCACCCGACCGACTCGTCCCTTTAGCCATCTCTTTCTCCAAGCCTCCTCGACTACCCTGTCCGTGTCGGTGGTTCCCCCGGTTCAACGTGCTATTACTCCTGCGGCCTCTTCTACCGCTGTCGGCCTCTGTGGCCTAAAGGCCCGTGGTCGGCCCCTGTTGCTCGGCCTTGAGTAGAACCTCCGGCGTATCTTGCTGCAAGCTGCGTGGACAATTGTCCCTGGGGCCTTTTTTGCCTCCTTGGCCGTTATCGAGAGCGGGTTGTTGAAGCCTGGTTTCGAAGTCGGCAAGCCGTTTGTTGAGGTATAGGTCCAATGGCGGCACTCGCGTCTCAATATACGCATGTCCACTACTTCGCCTTTCTGGATTTGACGACTAGGTTCTAAGATAAAATCGATTGGTATAAGGAGCAATTCAATAGTTTTGTACAACTGCGTGGATTAAAACGCATCGTGAGTTTTCCTAGCAGGCCTAGCCGTTCCGCCGACCTTTTTCGTGACATTCTGGCTGATAACTCACCTCTAGGCTTTGTTTGGAGGCTGGGACGAGCACTAATCCAGCTACATACGCCATTTTCCGCGACGCGGTCAAGCCCGCCAACAGGGAGGTTTTCGCTAACCTAGCCGCATTCATTGCGGAATAGGGTCTTGACGGCGTTGATATCTACTGTGAGTACCCTGGCGCACGAGACATTGAGGGAGTTCCCCCTAGAAGCCTTGACGACGGGAAGAACCTGGCTGCTCTTTTGAAACTCCTGAAATCCCGCCTTCCTGCTTCTAAGTCCCTCGCCATCGCGACGCCGACTTCATACTGGTACCTGAAGGGCTTCCCCATTGCCGAAATTAGCCAGATTATTGCCAGCGGTACCATCAAACAGGATTGGCACTACGGCGTCAGCCACTCCAACTTCTTGGTATACGACTCGGTAGTAGATGGCTTACATAAAAGACAACACCAAAAAGGCACGCATCTTATTCTACGAACAGCTTAACATAGGTGGCGTTAGCGACTAGGTCGTAGACCTTCAAGCCTTCGTCGATGCGCCGACCTCCACCATTCCCAACCAGCCAAGTGCTTCGGGCAGCTACTTTCTGCAAACCGTTGTTTAGTCGTCTTTATGCTCTCTAACAGAAATTGCATAGAACGTCCAATACCAGTATTTGTACCACTTTCGCTGGCGAGTGTTACAACCCCCAAACTAGTCCTACACCTATTTCTACTGTCGTGTGGAAGACGTGCCTTTTAAGAATAATAAAGACTTTACATCTTTATAGTAGATAGACGGGGAAGTCCCACTGACGTGACAGCATACACGTGGAACGACATTGGCTTGTTCTTTAATTCCCACTATGTCGTCTTCTGCCCGTATTTTTTCAGTCAGAGCTTGACGTCGCTGGCTACCAAGGTTGAGACGGCCAAGAATGACAACCGCATGCAGACGGCAATTAGTTACTGAAGACCCATCCGTACTCGCACTATGTTCCACCAGACCTATCACTAGGAGCACACTATATCTCTTCCAATGACTTTCGATACCACCCACTTCCCCCAGGAGATTTCTAGACTGTTAGATAGTCCCTAGAGAATTAGGTACGACTCCATGCTCCAATCGGTTTTCCAATTCACCTGTGGGTTTAGCATTAACTCGGTATTCCTCAGTTAGAAAGAGGCGAGGGAGAACACCGAAAGCCGGGCCTTGCCCGCGATAGCCATCTACCTGCAGAAGAGATTTGACTTGTCAGCGCCCCCTATCTCCATCTCTGTCACCATCGAGAGCTCCCGCCTCCACAAGCTACACTTGAGCAGTCCACCTGCGGGATGGAACCGACCCGTGTCTCTTGAGAGCTCGATCTACAAACCAAATGTGACGGGTGTGACGATGTTGGAAGAGGTTGGGCCTTTAATTTGGGGGAAAGAAGATATTCCGTAAGTTACTCCTTAGCTTGAACGCAATTAAGGAGCACTCTGATAGCCTACTATGCTAATTACTTCTCCAACCTACCTAGAGACTGTATCGAGACCTCCATCAGACCAATTATTCCTACGCCACCTTTTGCTCGGATGCAAGCTGCGAAAAGAGCAGCAGTAACGCCAGCTATGTATGCAGCGGGTGTGTCATCCGGCCGGATCCCCCGGTTTACATCCCTGAACCCCTGAATTCCAAAACAGCGACGCACCCACCCCCCTCCACAACAACCACCTCAGCAGGTAGCCAACATGCTCGTCAACGCCGTCTTCTCAGCCGACGTAATGCTCAACGCATACGAGTGCTTGACGTGGACCCAGCTCTTCGCATACGTGCAGTAAAAGGACTTGAGAGGCGGCTTCCACACATCCGGGGACTTATCGCTCTTCTCTTGGTTGACATTGTCTGTGACAGCCCACAGTTGGGGGATGTCGATGTCGTTTGCGAACTGGGTGCGTTTAGCGGTTGACCAGGCGTTTGCGCCAGACTGTGGATGCTATTAGCTTGAAGATTAACAAGAGTGGCTGAATTGGGGAGCTTACAATCCAGGCGTTCTTCAGTGGGACCATGTGGTCGATGTCGAGGTCAGATGCGGCAGTCCAGGTTGCCCCGTCGTACGGGCTGAGCCAAGTGCCTGAAGTGGCGGTGCAAGCGGAGTTGGTGACAACGTTGGTACCGTCACGCTTGAGGACAAATTCCCTGAACATCGCAGTCAATCCTCGGGCTAAGAAGAAGGAAACCAGGGGTCAAGATAAAGGCGCGAGCGTACCGTGTATTGCAGCTGCCGCTGGCGGTTTCCCAGTGCGGGAAGAGATCACGGTTGTAATTCCCGTCATCGTAAGCGGCCTTCACTGTTAAGGCGGCCAGCTGAGTTTTGGCTGTTGAAGCAGCGGGGATTCCTGGCTGTGCTTTTGTCAACTTGGGGGTTGCAGTCATGCTCGAGGAATGACTTACAGGTGCCGGAGCCGGCATAGGAATGGCCGAGACCGCGGCGGCTAGCAGAGAACCGACAATGAAGGACTTCATCTTGCCTAATTTACAAAAGATGATATTGATGGTTCTCGAGGAACTCCTGGGACTGGTTATGGATCAACATCAGGGGGATCAGGGGGATCTCGGGGTCAGATATAAACCTTCCAGGTCAGCATGCCCTGGCCTTGGAGACAACATTCCACACTCTAATCAGTACTCTATTCGGAAGGCGTTTTGGTGTCCAGCAAAACGCCGATCACCAATCAAACATCCCCGATCCCGTGTAACCTCACTTCGTTCAACTGCCCATTCCCCGCCAAGAGCCTCAGCTGTCGCCCACGGAGCCAATACCAGCGCGATGCAACCTAGCTCCAGATTCGTCCCCGAAACACCACCGATAGCCAGTCAGGGCACGAGATAGCACCACGTCCAGAAGTTTGTGTGTGGGGGCTATCCTCCCCCTTCCAATGCTTATCAGGGGTCTGAAACCCCCTGAATCCGACACGTGCCGGCGTCATCCCCGCAGTCGGCAGTCCACGATCATCAACCTTCCTGATCGGGTCCTGCCGAGCGGGAGCGGCTGCGCAATGCGGAGAACCCGCGTTGTCGCAAGCTCTTGTGTTCTATGGAGTAGTCGCCATGGGAGGTCTAGTGGCTCTATGTTGACGAAGTCAGGGAACAATCTGAGCTAGCTCCACAAGACACAGATAGCGAACTGCGACCGTAACATTGAGCATGATGCAGACAAGATATTGTTAGCTGATCTGGGGCAACGTGCTTGACTAACTGGCGACGATAAGATGCGGTCAAGTACCAACGACACAAGTGATATCATGGTAAGTATGTCAAAAATCCGACCCGGAGCTCGCCGAAACGACGAAGATAGAAACATTATTCTGTCCACTAGTTCTTCTGACTAGGACCCTCGCTTGCCACCTTCTCACCACTACCAGCCGCAGTACTCGGCTCGGCGGTGTCCGCCGAAGCCTGCGAGGCTGCTTGTGACCCCTCAGTTGAGCCTCCAACCGATGTCGTCTCCGGCGTCACCTTTTTCGACCACGGGTTGATCCTCGTGGGCATCGACATGCTCGGCATGCTGGGCATGTTTGGCATCGCAGGTATGGTCGGCATGCTAGGGAGGTTGACGTTCGGCATCGCGACCTTGGGCATCTCGACTGTTGGTAACTTCGCAGGGAGGTAGGACCGCAAATTCGTGCCCGTCTGCTGGGCAACGCCAAAAAGATGCCGCAAGTAGGCGTTCTTCTGATCGGCCTCTGACGCCCCCTCTCCGCCTTCGAAAATGTCGGCATCCATGTCGTCGGGCAAAGGAACTAGGGCGGCGGCGGCGGCAATGTCGATAGGCGATTCATCCGGCACAGTATCGTCATCTGCGGCCATCTCGGTGTCCTCTACCTCTCCCTTCTCAGCCTCCTTCGCCACATCCTTCAACGCCTTCTCGCCCCCGTCACCATCCACCGCCTTTGCAATGGCCTCCGTCTCTTCTGGCTCCGGCGTTGGTGGTTCCGCAAACTTCGGATCATCCCAAACCTCCGTCTCGTCATTGAACCACTCCATCACCAACCTCGCCGCCTCGTTCGTCATCCTCTCGTACTCCTTATTTCTCTCCTTCTTAAACAACCCCACATGCGCCGCAATTTCATCCTTCGCGCCCTCCACCACATGTCGTGTAAACAACTTCGCCTGCGGCTCCTCCCCAGCAGGGACAGCACAAAACGTCCTCTCTGGCACGAAATACCCCCCACTCCAATACCCATTCTCCCCAGTCACGAACCCCCACCCCTTCACAGCCGCCAACCGTTCCAGCCTCCTCTCAACTCATTCTGCCTCAGCAGCGCCCCGATAAAAGTAAAGTGATCCGCCAAATACGCAAACGACTGCCCAACATTTCCCCGATTCACATACGCCAGCCCTGACCCAGCGCATCCACACTCTGCTGATGCCCCTGCACCACATCCTCCCTCGTCAACCCCTCACGCTTTTCACCCCCTCCAAAATCTTCTTTCGATGCACATACGCCGCCACGCCCCCGCAGCAATCACCCCGACCGTCCCCGTGCGCATGGCAATCAACTGCCACGCCTTCCACGCCGGCGCCGCACCCACAGCGCTACGCTTCGCAATGCGGCCGGTGGCGGAGGAAGAGCACGGCGTGAGGCGAGGCGGGATAGGGCGGCAGGGGTGGCCGCGGAGAGGGCGGTCATGATGTTGAAGACGTTGTTGACTTTATGGTAGTTGGAGAAGGCGCCGTAGACGAACATGGAGCGGGCAAGGCCGTTGAGCGGTGTGTCAAAGGCGAGGATGCCTTGGATGAGCGGGAAGAGCGGGGTGGTGGAGGAGGCGGATTGGCGGTGCGCGTCGAGGGTGAGAAGAGGGCGTCGCTGGCGACGAAGCCACTGGGTAATTTGTGAGTAAAAATAATCCGTATGGGAAGGGGTCGGGGGGCGGGGCTTACCCCATGGAGTGGGCGACGAGGACGACGCCAACTTTGCGGTCGTTGGGCGGCCACGGGTTGTCGAGGTGCTCTTTGCGAAGCTCCATCACCCTCTCTTTGAGCCTGTAGGGGTCAGAATCGTGATTTATTTAAGAGATCGGGATAAAGAGCGACATACCATTCCAGAAAAGCAGCGGTGCTCTGAGCGAGCTCCCCCTTCGTCTCATACCTCGGATAGACAACAGAGACGACTTCATGGTCGGTGAGGTTATTGGCGACTGTCTTTTTAAGATGCTCAGGGAAGTCGCCGAAGGTGAAGTCGCTGCCTTTGAAGCCGTGGATGAACCCTGAACTTTAAACCCTTTTCTAAATCTGATCTTGTTGTTCGATTTGAGTTCTGGACCCTGAGTCTTGTAATCTCCACAGAGGTCGCCAGTTTTTCTGTGTCGCGTTCTTTTCCTGTTGAAGGTTTAAGACAACCTGCAGAATAGGTGACGTCATTGAGCAACGTCATGCGTGGTTTGGGTTCTTTCAAGAGACGAAGACCCAACCAATTAGCGGCTTGTTTTCCCTAGGGAATCGACCGTGGCACTTTGGAGATTCGCTGTTGTTGCATCTCCTCTTGCTCTATCGAAGGTAAAGAATTGACGCGCGTCGAATTGTTGCTTGTTTGATTTTGAATCGAACTTTGATTCAGCAGTTTGTCAGCGCAAGCTGCGACAAAGACAAAGCAAAGGAGGGTTAGGGTTATCTCGTGAAGTGCCCAACCTGTGATGTGGAGCCCATGTCCCACAACTTTTTGTGGCGTGGGATATATCTAGCCACCGTTCTGATCAGATCCCCAAACGGGAACTGGTTTCCGTTTTGGATCTTCCCACACTTTTGCAACCAGCCACCACTCCCACGGTCAAGTTAGATCATCATCCTTAACACCACCAATTCCATCACTAGTTTCTTCACCCTATCATACAAACAGAGACCAGACCTGCCCAACCCATCCCTCTACTTCCGATACCACATTCTCGTAATCTTGGTCCGCCTCATCTTCCTCTGCAGCTGATAGACGCCATACATCAATGCCTCAGCCGTCGGCGGACAGCCCGGCACGTACAAGTCGACGGGCACGATCCGGTCCACGCCCCTCACGACCGAATAACTATAGTGATAATAGCCACCACCGTTTGCACAGCTGCCCATGCTGATAACCCATTTGGGGTCCGGCATCTGGTCGTAGATGAGCCGCAGCGCCGGAGCCATCTTGTTGGTGACGGTGCCGGCAACAATCCTACCAACAATGTCAGCTATTTCATTCCTGATTGGGGTGTTTCAGAAGCGGTTCGCGAACAAACTGCTCGTTTCGGGAATAAAATTGCTCCTGAGACAACCAAAAAGGGGGCAAAAACAGTTGAAATTGTTGCGTACATCACGTCCGCCTGGCGCGGCGACGCCCTGAAGATGATGCCCAAGCGATCTTGATCGTACCGCGGCATCGAGACGTGCATCATCTCAATGCCGCAGCAGGCGAGGCCGAATGTCACTGGCCAGAGGGAGCTTTGCCGGCCCCAGTTTACGATGGCGTCGAGTGTGGTTCTGCGGGGGTGTGAGTACTGGACTAAGGGGAAAGGAGAGAATGGGGACGAGGCAGAGAAAACTGGGTTTTGGAAAAATCAGAATCAGAAAAAGGAATGCAGGGCCGCATACAACACATGCTCCGCAAGAGCAGTTGGCCTACGCTCTGTCGAGACCGCCAGTGGTTGACGGACAGGGAGAGCAGCTCTTGGGCGGCGGGCGGTCGGTGGCCGAGTCTCAGAGCTGTATCCCCGGACGAAGGTCGCTGACACTGGGGCCAGAAATTGGGGTTTGGCCGCTGCCACATGTCCAATGAGGGCAGAATGGCGCATTTTGGTCGACAGTCTCCGGAAGAAGGTTGAGTTGGGGTTGAAGGGGCAGAAAGGGGTGTTGGAGACACTTGGGTGACAGTGACTGGTTTGTCTCTTCCTCACCTTGGGTCCTTGCCCGGCCCAAGAGAAAAGAGGGGTGGAAAACAAGAACACATCGGGTGCAAGAGAACGCCGTGGGTTCGGGTATATCCCACCTCCTCGAGCTCGGAGCTTGGCGCGGTGGGCTTCTCCCGTCCACACAGCAGGGGGCAGGAACCATAACCTGAACAGTATGGACAACTGTGTCAGTAGCAAGAATTTCGATGTCAGTTAACTATTTCTGGCAGCCCCACTTTTCTCTGCCCCCAGTGAAGCTCTGAAATGAAGCCCTAGGGCCCGCGCAACGCCCTGGGCAATGCCTGAGCAAACCAAACGCGAAGAAAAAATTGAACTTCGTTGAAACTTGCTTGGAGTCAATTTTGCATAAAACTTGGTGACTGTGATATGATCATGAGGGCAGGTCGCTGAACTTCAAGTGGTTGATAGTGTTTGCCGAATCGGGCCTCGTTTTAGTGAGTTGGCCAATTAGATCGTTTTATTTTGGGCATGTCGGTAGAGTGGGGCAGTTGCCCGCTGGTGTCACCAATCAACTGCCGACCAGCCCAACGTCCTGGGGTTGGCAATGCTACCTGACATTGTAATTTTTGACTTGCCTTCCCGAAAGCTCGTTACCATTCCTGCCCCCAAGATTTTCCGCTCGGGAATATCCCACTTGGTTCCATTCAACCCACACTCCCAACCCATGGTTAATCTCCGTTCACAACAGCAAGATGCCGCCACCTGTTCATCACCTCCCCCCGGCAAAATTTGTCTGCTTAATTTGCTCAAAGCAGTATCAGCATTCCAGCCACCTTCGGCGACATGAAGCCACACGTAAGTCCCCTTTTTCGGGGTCGCGGGGTCGCAGAAAACGCCTGTCCGGAGCGGAAGACACCCCACCCATCTTCCCACCCGACATCAGAATGCTCTCTCTACTTTTGTGAGTGTGGCCTCCGATGCTGACATAACCCTTGTTAGATATGGGCAATGAAGAGTTCAAATGCCCACACTGCGGCAAGCTTTTTGGGCGAAGGTGCGTGTGTGTGGTCTCTTTTCTCTCCTTTTCTTTCTTTTTTTCCCTTCCTTTTTTTTACTATTTTTCTTTCTTTTCTTTTTTTCTTGGTCGCGTGCGTTGAGCTCCCGGAGGCGGGCATCAATCTCTTTGCAACTGTTTCTTTAACACTGTTGCAGGGACGTCTGGAGGAAACACCACACCAGTTGCCCCAAGAATACTGCGCAGGATGGCCCGCCCCCAGCCAAGCGTGGAAAGAAATCCCGGGCATGCGATGCTTGCTTCCGGAGCAAGGTATTTTGCGACGGGGGTCTGTCTTGTGCGCGGTGTAATTCGAGACAAGTGACTTGCACCTACTTGAGAGTCGAGACAAATACCAACAACCATGCGTCTTCGACATCATCGATCACGCTTCCCCCGATGACCAGTGTCGGTACGGCATCAACACAAAAAACAGCCGCCAACAACAACCCCAAAGGTGACGACACCAAGATCCCGGTCTCCTTCCTCCTGTCTCTCACCGACCCCGACGCTGACTCCATGGTCGCCGCCTTCATGGACGAGCCCGGCCGCGACGATGATGCGCCCCCCGTTGACCTCCAACCCGACCTCCAATCCGCCCATCTCACCCCTTCGCCGCCCTCCCGGAAATCGACATAAACACTGCCCCCAGCGACGGCTTTTTCTTTCCCTGGGTCTTCGGCCAAATGCACTCCTCCGACCCTTCCCTACCCCCTTCCCAGACTTCACCTTCCCCTCCCCTCTACACCTTTCCTTCTACCACCACCCCTTCGCCCAATTCCTCACCCCAACCCACCCTCGACCCGTCCTTCCCCCCTCCTCGCCTCACTCTCAACCCTCCACAACACCCTCCTCTCAACCGACCCCACCTACGACGGCACCTTCTCCCTCACCCTCGCATCCCAAATCTTCACGCCGCAAAACCTCGCCGAGTTTACCGCGGCATACTTCCAGCACACACACCGCGACCTCCCACTCCTCCACCGCGCCAGTTTCAGCGTGGTAACGTCTGCGCCCGCGCTGGTGTTGGTGGTATCTCTGTGTGGAGCAATGTACGCGCCCCCAAGGGACTGTGTGTTGGCAATCTCGGGTTTTTAGGATCGCAGAGGAGTATGTGTTCAGGAGGTTGGAGGGGAGGTTAGGGGTTGTTGAAGGGCGGGGTCGGAGAGGATGAAATTGGAGAGGGTGAAGGAGGAGGGGGGATGGTAAATCTGCGCGAGCTGCAGGTGTATGAGACGTTGCAGGCGGCGATGTTGATTCATGGGCTGCAGTACATGATGAATGATGTCGCGGGGAGGAAGAGGAATTGGACGGTGCGGAAGCCAGCGTTGGTGGAGGCAGTGAGGGGATTGGGGTTGACGAGGGCGAAGCATAGGCAGAAAGGAGAGTTGGAAGGGGGAAGGGTGAATTGGGAGAGATGGGTGAGGCACGAGATGAGAATACGGTGAGCTTAAATTATTCTTTCTCTTTTCTCATTTCTTTTCTTTGTCCTTTTTTCCCCCTATTTTTTAGAAGAGGGCTGCTAACCAAATTAGAATTGCCATGTGGACGCTGCTTGGGGACTGGCAGCAATGCGGCTTGTGGCATATGCCAGGAATGATGACCGCCCATGAGATGAAGGGAGACATGCCCTGCCTCCCGGAACTGTGGGACGCCAAAGACGCTGCTGAGTTCGAGGCGGTGGTAGTCTCCAAAGGCAAGGACTGCTGGCGGCGGACGGCGTCCTTGGCTGAGTCCCTGGAAGCCTTGATGGCAGACTCTTGGTCGGGCATTCAAATGTTTCCCTTGAAGCATGTCTGTATGCTTGACCTCTTGATCCTCATAACAAGTAAGGTTGATCGATGGTCTCTTGCCCCTGTGCTTCAAGCCAGCTGACGTGGCATCCAGGTCTCCAATCTATGATGGGTATTGCACGACTCATGTGTTTGCTCAAAGCCAATATACACGGGTTCCAGCGTGCAACAGACCGATGGCAGGAAATGTGGCAGGCGGTCACGTCTCAGATCAGTGATAAGCAGCTGCTCATGAGCGGCCTTGTGCGGCATTGCGGCGAGTTCTGCTGGCTTGCAAAGGCTCTGCTTGAGCAAGTCGCAACTGGAAAGGACAAGGAGTCGGCCTACTTCTCACGCATTGGCCACACGACATTGAAGCCGTTGCATGACCTTCTTCGGAATTTGCGGGTAGACTGATGGGGGCAGGGGGCTCATCGATATCACCAAGTCACCAAAACATTTGGGGTTCAGGATTAGCCCACAATTAGAAGGGATGTTAAAGACAGAAATACACGGGTTGAACTGTTACTTTTACTTAAATTTGGTCCTGGTTCCTTAGAATCTTTAGAATTGATACCAGACAGCAAAGCCCCTTTATTTGTCCGGTGCCAACCAGATCCCCTGCAGGTTGCCTTCACCATCAATGAAGCTGGCTATACCCCCATAGTGCCTCCGGTGATTGGAGTCTTGGGTCTGCAAAGTCATCAGTAAACAATTCATGCCCTTGTATGTTCAGTGGAGACAAATATACACATGGATCTTTTCTCCAGCCTCCTCAACCTTCTTGAAAGTCTCCTCGATGCTCTCGAGGTAAAACGCTGCCAGAACCGAAGATCGGCTCCGGTGTGCAATTTCTGCCACAACCGCTAAATCTGCGGGCATGTTCATGTTGTTGAAGCAACCGTAGTGCATCTTTCCGCTTGTGAACATGTGGACGCCGTCGATGCCATCAACGGTGGATAGCATCAGAGGAGCAGGGGCGGGGTCAACAGACTTCCCGTTGAGGACTGTGCGGTATAAAGACACGACACGAGCGACGTCGGTGCATGGCACTTCGAACCAGCATATTTCGCCCAAGGTGGTTTGTAAAAGGCAATTGATAGGCGCACTAACACTAACACGGATCTCTGCTGCCTTCAAGATTGTCTTCAGAGCATTTGCGAGGTAACACAGGGCAAGGTCGTCAACGTAGATGTGCAGGTACAATTGGTGAAGAGCTGCCGAAGCAACAATAAGCAAATTTAACATTTTGTGTAACCTCTGAAGGTAACTAATCTTTAGGGAGGAATGTCTAAGTTCCAATCTGATTTTCCTTGCCTGCAGTTAGCCTCCTGTGAAGGAATACTGTAACGGTCCCAACGAGTGTATTGCAACTAGCTGGTGACGACTCTACGATTACACGCAACTTGAGGAAAGAAGAGAAAATAAGGAAAGAAATGGTTCCCAAGACGTGTCATTCTTATGACCAGAGCGAGAGGGCACGCCATGATGCGACAGCTGCATCAGGAGAGGCGTCATGGTGATGGATCATAGCGCTGATGGACTATAGCACTGAATCATGGCCGAGAGTCTCCGAAATCGTCAACGGGGCTCAGCCCCTTACAAATACTCCAAAGGTGTCAAGGAGGATGGAATCGTCACTGAGTCTCTGGGGTATCACAGAGCGGCTGAGAGAGAGGCAGTTCATTGAGTATATCCTGCTAAACTCAAAGAGTTGACACTTGAGAATGGAAAGGAGAGATACCCTCTAGGGTCAGGCGTTGTCTTCTCTATGCTCCTTCCACGGTCTCACCATTCCTGGGTTTGCTGTTACGGCAAGTCAAATGCAGCTGGAACGATACTAAAGAACACTGATTTCAAATAACTAAGACAGCAAAACTAGAGAGAAAAGGAAAGAACATCAGAAATGGGGGCCGCAGGGCCGGTTTCTATACCCGAGCCCTTGACAGGTTCCCCAAACAAAGCAAATCCTCCAGGACAATTACCCTCACTGTTGCAGGCCCTGAAGGCACTACATGACATTTCCAGAACTAGCTAGCTAACATCATACACCCCTTCTCCGTCGAGTAGATCTTGTAGTATGCAAGATCTCTTTGTCACTACTGCTCAGCACGCATTCCCATTGAGATCTTCGTGGGAGAGATAGATCTCTGAGTCGTTGCGCAGTTCCCACCAGGGCTCGTCCAATCCTTGAGATCCATGGGGTCGGGGTACTGTCGTGAAATGTGCCGAAGGATCGGTCGCAAAAAGATTATACAAGGCATTGTCATCGCCGTAGCCGTACCCTTCTTCAGGGTCTGGCCCTAAGCTGCTGCTTGAAGACAAAGGCCTAGTCTGCCCGCGTGTATCGGAGGCATCGCGTCGGAGTCGCTTGTTGCGTTGAGATTGCGCTTTATCTAAATCGGCGATATCGTATCTAGGTTGGGATCGCTTTCGGGTGCTGTTGGAAAAGGGAGCCATTATGTGATTGATAGGCATGCGAAAGCAAGATGCTTTTGACGTCAAGTTGGAGTTGGTAGACTATTGCCAGCTGGCACATCTGAAGAGGATGCGGCAGAATTCTGATGGGGGCAGACCCATGCTGAACAGAAAAGTTTGAGCCAATAGGAGCTCGCACATTGCCCTGCCCGGATAACGCCCTGCCCGTGTATCAACTGTGCCCTGCCCGTCTATTAATTGCCTACAAAAAATACAATGGTTAACTGATGCTAACGTGCATCAAGTTAGTTGAGGCGGAAGTAAAATGGCAGGACCCCACCAAAGGATTTCCCTGAAGCTTTAAACTAGTTAGAGATAACCCCATCCAAGTCATTCCGTGTTCATCCTTAAGCTCTTAATTCTTCTCAGACTTAAAACCCCAAACGAGACACAACCCCCGCCAAGTATTGGGAGGCATCCGTCGAGGAAGAGGATTGGTCGCTTCCGTTGTGGAAGTCACTGCTACCTGAGTGGCTTTCGTCTAACTTAGTGTTTGGTTCGTGTCAATGCAGCTCACAAAGAAGCGGTGTTGGTTACCAATCAAGACATGGTGCGTGTTTGCTTTGAGACAGCGCGTGGCATCTGCTGCAGCTCTTGGTGTCTTTGACCACCAAGATCCGACTCTTGTGAATATGTGGCAAAAACGGGGAGAACCAGGTCTGCAGCTGCGGGGGCACCACTTGTCAGACGCGGGGGAACTTTATGTCTGTCAAGCGCATCTAGGTGCAATGCAGGCTTTATTGACTTCTCTGAGGGGTCCTCGGTAAAATTCTAGAAAAAAAAGTCACGAAACAAAAGTGTGCTGGGTGCAAGCATCAGAACGACTTTGACTTTCCCTCGCTCAACCTTCGAGAGTTCTACACACCAACATCTGAAACAGTTCCCATCATCCCTTTACTCCCTCACTCACCATGCCCACCCTTTGCAAAGACGATGGCGCCTCCGACTCTTGTAAATATGTGGCAAAAACGGGGAGAACCAGGTCTGCAGCTGCGGGGGCACCACTTGTCAGATGCGGGGGAACTTTATGTCCATCAAGCTCATCTGGGTGCAATGCAGGCTTTATTGACTCCTCTGAGGGGTTCTCGGTAAAATTCTAAAAAATAGCTACGAAATAAAAGTGTGCTGGGTGCAAGCATCAGCACGACTTTGACTTTCCCTCGCTCAACCTTCGAGAGTTCTACACACCAACATCTGAAACAGTTCCCATCATTCCTTTACTCCCTCACTCACCATGCCCACCCTTCGCAAAGACGATGGCGCCGCCCTCTTCTACCGCCACTACACTCCCTCCAAAACCTCCCCGCACCGCCCCTCTCCTACCCTTAACAACCTCACCAAACAACCCCTTACTCTTGTCTTCCTCCATGGCTGGCCCATGTCCTCGCGCATGTTCGACCAGCTCATCATCCCCCTCGTTGAAACCCACCGCTTCCCCGTCATCGCCCCCGACCGCCGCGGCTTCGGCAACAACGCAACCACCTGGACGACTCGCCAAACTCCGGAGGTGACCTTCGACACCTTTGTGTCCGACCTCATCGCTGTTCTCGAGCGCGCCCTACTATACGATGGCAACAGCTCTTTTGTTTTTGTGGCCGCCAGCATGGGCACGGCCGAGTCGGTGCTCGCGCACGCTGCGAGCCCGCTCGTGCGCTTGCGATGCAAGGGATTTGTTTGGCTTGGGCCGAACATGCCGTACGCTGCTAAGTGTGATGAGTGTCCCGAGGCGCCGGACCCGGCGGTGTGGGATGGGTTAATTCAGGGGTTTCGCGGGGCGGAGGGGAAGGATTTTATTGGGTTGGCTATCCCGAGCGTCTTCCGGACGGATCTGGGGAACCAAGTCGGACAGCGGACGCTGCAGTTTTTTGAGAGGATCGTGTGTGACGCTGATCCAATGGCTGTTGAGCGGACAGCAGTAATCTGTCAGAAGCCGATGGCGGAGGAGTTGAGGAAATTTAGGGAGGAGGCGGAGAAGGAGGGTTCGATGGGGGGGAAGGTGCCGATTTTGATCATGCATGGGGACTCGGATAGCGGGATGCCGCTGGAGACCAGCGCCGCGCTGGTGTGCAAAATTCTGCCCTGGGCTCAGCTGAGCGTGTACAAGAATGCTGGGCATGGTGGGTTTTTCTGGGATAGATGGCCCTGTAGAGGTTATGCTGACCAGAAGTTTAGGACTCTACTTGACGCATGTTGAACAGGTCATGGAGGAGCTGCTTGCTTTTTTAGAACCGATTTCGGCTAAGCTAAAGCAATAAGTCTCTTGTATGTGGCTCTTTGGATATTGTGGCTCTAGGCAGGAAGAGGTGATGGCAGAAGGGTCGAATACAGGGAAAGCTCTAAGGGGAGGATTTGCTCTGAAGTACCTGATACAACTTTATCCTTTCAACAACAGCCCGTCTACTCCGAGCCTTTACATTAACCGCGTTGTTCTCTTTCGGTTTCTTACAATAACATCATGATACCAACAATACCCGCTGTCGCGGCGAGGCACAAGCAACTGGAACGAAGCCAGAGAACAGCTACACTCTATTGACGAAGACAACAAACTGAGGAGAGAGAGAGAAGCTGTAGCGAAGCTACGGGTGCCGTGCCCGATAAAAAGGGCTCCCAACTCTCCGAGGCTCTCCAAACGGATGCCCCAACTATCTGTTTGCCACCGGTCCTGCGGCTAGGCAACCTGCCCTGACCGCCCCAACGGGCAAGTGCCTGAATCCACCGCGAGCCATGGAACCATTGAACTTCTCCAGCCACCTGGTTCCTAGGGAGAGATGATTCGAATGTGATGTGTCAAGGCGCGAAGGCGCCGCGCCGTCACACCCGCTACAAGGCCTGCTCCCGGAACCCCTTCCTTTAGTTGCGCCACGCCTACAATGCCAGATCTCGAGTGACCAGCCATAACGCCAGCGGCTCCCATGCCCGAACTGCTGCCTCCTTTTCTTTTATCTATAGTGCCAATGTTGATCGCTTTGTTCCCCCCACTAACGTCCTGCGTCTTCTCGCTTATTTGTTTAAGGTGCCGGTGTTGATGCCGGGATCAGTGATTGCTGCCTGAACTGTGGCTGCAGCGCCGAAAACAAGGAGCAGAGTATTAGGCTTTATTCAGTGTGAAAGAAAATTTGTGACAGAGTTTACTAGTTTGGGGAGTATATATAGGTTTCCTTGGGTGTCACAACGTGGCGGGTTTCCTGGGTCATGTGTAGATAGATCGATGTTATGAATGTTGCTGCAATGACACTAAGAGTAGTTAACGTTAAGCATGTTCTTATACCCACTTTCTCTGGAGCCAAATGATTGATCATGTTTGTTTTTCGTGGAGCCAACATGCCGTCGCCATGCCACCATGCCACCAACAAACAATATTATCCACGTGGTGTGCCACCTTGAACTGAGTCGAAGGGTTTCGATATTATTCTCGACCAAAGGGTGCCCATCAGGTTAAGGTTGATGTAAGGAGGATTCAAACTCACTAGCAAAACATAGTTGCTTCACTTCTCCAATCAGAGAATTCTTGGTGGGCAAGGAGTGCCAAAAGGGGTGAAGGCAGGATCCATTTATTGAGTCATTTTCCCCAATTCCTCAAACCCAGTGCGTGTCTCTACGCCTGCGCAGTTCCTTAATACCATCCTTCTCGTCTCTTGTGGCCTCGCGAGGTGCCTGCACCCTTCAAAATAACACCACCCCAACAACACCCGCCACCACCCCGCCACCATAACGCCCTCCTTCATCCCTCCTGCCTGCAGCAGCATCGGACTTCTTCCTGCCGCCACCACGATGGCTCGCAGCAATACCAACAAACTCTGCTGCTGCTGCTCCACCTCCTCCGTTCTCCTTTTTCTTCTCCAAGATACTGGTGTCAACGACTTCGCTGCCTGAGTTGGTGCCCTGCGAGGCTTTGTTGCTTGTGTTGAGCGTGACGGTAAGGTTCCCAGTGCTCAGTGCCGCAAGCCCGAGCTGGTTCTACTGATTTACATCCGCCACCTGTAGTCTTGGGGGTGTCCCCTCTCTCGATCTCCATCGTGTCCTCACGAGCCACATCTCTCATGAAAACATCCACCTCCTCTCCGGGTTCGTCATTATTTTGCTGGTTGTTGATTGGCTGGCTGAGAGTGACATGGGTAAAAAGGACATCGACCGCGCCGCTCAGCTTGTCGATGCCCCCTCTGACGTTCGAAAGCGCGCCTTCCGACTTGGTCATGTAGACGGAAATAGCCCTTTGGAGCTTGCCAAGACCAGCCTCGATTGTATTGTCCAAACCATCCAAGTCAACCAGCTTGGCGGAATTGACATCCATCCCATAAGTCCCCTCCAATTTGCTCCTTCCCTGCTCTGTCGGGCGTGTTTCGTGCTCAACCTCGGAAAGGCGCAAGTCGAGCTTGTCCAAAGAAAACGAGTGGTTCCACTGCTGGTATTGCCTTGGTCTCCCCCCAACCCTTGGCTCTGAGGCTCACCCGGCAGGGGTTCGGTCAACTGTGCACAACTTGAAAGTTCCGAGAGAAGCTCTTGGTTGGAAAACATCTCCCGCATGAGATTTAGTAGGCGGCTGGCGCCCGGCATTTTGGACATCATCCCCTGCAGCTTGTACTGGCCATGGGGTCAAATGCGCCCTCCCGCTATGGCGAATAGTCTCCAGACCGGTCAGTAGCGTACCAGTAGAGTTTGCTGAGCTCTAAATTAACAGACAAACTTGTGGGGAAACCGGGGTTGCTGGCATCCAGGTATCGCGTGGCCCAGACGTTCAGTGAAGCGTCGCCGTCCGCTGTGTTCAGCGCCTTCTTCCTGCTGGTGTGCTTGGCCTGTGCTTTCTGTATCTTCTACAACCGAGAAGGACACCGCCTGTAGGTTGGGTGCGCCCACCACTTCGATTTATCTGACAAGTCGAGCCCATTAGGATTTGCCTGGCGTTGGTAGTATCAAGCAAATTTGGGTCGTATTTGTAATGCCACCGGACGAACCTGCCGATTGCATGTGGGCTCTCGGCCATGAGGTTGGCTAGCTCACCGGCGGGCGTGAGGTTTGGTGCTGATGGGGTAAGCTGGTTCACCTGGTTCAGGGCCTAGTCGAGGGTTTGGTAGGTGAGTTGATCGGGGACAACCAATAACTTTGACACGGGACACACCTGACAAGATTGTTTCTCCTGACTAATAAAATGCGACCCCGCAAAACTCGATTTGGGTTGCAGCAGAGCTTGATCGCCGTCCTCCACGATGAACGTCCACAGGGGAAGTTGGAAACTGCCCCCGGTGCACGGATGGGGGTGTGGTGGATGCCCCAAATTCGGAAAGGAACGCCATGCAACCTGGCTGTCAGCTCGTGTGTCTGGAGGCTAGCGCAGCCCTTTGACGAGCCACCGTGTGATGAAGGTGCGGAGAGGTCCCAGTGTCTCGAAGGCTTGAAACAAGCCTAGTCCCACGTGGGCTGGTGGCAAGCTGCCGGGATGCCCCTCCTCAAACATGCCTTGCAACATTGCCGTTTGGGTCTAATTATGGACGGTCTCCCAGAAAAGAGCTCCCTGCCCCTCAACAAAGATGACTTGACAACTGATAGTTAAACAAGGCGAACCCGGCAAATTATTGAAGACAGATTCTTCAAATCCTTCCCCCCGCTCTCAGTCCCCCGCTCTCAACTGGCTGCTCTCTTGCTGACCCCTGAGCAAGAGACAACGTGGATAGCGTGGGCCACGACCAATCGCCGCCCCGTCTCCTATCATGACCAAGGAGTAGCGTGTGGGGAAGTGGAGAGTGGCAAGCCCCGGACACCGTTGTGCAGGGCACCAGCAAGGGTTTCTCGCGCACGAACCTCCTGCTCTTCCCTCTTTCAAACCTAGCTCTGCTGGGATCTCGTGTCTTCGTCTCAGCTCCCAGCCTGTGGCAGGAACAAACACAACAAGGACCTGGGCTGAAGCCAGGGACTGGCCATCCCGAGCACATGGATTTCTCCACTGTCAAAGCGGCTACATGGTGCAGCTGCGGCTCGACAGATCGGGGCGTTCTCGCTCCCAAAGTGCCATCCCGGCCAAGACGCTAGAACGATGTTGTTCCTGTCCCCGGACACCTCCAAAACAGAGGGCTGGACGGAGGGCAGTCCAAGAAGAGATATCTTGCCCTCATCGACCCCAGATGTTCCACCTCGGTTTGGGCCAGGACTCCATGTCCATCTTGACATTTAGACCGTCCTCCGGCATCACCACCTAAAGGGTGCAGTCAGCCGAAGCCACCATCAATCACCCTCTTATTGGCACCCACGGCACCGCATGACGACAGTCTTTTTTGAGTTTGAATATCAATCAATCAGACAACTTCTCCCACATATCAACATGAGGTCTCCGCCTCCCGACGTCGTGGCTTCATGGCCACGCCCCAACTACATCAACCCGGAGACCCAGGGTCCTGACCTCATCATCGCCGGACTTATCACTCTCATCGTAGCTCTTATCACTCTCGTCCTCCGTCTCTATGTCAGAATACGAATCATCCGGCAGACTGGGCTGGATGACTGGGTCATGGTGGCCGCGGGCGTACGTCATTCTTCTGATTCCTAAATGATCCTCGAGAATGACAATGGCTAAATCATCCTCCTCCGAATAGATCTTCACCACAGCAGCCACCATCTGCATCGTCTTGGCCTTTGACCGGTTCGGCTGGAGATACCACGTCTGGGATTTGCGCCCGGCTATGTTGATATCTGGGCGCAAGGCATCGTTCGCAACGCAGGCCTTCTTCGTCCCGGCAACCCTTTTGTGCAAGGTTTCGATCCTGCTCAGCTATCTGCGCCTGGCCCCTCTCAACTCGTGGTTCCGGCGGCTGTCCCGTAAGTCCATCTCCTACTTTCCATGGTGAGCGGTAGCCCAGCTAACCTGGAAATCAGTCATTGCGCCCTGGGTCGTTACAGCAACCACCGCGGCATTCTGGATCGTACTCTTCACCGAGTGCAAGTATGTCGTCCCGCCCCTTATCACCACCTACCCCCTATTCATCTCCAGATTATAAACTAAACCCCGTCCCCTCTGCCCCAGACCCATAACCAGCTACTGGACTCTCTCCCGCACCAAATTTGACTGCATCGACGAAACCCCCGTTCTCTTCGCCTACGTCATCCTCTCCGTCATCTTCGACTTCTTTGTCTGGGCCCTCCCCTCCCCACCATCTACCGCGCCAACCTGCCTCTCAACCAACGTCTTGCTCTCATTGCACTCTTCAGCTTTGGCCTGTTTGTCGTCGTGGCCGCGGGCATCCGGATTCATTATCTGGATATTGTCCTGCGCCAAACATATGACGTGACATGGCACGGCTCGGCGCTGTGGTTGTGGGCGGCGGTGGAGGCAAATCTGGGGATTATTTGCGGATGCGTGCCGTGGCTAAAGTCGTTGGTGAAGGTGTGGAGGGGAAGGGGACGGAACGGAGGTAAGGGTGGGGGAAGAAGAGTGGTGGGAGTGGAGGGGTGAACGGGGAGGCCGCATCCGGAGGTGCCGACTATTGGGTCAGGGGCCGGCGTTTATTCGGATGGATGGGATGGGAAAGGGGAAAGAAGGGGACGTATGTGGATTTGGAGAGTTGTTATGATGTTAGTGAGACTACGACAAGGACGGGTTAAAGGGTGTGGTTACACCGCAGCGTATTGGTAATGTGATGTGTTATGAGTAAGATAGTAGGGAACGAATGAAGCACTCTACCCCTTTTCTACAACTATCCCCTCTTTTACTTCGAGCTAAACTATCGTATAGAAGGGTACTTGCACCTCCTTCGGTAATCAGAGGCATCCACCTTCTTCAGTTAACCTCCATAACTGACTCAACCCAACAGACCAACCGCAAGCAAGTCAAACCAAAAGAACTCGGTTGCAACGAAAAAAACATATCAGGGTATATTCCAATCTAACTCATCACTCAAAGCACAACAAAGACTTGAAAAACATCGTCGCCTTCTTCAGCAAACCACCCTTGTGCAGGTCGATGCTCTCCAGTCCTGAGATGCCAACCCTCAGGAACATGTGCCTCGCCATTGATGATTTCATCGATATCTCACCACGCCGCGCGCGTTGCATTCGTAGGCATGCCATGGCGACTCGAGGCTCATTTTGAGGGTGGGCTTGATCTCGCCGGCGGAAAAGGCGTCGAGGACGCATAACGATGCCGGCTTTGTTGAGCTCGTTTCAGAGTTTCTCGGCTTGTTGGAGATTGGACACATCGGAGGCGTAGCTGCTGATGACGGTGCCGGTGCCGTTGGCCTCGATCCTCAGCTGCGCAGCCGCCTCGGCGAGTACGTGTGGTCGCCGCACAGTGATGATGATATGGGCGGCGGAGGCTTTGACAAAGTTACGGGCGATGGCAAAGCCGACGCCGCGCGAGGCACCGGCAATGAGGACTGTCTTGCCAGCTTGGCGGAGCTTCGGTCGGCGAGGGGGAGATGCGCGAATATGGTTTCTTGTGGAGAGTTTGATATGAAGGGGACGTTAATGGAGAAGTCGAAGTATCCTGGTTCGGGCATTGTGACTTTTGCTCAACACAGGTAACGTACTTGCATAACGGGTCGGCCAGCATAACGAGTCGGCCACTTTTCCTAAACCTCTATTACTTTATATAAGTCAATTCAACCACAATAGCTCAGATCAATTAAAACTACTCGGAATCGCTTTCCTCAGACATCTCGCATACTACTTGACAGGTTCGTACATTATGGCCAGGCTTCTTGCAGTTGCTGCAGAGCCGAACGTGCGGCTCACCTGCATTCGTACGACCACCACTCCGAGACGTTTCCTCGCAATCCTGACCACTAAGTCCCCGATCAGCTATCAAAACCGTCGCCTCTTGTAAACTAAGTGATCCTCCATCCTGCAGACGTGTTTTTTTTATCCTGCGTCGCTTGCTTTTCCGCTCATTTGCCGTACGAAGCTCCTTGTTCTCGGCCCGGAGCAATACCATCTCGTACGCCAATTTCGAGATGCTCTTTGCCTGCAAGTCGATGACGTCGAAAATATGGGTAGGAGAGCTACCTTGATGGTTTTTCGATCTTGCGCTTGAGAGTGCTCGAGCTCTGGGCCGCGTCGTACGCATTAGACGGGGTCTTCGGGACCCAAGACAAGGCCGTCCCAGGACGTGAGTTCGGAGGAGATGGGGTAATTGGCTTAGGGTCGAGGCGAGAGATCACCAATTCGGGGTCGAAAGGGACAAGTCCAGCTGCTCGAAAGCCTGCTCGTACGTTGTTTTCCGTAATAGAGGCGCAGAACGCCTCAACAAATGCGTCGAAGAAGTCCTCCTTTGTGATGTGGGTGATTTGCATCCGCATCATCTGCTCGATTTGCTTGCCGTACGAAGCCTTGAGCGGACTAAAACACCCGACATCGAGAGGCTGGAGGAAGTGAGATGAATGAGGAGGCATGCAAAGCGGAATAATGTTGTTGGCCTTGCAGAAATCTTCGAAGTCGACCGAGTGGTGGCTTTCGTGGCCGTCGAGGATGAGCAGTCGATATATTCCCTTCGTACGATGCTTGGTAGACTGATCAAAATGTTTTAACCAATCGAGACCAATCTCGTTTGTCGTCCAGCCATTTTCGCTCGTGTGGACTCTCCATTCGGGCTGGAATCGGCTGTCCTGGTACCAGGGGAGGAGGTGGTTTTTTCCCTTGACGACGAAGTACGGCGGCGCGATCCAGCCATCCGCACACACAGCCTGGATCACCGTAACCCATTCCCGATTGCCAGGCTGCTTCGTACGAGGCCGGCCACGGCGTTCGGAGCTTGTCACGACCTTTGCAGCCGAGAGCATGCCCATCATAAACCCAGTCTCGTCGAAATTGTAGATATCCCCCTCTTGGATCGCGTACTTGTCAACCACATTTCGTACGAGACGAAACCACGCGTTTACCACGTCGGGATCTTCGCATTGGGCCCTCTGGTAATCGATTCGACGTCGGAAACGCGTCGTGAAGGTTGGCAGGTAATTCGCATCGTGGTTGCATTCCAGCGCGTCGGTCTTGGAGCGAGCTTCGTGGAATCTCGTAGATCGTAGCAGCTTTTCGCATGGAAAGTTTGGGGTCTTTGTCAAGAGCTTTGAGTGCAAGAATAACGCGACTTTCTTTTGGAAGAGATTCCATTGCGTTTTGTGGATGAAATTGGCAACGAAGTTAAAAGGTTGTAAAGGGAAGAAAAGTGGCCGACTCGTTATGCTGGCCGACCCGTTATGCAAGTACGTTAAATATTATTATTATTATTCCTACACCACTGTGCCCTGCGGGCATGTCGGACCCTCAGATATTTACTATGCAGGAAAACCGCGCCCTTGCAAGCCGGGTGAAAAACCTATACCGATGATTGAGGTAAAATCAGTGAATGAGCCTGCGAAATACAAAAAGAGAAGGCCTCTTGGCCTCCGACCGTTGGGAGTCAGATTGCCTACTCCAGCTCGAGCTTCCTGGCCAAGCTGTACATCGGCAGTCTTCCTGAATCCATCAGCCAGCCCAGTATCCTCCTCGTCAGCCGAGCAGTTGAAGGACTGGCACCCTGTAGAACAGAGTAAAAGTCTCGTCGCGTCCTGACCTCTGCTCTCTCCCACGTCCGAGTCAACTGTGGGGCCAAACACCACACCACCAGGTGTTCAGCAGTCTCCCGCCCTTCGCCGCACTCGCAGCAGGGCGTCAGCACACTTGGGACTCCTCGTTTGAACAAGAAGTCCCGAAGGCCTATACCCCCAGTTCGGACCTGGACCAACAACGAGCTCTTCGCTTTGCTCAGTCCCTCGTGCTTCTTGAGAGTCTTGTCCTTGAATAGAGTCTTCTGCTGGTGGTCGAGGTCGTCCGCTGGTCTCGTCGTCGCCCGACCGTCTCGTCCCTTTAGCCATCTCTTTCTCCAAGCCTCCTCGACTACCCTGTCCGTATCGGTGGTTCCCCCGGTCCAACGTGCTATTACTCCTGCGGCCTCTTCTACCGCTGTCGGCCCCTGTGGCCTAAAGGCCCGTGGTCGGCCCCTGTTGTTCGGCCTTGAGTAAAACCTCCGGCGTATCTTGCTGCAAGCTGCATGAACAATGGTCCCTGGGGCCTTTTTTGCCTCCTTGGCCGTTATCGAGAGCGGGTTGTTGAAGCCGGCTTTCGAAGTCGGCAAGTCGTTTGTTGAGGTATAGGTCCAATGGCGGCACCCATGTTTCTGTCTCAAGATTGCGGATTGGAGTGGACTTGAAAGCTCCTGCCACAATCCGCAAGCAGGAGTTTTGAGCCTTCCCAAGATCCTTGGTAATCCCCTTCGTTGCTGGCTTGCCTCCTTCTTCCGTGGGGATGTGGAAAGATGAAGCCCCATAAGCTAGCGCCGACCGGATGCACTTTGAGTACACCTCCCGTGCCTTAGCCAGACCCAGTCCCCACGTCTTGGCTGCGCTCCTTGACAGAGCATAGCTTTGGGTCACCAGTTTCCGTTCCACTACCCTCAGGTGAGCTTTCCAGTTGAGCCTCCAGTCCAGCCAGACACCTAGGAACCTAGCTGATTCTGTCGGCTTCACTGGACTGGTGCCTCTCCCCGGCTGGGCGAGGTCTAGCTGGTTGGTCCACTGCCGTCGTCTCTTGCTGAAGTGAATCAGTTCGCTCTTCTCGGGAGCGAAGGCCATCCCTCGGGTGTCCGCCCACCGCAGACATGTCTCCCAGGCCGCCTCCAGCTGTCGGACGTTGGTCTCCGGGTAATGTCTTATATATTCTAATATCTTCGCTCAAGTGAAGGGCTTGGGAGTCATGTCTGCTTTATATTACTCACTTTTCGCCACTGCCGCAGTGTATTGACATCACTTGCCACTTATCTGAGCTTAGCCGCCAGTCCTTGGCCTTGACAAGCAACGGAATATCCATCTTCCAGGATAACGCAGTTGCAGCAACACCAGATATACCCAGCTGGGAGACAAAGGTGCAGATTTGGTAAGGGCCACGATAAAGCGGATAATGTAAGACATGATTCTCTGAGAGGACCTAGTGAAGGGGTTCACGCCTTACAAAATATCACTTAATGTGTAGGCGCACAGGAACGGCCGCCGAATAAAGTCAAATGGGTCAGTGTGAGCTGCTCAGTTGTTCAACCGGAACCATATCCGGCGTGCTCTCGGTCCTCGGAACACTTGAACTTTGCAGCCGTTTTGCTCAAAGTCAACATGACCGGACAGCTGTCTCCTATCTCGCGAATATCTGAACCATGGAAATGAGCTTCAACGGTTGCTTGAACACTAACCCAGGCATTTAACTATGAGTAGTGGCATGCATAGCTCAGCCAGCTCTCACAATGGCAGACAAGATCAAAGTTTTGGCCCTCAAAATGGATCGAAAACCAACGCAAATGCGTCGAAAATGGGATAACTGACGAAATGAACACCAAATAATCTTACAAAAGCACAGAGGAGTGATGCCACAAGCCTAACAATGAACTTCACCAGCAAGACCTCTCGGCACCATGTCACTGATTTGGTTTTCCATGATGAAGTTCTTCTGCCAATGGTCAGGGTTCTCCACTGTCTGTCAGAACGCCGTTTTGAGGCCCCCAAAAAAAGTTAGTTAACGGATGATCGTGGAGAAACGGTGCGTGTTTGAGCCTTGCAGTTGTTGAGATGGAAGATGAGATTTGAAAGTCCGTCAGAAGACAAGTCTGCAATGGTGTTGTTCGATTCGCCTAACGTTAGAGGTTGACGATAAGCTCCAGACATTTCAACGAAGAATGACTATATTTGACAGGTAAAAAAAGGGAAACAAAACTGGGGAGGATCATGTCACTGTCTCTTATAACAAATTGCCACTTTTAGTGAGAACTAACAGGTGTTGAGTGTTCAATCTCTTCTAAACTATTGAACTAGTTAACTAGTTAATTGAAGTTCGTTTTCTGTCGAAGCTGGTAACTTGAACCGAAACAGAAAGAAAGGAAAGCGAAACATCATGATCATTATCAAAACTGCAGAAATACCAAAAAGCTCACCCGACTAAATCCCCTCACTTGCCCAGGTCTTAGTCTCAGAGTCTGCGTATAATTTGTTGAACCACTGCGCGGGGAATGAAGCAATAGATTCAGCACCAAATATCACCACCAGGATGGAACTCAAAGGGTTGTTCAGGTGTTCTTGATGTTGTTGATTGAGGGAAAAAAACTGTCTTTCTGGCTAGGACATGCAGATCAAAGTGAAGGGTAGATATGCACCAACTCAGCGGTGGCTTGATGCACCTTGCGGTTCGACATAATTAAGGTAACGTTAACGTTAGGTATGGCGAGCTACCATATCCCCAGATAGTCTGCTAGTCGATCGCTTCGTTCAAAATCGAGCCTGCGATATCAAGATGACACATATTTCTAGAAAGCGGATCTTCCCCAAACCATTGACCTTACTGGCTCTTTGGCGGGGTTGAAAAGCAGAGCACGGAAGTCAGTTGATATCTGGATTGGAGTCATCCATCTCTTTGTCAGACCCTTGACCCTAACCCCCACCGTGGCAGCGCCCACCACTCAAACCGCCCAGACCCTTAGGGGTCTGGATCTGGACCCCACCCAATCACATGGGGACACAGCCACAGAAACGAAAAGAGGAGGCAAGCGCGGCCGGAATCGATAAATCGCAATTTTAACGACCACCTTTGCCACCGCTCACCGAGCACAGCATTGTGTCGGCTACATTTTGGCCGTCTTAGTGGGAGAATGCCGCTGTTATCCGAAAGGCGCAATGTTGGTGTCGATGAGCGCAGGGCGGAAAGGCGGGAAGGAACGACAAGCAGGGGTCCTGCCGCACACCAAAGCGAGTTCGGATGAAGATCCGCCAGTCTGGATCAGGGATCCACAGTTTCAACCACAGTGCCAGAGTTTCAACTCTAGTGTTCTTAGCTAGGGCTTTAAGCTAAACTCGCACCAAGATCACAGTGCCAACACACCTTGGGCTATCCCGACTCACCTCCGAGGTCAGGAAGCACAACCTGGACCCGCGCCGCCGTCCGGCAACCTCCTTGCACCATTGCGGAGTCTTGGCGCGGGGACGTGTTGACCGTACAAAATCTTCGGCCCCTCTCACCCGACACGCTGCGCGTCTTTTTCATGTCCTTCTCACCTTCAAAAGTACATTAATGAGCAGGAGAATGACGGCCGGCACAGACGAGACCCAGCCTCTTTTGGCAAGCGTAACGGACGAGGGGTACCAGGTGTACACAGAACCTGACACTGCCCCTTTTACGCCCCTCCAAGATGATGCTCCCGCCGCCAATGCGGAGTCCATCGTCGTGGACTTCGACCCGGCCGGCGACCCGGACAACCCGCTTGAGTGGCCGGCGCATTTCAAATGGGCCGTCGTGAGCATGCTGGCCTGCATGGCTTTTACAGTGTAAGTCTTCCCTCTTTCACCCCTGTCACATCATACTGACTGAGTCCAGCACACTAACCTGCCTAACCCCCATCCCCTCGCCACCACCATCGTCACGGACCTCTCCCCCCTCTCCACTACCCTCCCCTCCAAATCCGCCTCTGTCCTCCTCGTCACAATCTGGGAACTCGGCGAGGCCGCAGGCCCGCTCCTCATCGCGCCCTCTCGAACTTCTCGGCCGCAGCCCTGTCATGAACGCCTGCAACACGCTCTTCATCGTCGCCACGGTTTTGGCCGCCACGTCTCAGTCCGTGCCGCAGTTTGTACTAGCGAGGATGCTGAATGGTTTGGCCGTGGCGAGTAACGTGCTGAATCCCGCGATTGTGGGAGATATGTTCGCGCGGGAGGAGAGGGGCCGCGTTGAGTGCGATTTATCTCGCGCCGTTGGTGGGGGGGTGGGGCCGTTGGTGGGCAGTGCGGTTGCGGAGAGGTGGGGTGGAGGGCGGTGGTGTGGGCGAATGTGGTGTTGGCGGGGTTTGTGAGGGGTGTTTTGGGTCGGGTTTCGGGAGACGTATAAGGTGGCGATTTTGAGGAGGAGGGTGGGAGGTTTGATGGGAGGGGGAAATGAAGATGGTTGTGGAGGGCGGATGCTGGGGAGGTAAAGGGGTGGAGGAAGTTGAGGATGCGGTGTTGAGGCCGGGGAGGGTGTTGTTTGGGAGTGGCGTGCTGGTGGCTATTAGTTTGTTCAGCTCGGTGGCGTTTACGTTTTTCTATGTCTACAGCACGACGTTTGCGGATATCTTGATTGATATTTACGGGCAGTCGCCTGTGGCCGTGGGGTGCTGCTTCATTGTCTTCTGTAAGCCTTTCCCCCCTTCAAACTCATCCACAAGCAATTACTAACCACTCCCCGCCAGCCGTCGGCTCCGCCATCAGCGTCGTCCTCTGCAACCGCACCCTCGACCGCATCTACATCCGCATGCGACACACGCACAAGGGGGTCGGCAAGCCCGAGTTCCGCCTCCCGCTGGCCATCATCGGCTCCGTCATCCTCCCCGTCGCCGTCGCCGCCTACGGCTGGGCGGCGCAGCTGCGCCTGCCGCTGATCGTTTTGCTGTTCGCGGTATGCGCCATGGGCACGGCGCTCATGCTGGCCATGATTCCCGTCATGGCGTACGTCGTTGACGCGTTCGGTCTGTACTCGGCGTCGGCTATGACGGGTATTATTGTCACGAGGTGTCTGATGAGCACGTTTTTGCCGCTGACGACGGCGCCGCTGATTGAGAAGTTTGGGCATGGTTGGGGGTTTACGATTTTGGCCGGGTTTAGCCTGTTGTTTGCGCCGATTCCGGTGCTAATGCTGAGGTACGGCGAGCACTGGAGAAAGTTCTCCAAGTATAGCCGTGATGCGTGATGATGGTTCATGAATTATGATCTGGGATGACACGATATGGATGGCATGGTTGCATGTTATGGAAATGGATGTGTTCAACATGGAAAAGGTACGGTGGTTTAACAGAAAAGGGGTAGAGGTAAATATGGGACACGATATATTGCCATTTGCTTTTGTTTTCAACCTTTGTATATTCAAGAAACGAAATAGACTCGCCAGAGGCTTCAAAAATGGGTATCAAAGCCCATTGTACAAAAGTCAAAATAAGAAAATACGTAGAAAATTAGCCAAACTCAAAACTTCCCATTCGTAAAGTCGAGCACCGTCACCTTCTCTACAATCCCATTGATCTCCTTCTTGAACGCTTGATGAACCGGGTCATGCTCAACATAGTAATTCCTATCGGCTTGAGTTGCAAAATTGACGATAAAGGCATGCGTCAGGCCGTGCTTTAAGGGTGTCAATAGTGAAACATCCAGATGCTCAGGTCGTCTTTCAGGACTAACCTGAAGGTTCTCGGGTGAGTTGTCCCTGCCACCCGTGATGCTTGTGATATATGGAAAGTTAGAATTGGGCGCGAGACAGTCCTTTTTGAGTGCCAGGAATTTGGCACAGGTCTGGTCAGGTAAAATCAGTCTCCATTCGGCCAGGTTCCCATGGGGGTAGGCTGTAATTACCGCATCGATAGTTGCTGGGTCGGCGCCGTGTTTAAACTGTAGCATAACAAGATGGGTGATGCTGCGCGACGTGCCGGGTTTCTTTTCGGCCATGGACGAAGAGGCGAAGCCGATGGGGTCGAAGAAGAGGAAGATGAGGAGGAGCGTGATGGCCATGATGGCCACGCGGATTACGTGGGGCTGCGCCCTGGTGATATCGACCATTGTGGGTGATTGCTGTCCAGATGGGTGACTAGGTGTGGTAGTTAATGGGGTTGGTGTTGGTTTGATGTTGGTGTTGGTGTTCGTGATGTGGTGATCTGATTGTTGGTGGTTGAGGGAAGAGTGGGTGAGTTTGCTGGGCAGTGTTCTGGACCCCAATGGACCTTGTGCACAATTTCGCGAAGAGGCACGACAGCACGTGATTGCCATGCTCATTTCACGTGCATAGGGTCCTTGAGATTTGGTTCACTCCTTCCAGATTGCAGCTGGCAAGTTTGGCGCCAGGCTCTGGCATTTTTTCACCATCTTTTCCGCCCAAATCTGCATGTTTTGGCCGCTGGAACCAGTGCCTGTGATCAGCGACTCAATGTGGATGGTGTTTGTGTCTCCAGCGCCATCTCCACACCTAGTCTTGGCAAGAAATCGAGTTTATGGCGACTCGACGGCGACAGCGAGTCTCTCTGAGAGAAACAAATTCTCTAAAACAGGATTGCTGCTGTTCCCGTCTTGGGGGAGATGAGATGAACCCCCACAGCATTTGTCCCGTTGTGTGTATGATGGGCGGCTAGTTTGCGTCATGTTCAGGGGCCAATTGGTGTGGAGAGCGCGGATCATGTCAGCACCTCCCCCGCTAGTATTTCTAAACCTCAACTCTCAACTTAACCCTGAAGTTGTTCGTTTCTATCAGCTCAATCCAGTCTCAAACATACCAGCAACTTCTCACAGCTGAACGCATCGACGATACTAACATGTCGCCCCTTAGCATCAACACCACCATCAAGCTCCCGAGCGGCCACGAGATCCCCCAGCTGGGCTTTGGGGTGAGGATACCCCTCTGACTCAATTTGACATCCAGCTGGCAATAATTTGCTAACCACGTCCGACAGGTTTACCAAACGTGAGATATCCAGTTCTCATTTCAATATGGACAGGTACTAATCACACCTTCCAGACCGGCCCAGGACGCTGCCCGATGCGTGACCGAGGCCCTCGAGGCTGGCTACCGCCATGTACGGTGCCCAGACAGCCCCTCAACTCTTTTTGACTTACAGCCAGCTTACACTCCTAGATTGACTCCGCCGCCTCCTACCGAAACGAAGGACCCTGTGGCGAAGCAATTCGCGCCGCTGCCACCATCCCCAGAGACCAAATCTTCTTCACCTCCAAGGTCCCAGTGAAGAAGATCAGCTACGAAGGCGCCAAAGCCCAGATCGACGACACCATCGCCAAGTCCGGCCTGGAGTACATCGACCTCATGCTGCTGCACGCTCCCTACGGGGGCTCTGCCGGACGCAAGGGCGCCTGGAAAGCCCTGGTTGAAGCCGTCGAAGCCGGCAAGGTGCGCAACATCGGTGTCAGCAACTACGGCGTGCACCACCTCGACGAGCTAGAGCGGCACATTGCCGAGCTTGAGGAGGAGCGTGGTGGCAAGGGGAAGGGAGGTGTTATCAGCGTGGGACAATGGGAAATTCATCCCTGGTGCCAGCGACGGGATATCGTGGATTGGTGTGCTAAGCGCGGCATTGCGGTCGAGGCGTACTGTCCGCTGGTGCAGGCCAAGCGGTGGGGCGAGCCGGCTGTCAAGAAGCTGGCCGAGAAGTATAAGAAGAGCGAGGCGCAGATCTTGATCCGTTGGAGTCTGCAGAAGGGGCTTGTTCCGCTGCCCAAGAGCGTCACGTCGGAGCGCATCAAGGCCAATGCGGATATTTACGATTTTGAGCTCACCCCTGAGGAGGTGGAGGATCTGGGAACCGACGAGTATGATGTAATTAGCTGGGATCCAACCATCTCGTCGTTGGACGATTAAGGAGATTCAGACGCTTGAATCTAAAGAACTTGGACTAGCCAAGAAAAGGGAGAAAAATAAGCAAAACAACTACAGCCTCCATCACCCTACTCAGGCTCCGGAGTATCCAGCCCGCCGATACAACCCCTCTAACGGTCCCATCTCCTCCCTTCTCCCACCCTAACACATCCCTCCCCTTCTCCAGCAACGTCCACAATTTTCCCAGCGACCCTCCCTCCTGCTCTCCTCGCCCCTCCATCAACCAACTCCATCTAACCCCCTCAACAGCCCTAGCAACAAACAGCACCCCCAACGCTGCCCACCCCTCGCCTCGTCCACGCTCTCACTCCCCGGCGGTTGTCGGAACTCCACCGCCCCTTTGATCCCCTTACTTACCACTTTCATGCCGCCGCTGTTGTCATCGTAGTTCCCCAAAAATCCAGTACAATCCCACCTGTACGTCTTCTCCCGGACAAAATCTGCGCCGGTAAATCCCCACGCTTCCGCGTAGCTTGTACTCTTTGACACCCTGTTTATCACTTCCACACCGCACGAGTCATATTATCCCCAACCTTATGTCCTACTAACAAAGGAGTTGCGGCAACAGCGTCGATTTTATTCAAACACTTCCACAGCCCCAGCATTTTTAGCACAAAACTATCCCTATTTCGATTTGACTTTGCCCAGGAGTTATTCGGGTCACTCTAAGCAGTATGGGTTTGTTCAATGCAAGTTCAAAGTAAAAGGCTACTTTGGCGAGGAGGGCGAGAACAGTCTCCTAGGGAACCCGTTTCCAAAGTTCGAGGTCTTGATTACGGCTAACTGATCAAGACCGCACTCAAATCCTTGGTAACTTAAACTCTTACACGACTGGGTACTGAGTACATGTGCTTTCAGAGAGAAAAAAGGAACAGAGGCACAAAGAAACATCTGTAGCTGCTACACTTTTTACAGATTAAAGATATTCTTCATTTCCATGCAAGTTCGGTGCGGGAAACGGGTGGATGGGTGGACGGACAAGTTAACTTCTGCTCCCTTCTCTGGATCAATGATCCGAAGCAAAAGTTGAGATGCCCCCATTGTTCTCCGGGATGGGGGTTTGTGGCGTGAGGTCCCATGTGGTAATCATGGTCGATGTAGCCCAGATGTATGTATGACGTAAACACTCCTGCCTCAAAAGACTTTGGAAAGAAAGACTGAAAGAGCAGAAAAGTGCTGGCAGCAGAAGTAAGAATAGCTTCAGTATCATTGTTTCGTGGCGTACTTGTGCAGGAAGGTTCTGGGTACGAAGGAATTCGGGAAGTAAGGAGAAGGGCTAAATTTCTATGATACAAGTGGAGGACCGCTGTATCTCAATTTACCGGAGTCAAGCTTTGGTGGCTCGAATCAGTTTTGATTAAAAATTTTAGGAGGCAGGAGAGATTATTCCAAAAAAAAAAAAAAAAAAAAAAAAAAAAAACAAATAAACCGACAGAGTCAACACAAACTCGCAAATCGATAAACGGGATACTAGGGTTGAGGCAACGTCTGCACTAAGTTGCATTCGTCGACGGCTAGAAAGATCCACAGCATCGTGGGCTTATCGTCGATCTCTTCCCTGTTACCGGTGATCACTAGCCCTGACCTGTCTGGTATTCTTGGGGGTTTGAGTGAATGACGAAAATACTAATAAGTTAGCTAGTATCGTCTGAGAACAACGCTTAAGCAGTCTAAAAAACTCACTTGTTAGCTCTGGAGTCCTGAGCTGCTCTAGTCTCTACAGATTCGACGGTTGACGTACCTCGTCCTTCTTCTCCTCCACTTTCTCCTCGGTCTTTGCCTTTGACTCCTCTTCCGTCTTTGCCTCTGGCTTCTCCTCTGACTTCTCCTCCGCCTTCTTCTCCTCAACCTTCTCCTCAGCCTTCTCACCACCACCCTCCTTCGCCAGCCTCCCCACCTCATGCACAACCGCCACCAAGTTCCTCGCATCCGCCCCTAATCATCGCCACGACCTTCCTCCCCTCCTCCTCAACCGCCTTTAGCACCACCCACCCCGCCAATTCCCCCCTTCGTCACATCCACGCCCGTCGCCTCGCCATCAACCAGAAACAAGAAAGTCGGCATGGCCGTCACGCTGAATTTGGCGGCCACATCGGGCGCCTCGTCCCCGGCAGAGTTTGTTGAAGAGAGGAGCAATGGCCTTGCAGGGGGACACCATTGCGCGGTGAAGTCAAGGATGAGGTATTTGTGGGTAGAGGTGAGGGAGTCGAGGGCGGCGAGGAGGG
Organism: Collariella sp. IMI 366227; assembly: GCA_027946355.1. Lineage (NCBI taxonomy): Eukaryota > Fungi > Ascomycota > Sordariomycetes > Sordariales > Chaetomiaceae > Collariella > Collariella sp. IMI 366227. The sequence continues at coordinate 116,019 of JAPEUS010000027.1, read as the reverse complement.
ATGGTTGTTGGTTCGGCCATTGTGGGGGTTGGGAGGGGTTATAGTTGTTTTGGATGTTGTGGGGGGTGGGAGAAACAGTGAAATGCTGGCCTGAGTGAGGGTGGTGTTGTCGTAGTCTGTTGTTGTTGGTTGGTTGGTTGACTGTTGAAAAAGTCAAGAGAAAGTTTTGGAGGGGAGGGGTGGTCGATGGCGCGATGGCGGGGTAGTGAAACATCGGAGAAGAGCCTCGTGAGGCTGAGATGCCAAGGGGAGCTGGCGTCTTGCTGGCGAGCTGGTTGGTTGCCTTGAAGATGGCGTCCGCGTGGTGGATCTGGTTGAGTCCCGAAAGCGGCATGGACGGGGGGGATTTGTCATCGCCCCAGGGCAGCCATCATCAAGGGACGAGGACGTTTTTCCGGTTGCGAGACTTCGTCGTCAATTAGTCCCGGATGAGACTTGGGAGAACGGCGGCCCAGCCCCTCGAACTTGTCTACAAAGTCCTATGATGGAGAAACACCTAGGCGGCATCCCTTTATGAGAACAAAACCTAGAGTCCAATGATTCCTCGCCACTCAAGCCATCACCAACTCCAGTAATATATGAGACAAAACATAAACAGAACGCCAGACCGGGGATTTGTAATTAACACGCCGGGTGGCAGATTGGTATCTTTTCCCAACAACTCGAAAGAAGCCAGTAGAGAGCGCCTCGAAAGCATCAAACAAACTCCAAGCAGTTAACGCGCTTCATGATATGCCAAAACAAGATGTATGCCGTATGCAACCCGCACCCAATCGTTATGCTAACCCTTTACCTCGCCTCAAGATATTGTCAAGCCTTGTTGAAAAGAAGAGACCCATGCTCAGGCACCATCCCCATGCCCCTGAAGTAGCCTCTCCGGGGGCAGGCTCTTCCTCCGATCCGACTTGCCCTTCGCACCACTACCGCCCTTCGCCGGCAACACAGCGACACTCTTCCGCCTTCCCTCCTTATCCTTCTCCTTCTTCTTGTCAGCCGAGGTGTCCGCATCTGTCTCTTCAGCTTCAACTTCGCTTTCCTGGCTCTTAGCTTTCGAGGCCGACGGCCGACTGCTGCTGTGTGCCTTGTTTCCACTTCCCTGACTCTGGCCCGTCCCTGACGAGTTTGTCCTGAACCCAGTGGTAATCCCGCGCCAGCGATTCAGGTTCCAGAACGAAGTCGACCCTAATGCTGCGCCTGACCCCGTGCCTGTTCCAACCACGGTGCTTGACTCAACCCCCGTCTCTTCTCCGGGAGCCGGTATCTCCGCCGGCGTTTCTTGCTTCCCCCACTCCCCTCTTCACCTTTCACCCCACTCCCGGCCGAATCAGTGTAAACCCCGGCGTAGGCGGCACCGCCGGTCCCTCCTCCACCACCCTCCCCACCAGAAGCAGAAACCGTCCTTCCTTCACCAACCGACTCGGCACCCTCTCTGACGGCGTATTACTAAACACACTTGCGGCTGGACTCGTCAACCCACTCCCCGCCCTATCCCTCCCCACATTCCCACCCGAAGTAATCGTCGTCGTCGTAATCCCCCGCCGGCGACGGCACCACCCCACCATACTGCATCTTCCTCGCCTCACTCGCGGTACCTCCCACCCCCAACCCGCTAGCGTTATACGCCGAGTGCAACGACGTGCGACTTCTTGCCTTGGTCGGGGACATACTCCGCGTCGGCGTACTCGGCAACACCCCCGTAATACGACCTCCTCTCCCGAACCACCACCACCTTGTATTCCCCACCATAAGACAAACTCCCCTCCGCGAATGCCCCACACTCCCCGTCCCACCACCACTCCCCTCGTCAGTACACTCCACTCCTCCCAATCCCCCAGCAGTGCCGGTCTCATGTCTCCTCTTCTTGAACGCACAGTCCTGCCTAAACACCTTAATCACGCCCTCGTCGCCAGTCGTGACGAGGATGTGTCCGTCATAATGCGTCGCGCGCGCGAGATACGCGGGGGAGGGTTCGGGGCGTTTTATCACTGGCAAAGGTGCTTCGGTTGTCGGCGTTGCCGCCGCGACATGGTCGTTGACGCCGCCACCGATCTGGCTTGCGGCGGCGGCTTCTTCGAGGGATTGCAGCACCACTGGAGGGGGGTTGCAGAGGTCGTAGATGGGGTCGCCGCTTGCGCCGAGGAGGACGCGGGTGGCGGTCGGGGCGAAGAGCGCGGTCGTGACGATGGCCGGGTGGGCGTCGAAGGATTCCGAAGGGGGGAGATCACGGTCTTTGGCGTTTTCTGGCAAAAGGGTCATGGGAGCGGTGGTGATGGTAGTGGTGGTAGGGAGGGGTGTCAGTGACCAGACGAACGCGCGGCGGTCTTCGCTGCCGCAGATGACGTGGCGCCCGTCGTCGGAGAAGGAGGCGGCAATCTGGGAGCAGAGGTTTTCGTGGCCTTTGAGCTTGGCGAGGAGGGTTTTGTTGGCGAGGGAGTAGATGCGAATGCGGGAGTCGTTGGAGGTGATGAGGACGCGGACCTCGGTTGGGTGGGAAGGGGTGGTGGTGGTGGTGGTGGAGGAGGCGGAGCTTGGGGATGGGAGTTGGCGGTGATGGGGCCGGGAGGGGGATGGTCATCGTTTGGATCCCAGTGATTTTGCTGCCTTTGGCGTTTTTGCCGCGAGAGGAGCGGACATGGACCTGCGAGATGAGTTTGAGGCCCTCGGTTTCATAAAACATGCACATCCCGTTCAGCAGGCCGGCGATGGCGACCTTCCCATCCGGAGAAAAAGCCACCGCGGTAACCAGATCCGGGAGCTGCGCCGAGAACGCCACCGCCTGGTCGGGGATGCTCCAGAGCCTGACCATTGTGTCCAACGACCCAGCCAGAAAGAACCGATCATCCCGCGGATGAAACGCCAGTCGCGTGACAAAGTCCTTGTGCTTAAACGTGCAGAGACACTCCTCCCTGCTCATATGCCACAGCCGCACCGTCTTGTCCATCGACGACGACAGCAGGAAGTTGTTCTTGCTCCAGCTCAGGTCGAGCACCTCCCCAGTATGCCCGCGGAACTCCTTGACGGGCTGGTCCCGGAACACAGGCGCGCTTAGCCTCTCACCTGAAGTCTCCTCGTCCTCATGGGCGCGGCGCTCCTCGGGCGTCGAAATCACCCCCCACACGCGCACGACATGGTCCCGGCCCGCCGACGCAAGGTACTTCCCGTCCTTGCTAAACTCCGTCGCCCAGATAGCACCCCCAGTGCGAACCGTCTTGCGATCCGCCACACTAACAGACACAGCGGGAACCTTGGCTGGGTCAGCCGCATCGTCCTTCTCCGGGAGCCGGGTCCCAACAAGCTCCTGGGCGAGGAACATGCGGTTAAACTCGCGGGTGCGCTTATTGCTGGCCTTGGTGCGGATGTAACGCGGCGGTTCCTTGTGGTGCGGCACGTAGCCGCCGCCAACCAGCGGGCTGCCCAGCGTCGGGTGGTGGCTGAAGACGCGCGCGTTGAGCCCGTCCATGCGCGCATCGCTGCCGAGTTCTGAGTCTGAGTCGAGATCGAGCCCCAGGTCCTTCTTCCGGCCGGGCCGCATGCTCAGCCGGCTGAGGAACGAGCTGCCTTTCCTGCTGCTGTTGGCGCACAGTCAGCCCATGTGTCCCTTGTATCCACCGGCTGTTTCTCTCTCGGTGTGTGCGTGTGTAATCCTACCTCTTCTCCCTGCTCAGCTCGCCGCCGCCGCCGCCGCCGCCGCCAGCGGGGACGGCATTTCTCGAGAGTTCGGTGCTCGCGCGCGCAAGTCCTTCGGCCATCTGGGTGAGGCGCTGCGGGATTGAGGGTTCGGTGTTCTTGCGCATAAAGATGTGCTGCGGAGCGCGGACGGTTAGCGCCACGTCATCTCTACGCAAGGCATGGCCCCGGCGTTCCAACAAAGAGGAACACTAACCTGTGACAGCGGGTCGATCGCCGAGTTTGCAGACGGCGTGTGCGCAGCGGCGGGGGTCGCGGACAATAGGGTTACATCCGGCCCGTTGCTGCTGCTGCTGGCGGCGACGGTAGGTGTACCAGTCCCGTTGGCGATGACGATGGAGGGTATGTTCTGGCCAGTCCCAGTCCCATTCCTGTCCTCATCCACATCCTCGGTCGCTTGTGTTTCTGTGTTGTTGCCTCTGCTGCCGCTCCGGCTGGCCTTGTCCTTGTCCCTGTCCCTGTCCTTCAATGCGATGCTGCTGGTCCTGCGTGGCGGTCGCGACGGGCTCTTGCTAGGCCCCGGGCTCCGGGCGTGCGCTTGCGGCGTCGTCGAGGCTTGGCTTCGGGGGTCTGCTACAAAGGAGGTGCATGAGCTGACGAGTACGTGTGTGCGGGTCGTTGTCACTGGTCCAGTTTGCGCCAGTGCGCTTGGGCATGCGCAAGCAACAAACAGGGACAAGGACAGAGGAAAAGGACTTACCTCGGGCGTCCAATGCTGGTGTGCCGAGGGTCCTTGGGGAAGTTCTGCTGTTGTCGGTAGCCCGTTGCCAGATGGTGTCGTCGTTCCTCTCGTGTTGTTGCTGCTGCTGGGACAGTGCCGGCGTGGCAGCAGCCTTTATGGTGGTCCAGATCCCCGTCATGCTGGCAGAGACATGTGCACCACGTCCAAGACCTTGTGCGACCACACCTCTGCCGGGCGCGATGAAGTCGGTCTGGCACTTGAACTGCACTTGGGCGAGACTTCGGTCAGGGGCAGGCTTTCGGGGTTTCGAAAGGCCCGACTGCCGGCGCCAGCACGGAGCGCTCCCGGTGGCGGGTCTTCAGGGGTCAAGGGGCAGTCGGGGAGGGGGCGGATGATGGGGTTGGATGGGTCCTGGATGTCCACTCGTGTTCTTGGGGACGTTGATGGATGTCCGATGTTGGCAGCCTGTGCTGCTGTTGTGTTCCCGAGGAATCCGTGGTGATGGCGTCAGTGAAGCCACTTTTGTTATTGAGAGGCAGAAAGGGGGGATGGACAGGTCGTGGCTAAAGGTTTGGCAAAACTTGTGAAAGCTCGAAATGAAATTGAAGGTGGCGCTAGGAATCGAAAAAGAACACGAATGAGGCGTCGAGGCTCTGAAGAGGAATTGAGATCGGGGCAAAGGATATGTTGAAGCGACGAGCCATTGATGCCAGGTCTACTTTTACCCCAACGATGGCGGATTGGGTCTTGGTGGTGAGCAGACAGACACAGTGCTCCTGGCAACGTTGTTGTCTTGGTCTGTCTCGAATTGACGGTTGCATCATCGACTTGGCTCGGCGGAGGGGACTTGGCCGGTTCCAGATCCAGTCCATTTCGATCCATGGAAGACACATGCTCGGCACACGGTGCCGGTGCCACAAGATTGAGATGTCAAATGTCTCACTGCCAAACCGACAGCGAAAAAAAACAGAGGAGAGTTAGAGACAGTCTCGCCTCGAGGAGAAATGACGTCTGTCCCAGACCCTGATGGAAAACCACGCCGGCGTGGGGCCACTGCAGGGGCCTGTCCGAGAACAGAACAGACAACACCCGCAACTTCATATTACTGTCGTCCCTTCTGCCGACTGAGCTACAGCTTCCTCCTCGTCGTCCTCATCCAGGTCAAAAATCGGATATGTCAGTATCGCGGCAATCCCGCCCAATGCCTCCAACCGCTTCCCACTCTCGTGATCGCTGCTTAAGATCCTCGCCTCCCCGCCATCCTCCTTGACCTTGTCCACCATGCCCACATACCTCTTCCTCGTCGCGACATCCATACTCCTAAAGAACTCATTATTCACCAACAACACCCCCTCCCCTCCCCACCGCCCCCTCCGCATCGCCTTCTCCACGGGCTTCGTCCCATACCACGCCTTTCCATCATCCTTCCTCAACCTGTCATAAAACTGATCCATCAAATTCGTCTCGGCCGTAAACCTCGTATCCGCCATCGTCTTCTTCACCTGGTCACTCTTCAATACCTCATTCAGACTATGCACATGCCCCGTACTCGAGTGCACCACCACCGCATCCTTCGCAATCCGCTGCAGCGTTTTATCCCCCGTCCTTGCTGCCTCAGACTGCATATACGCCCTAAAGTCCTGCGCGACAAACCCCGGACTCGCCAACAACAGCGTCCGCGGCATGGTGAAGTCCACGTTCTGCCTTAGGTTGGCCAGCACCTTGTCGTAGAAGTTCGCCATGCCGCCAGCAGAGTCCTTCGCAGCCGCCCGCTTCCGCGGCACGCTGCTCTCAACGCGCTGCTTGACGATCGTGCGGAAGTCGGTAATCAAACAGATGTTCGCCAACCCCTCATGCATAACCACAGCAACAATCGCCTCCGGCCGGTCCTCACTCAGCGCCTCGCGCAGCGTGTGCAGCGCGACACTATCCCACCCGGCGCTCTTCCACAGCGTGAACTTGATATCCGCCTTCTCATATTTCAGCGTGATGGTGTGGTGCTGCCCGACGGCGACCCACTCGTTCTCGTTGACGACGGTGCCCGAGACTTTGAGCTCGGAGGCCAGCGGGTCGAAAAAGGTGTTTTTGACTTTGAGGGAGAGGTTGATGCGGACAGATTTGTTGATGACGGACCCCGTGTCGGTCGCCATGTTGACCTTGCGGAAGGCGGGTGCGTGCATGACGTCGCCGGCGGAGATTAGGTTGTTGGCGTGCCACATGTCTTCGGGCTCGACGATGAGGAGGGAGACGCCTGCGTCTTCGTCGATGGACGAGAGCGTTTGCCGCTTGGAGGCGAAGCGCATTGTAACGGTGGGTTCGAAGGGATTGCGACGGTGATGGTTCGGGGGATGGTTGAGTTGACGTTCGGTTGGGTCGTGTTGGAGCTGGGAATGGAAACTGGGAGCTGGTGATTGGGAGAGCTTTCCAGGCCGAAGCTGGTGTAGCGGGGTAGCGCGATGTGGGGTCGAGTCGAGGAAGGGGACTCAAAAGACTCGGCTGATGATGGCATAGGGCTTTCACAATGTCCTCTCTCTCCAAGAATGTGATGTCAATGTCTGGAACTGTATCTGGCATAAATCCCCCTTTTCCATGTCGTTTAGAGCATAATGCACCCAACCACAACACACACATGCTTCTACGACTACCGTACCTATTCGTGAGGATCAAGTTCTGGGGTGGAACTCAGTTGTACCAGGGCTTGATATCCAATCCAACGCCTCCTTGGTGCTGCGAAACTTTGAGGGTTTATCTTTGTCTCAAAATTGATCCAAAGCTCGGGAAGAACGACAAATGGGCTACCTGGACAGAATCGTAGTTTTGTTGTTGAGGGCCCACCCAATAAGGCTGACAGGAAGTGGGTCTGTCTCCGATGGCGTGGGTGTGTTGTGGGTCTCATGAATGGGAATTCCCGCCAGTGTTGGTGAAATTGTCACGCTCTTGCCATCAGCTTCGCATTTTCATCAGCAAAGTCGAAAAGTTAAGCTTAAATTTTCACTTAAATTGAATCTCGAGTTTCACACATTTTTCTTTCCCTTCCCGTCAGACAGCTGCCAAGGTTGTCACGCCCCAGCCTCTCCACGCCAACCATGGCGACGGCTGCTATTGGCGCCGACCCTTGCCAGCGCGTCTGCAGGATGATGCTGTCGGCTGAGTGTGTCCCATTGTGTCCCTTGTGCGTCCGATTGTGCGTCCCCAAGCCGCGGGGCTCTGGGGGCTCGTGGCTGGAGTGGCAGCCTGCCCAGCCAGACACAGGCCGGTGACGTGCGTCTTTCTCGCATCCTCGACCACCAACAAGCGTGCGCTGGCGGTGTGCATGCAGCTTGTGGGAGCCCGGGACGGAGGGCTGCTGCCTGCAGTTTTCTGCCTTTTCGCAAAAGTGATGAGACGAGGATCAGCAGCCGATGCCATGCCCGCTTCCCGTTCTTTTGTTTCTGTCTTCTTTTCTCTCCGTCTTTACCCCGAGGACCACGCTCCTCAGTGCCCACCGCGACGCCCTGAGGTCTGCCCCTCAACACCATGAACAGCCTGCTCACCCTCGCCGGCACCTCGCTGCTCAATGACAGAGACACCTCCGTCCAAGACCTCGAGCGCCGCATCCCCGGCTTCTCAGTCCTCCAGGACTTCTTCAAAAGATGGCTGCGCCTCGACCTCACCACCCTCCTCACCGCCGCCGCCCTCATGGGCGCTGCCTCGAGCGGCGCCCAGAGCATACAAGAGACCGCGTCCAAGATGTACTGGTGGTTTGTGCGCTTCCTGACCGCCTCCATTTCCATCGCCGGCAATGACCGCCTCAACCGCGAGGTGCTCAACTGGCTGGGCGCCCATGTGCTGGCCAAAACCGGCACCCGCATCCTGACGGCCAACTCGGAGACCATCCGCAACGACGCCTGGTCCTACCGCCGCGTGTCGCAGGAGCGCAACGACTACCACCACGAGAAGCGCATGCCCGTGCAGTATCTGCCCACCTTCGGCACCACTTGGTTTCTGCACCGCCGCAACCTCTTCATGGTGCGCCGCATCCTGACCACCAGCTCGCACTACCGCAGCTCGTGGACCCGCGCCCCGGACGAGTACTCGGGTGCCCCGGAAGGTGACGAGCCTCTCGTCGTCATGTGCCTCGGCCGTTCCGTCGAGCCCATCAAGCGCTTCCTGCACACCTGCCGCGAGTTCGCCGACAAGCAGCGCGAGGCCTACATCACCGTCCGCATCAGCAAGCGCAGCTACGACGAGACCTGGGATACCACCATTCTGCGTCCGCTCCGCCCCCTGGAAACAGTCCACTTTGACGAGGTCATCAAAGACGCCCTGGTCGCCGACATTGCCAACTACCTCGACATGAACACGCGCAAGTTCTACAACGGCCGCGGCATTCCCTACCGCCGGGGGTTCCTCCTCTACGGCCCACCGGGAACCGGCAAAACCTCCCTCTCCCTAGCCCTCGCCGGCCGCTTCGGCCTGGAGCTCTATCTTCTGCACATGCCCAGCGTACGCGACGACTCAGTGCTCGAAAAGCTCTTCACCGCCCTCCCGCCCCGCTGCCTCGTGCTCCTCGAGGATATCGACGCCGTTGGAATCAAGCGCCGCAGCACGAGACGCAAGAGCGACGACGAGGATTCCGACGCCAGCGACAAGGAGGGCGAGAAGTCAGATTCGGACAGCGATAACGAGAACCGCGGCCGCTCGAGCTGCACGCTTTCGGGTTTGCTAAACGTGCTGGATGGAGTTGCCTCCCAAGAGGGGCGCATTGTGCTCATGACGTCGAATTTTGCCGAGAAGCTCGACAAGGCGCTTGTCCGCCCCGGCCGCGTCGACCGCATGATCTACCTGGGCCACATCTCCCAGCGCAGCTGCGAGCTGATGTTCCTGCGGATGTACGGCCCGGGCGACACCAACGGGCCCGCGCCCGCCGACAGGGCGGTGCAGCTCCCGGAGGCACAACTCCAGCAGTTGGCGCTGGACTTCGCCGGCGTGATCCCGGACCAGGTGTTTACGCCCGCTCAGATCCAGGGGTATCTGCTCAACTACCGAGATTCGCCGCTTGAGGCGGCGGGGAATATTGACGGGTGGGTACAGACTGAGGTGGCGCTGATCGCGGCGGCGAAGGAGAAGGAGAGGAAGGCGGCGGAGAAGAAGAAAAGGAAGAGGAAGGAGAGGAAGAAGAAGAAGGCCAAGAGGCTGGCGGATGCGATCAGGGATTATGACTCGGATGAGGAGCTGGAGAAGTTGAAGTTGAGGGTGGAGGAGCGGAAGAAGAAGGGGGGGAAGAAGGGGGATGATAAGGGTAAGGAAGAGGAGAAAGAGGGGGAGAAAGATAGGGTTCAGAGTAAAAAGGACAAGGAAGAGGATGTGAAGGTCAATGGGGCCAAGGCCCATGAAAAGACTGATGATGAGCCCGCCGCGGAAAAGAAGGCCGATGGGCCCGAGAAGGTCAACAGGGAGGAGAAGGTCAACGGAGAGGAGAAGGTCAACGGGGAGAAGGTCAACGGGGAGGAGAAGGTTAATAGCGAAGGGACCACCAAAGCCGACACTTCGAACGAATTGTCGAAGGATAGCATCTCGGCAACGGAGACTGGAAAGGATCTGGCTGTCGTTATTGAGAAGACAAAGCCGTCCAATGCAGAGGCCGGCACCACTGAGGCAGAAATGCCCCGAGACTTAACAGGACGAGCCGGGTAACACCGTCTCGGGACAATGACAGCGGTTGGTCAGATAAAGGCAGCGAGAAATGGAATCTTGATCAAAATCAGTTAGCCACCATTTGGGTCAGAGGGTTCGGCGTATGGAGATTGTTATCTTGGGCAGAGTAATGAGGATATAAAGGTCGGGCGCATACGGGAGGTTGCATTCTCCGGCCAGGGTACATACAGAAATAGGGGTTAAGAACAGGGCGAGAGCAAAGTGAAACCCAGTTCTACGTCGGTCTTCTTTGTACCTCTTGATCTACGAGACTGACCAAACCCAAGCTGAACCCTCATGTCAAGTGTTATGCTGGGTTCTTTCGCTACTAGGTCGGTGTGTGCTTCTCGCCTCCTTGCTCGGAACAAATTGTCCCGACTCTCGCAGTTCATTCCTGCTCTTCTCCGACCCGGATCTGCATTGTGTGACGCAGCTGCCCGGTGTGGCTCAGCCGAAGGATGCGGGGAAGTCTTGAGACAGACGATCCGATGTCAGCAGCTCCCGACGTTCAACTCCCTCCTCCTCCTCCTCCCATGGAACTCAAGCCTCAATTTCAAAGCTCTCCTCACCGCCAAACAAAATAAACTCAAAACTACCGCTTTCTCACCTAATCCAATATCATCCCCACCCACTTCTCACTCATTCATTACCTTCATTCAATCTAAAAAGTCCACAGCCATCACCAAACATGTCTACTCCCACAGCAGACCCAAACGCAACCCCTCCCGCCCCCTCCCTGTCCCACCCCGACCTCAAAACCCGCCTCCAAACGTCCTACGACGCCATCGGCCCAACCTACCTCGCCTGGACGCAGCAGCACAACGAGATTCGCGCGGATTACATGCAGACGTTTCTCGAAATCCTTCAGAAAACTCGTAGGGACGCTAATTTGAAAGGGATGAAGGTCCTCGAGCTGGGCTGTGGCGCAGGCGGACCGTGACTGAGATGTTACTTGCCAAGGGGATGAGTGTGTTGGGGTGGACTTGAGTGAGGGCAGTTGAATTTGGCGAGAGAGAGTTTCCTGCTGATGGTGGGGAGGTTGAGTGGCGGCAGGGGATATGATGGAGCTGGAATTTGGGGATGGGGAGCTTGATGGGGTTGTGGGGCTTTGGAGTCTGATTCATCTGCCGCGAGAGGAGCAAAGAGTGTTGATGGGGAGGGTTGGAAGGTGGCTGAAAAAGGGGGTGCTGTGTTGGTGAATTTTCCGGGGTGGACGTGGAGGGATGGTGATAGAGGGGTGGTTGAAGGAGGAGGGATGGATGTATACCAGTGGGTGGGGAGGAAGGCTCGATTAAAATAGTGGAAGAGGCGGGGTTTGAGGTGGTGAGGAGGAGTTCAGGGAGGGATGGGACGGATGCGCTGTTCTTCTGGGTTGTTGCAAGGAAGCCGTAAGGGGGGCGGTCTTTGAAGTGAAGATGGGATTCCGGGCTGTACAAGGGTAATTTAGTGCCGCATAACTAACGTTAACGTGTTGATAAGTGAACGGCGTGGATAAGTGAGCGGCGCATCACCTCTCCATTCAACTCTAATTTTCTCCTTAACTCAATTTGCCATCTACTTCAAGTAAAACCAGGGTAAACTTGACCCTCGAAGCTCTTCAAACCAATAAAGAGCTTAGTATTTAAACCGCAGCTAAGATCTACAACATTCCGGCTACAAGTCTCCGCCATCGTCGTGGGGGCAGGGCTACACGATGTGTCACCACGCGCAATTTGAGAAAGCTCACGGAAGAGAAGGCAGTAATCCAGTATGTGATTGAGCTATCTGCGCGAGCTTTTCCACCAAGACTACGTGATGTGGAAGATATAGCCAACCAACTGTGACGCGAACGCGACGCGCCCCCTGTCGGCAAACACTGGGCTCACAACTTCGTTAAACGCTAGCTAGAGCTCCGTACGCGTCATACACGTAAATAGGACTACCAGAGGGCTAATCGCAAGTATCTAAAGGTCATTGGCGCGTGGTTTACGCTTGTTTCAAAAAAAATTAAGGCCAAGTATGGTATTGTAGATGATGATATCTACACGTTCGACGAGACTGGGTCCACGATGGGCATTATCTTCGCGGGTATGATGATTACAATCTCCGATGGCCGTGGCAAGGCAACACTGGCCCAGCCTGGCAACCGCGAATGGGCAACGGTGATTCAAGGAGTCAATGCCCTTGGCTGGGCCATCCCCTCTTCATTATCTTGGCCGCGTAGTACCGCCTCGCCAACTGGTACACCGAATGCAACCTCCCGGCCGACTGGCGTATTGCAACTACCGAGAACGGCCCGACCACACTTTGACTTTCATACAGCACCCCTGACAAGGGGCAGATACCGGTTATTGATCCTCGACGGCCACGAAAGCCACCACTCGACCGAATTCGAGCTCTAATACAAGCAGAACAACATCATCACGCTCTATATGCCTTCGCATTCTTTGTACCTCCATCAGCCACTCGATGTGGGCTGCTTTGCGCCACTGAAGCAGGCGTACATTCGCCAGGTTGAGGACTTAATGCGCGCGTATATCAACCACGTCAGCAAGCTCGAGTTCCTTTATGCCTTCGGCGAGGCCTTCTTAGCTTTCGTGACGAAGAACATACGGGGTAGCTTTTTGGGGGCTGCACTTCTGCCGTGCGATCTAGAGAGGGTGCTTTCCAAGCTAGATATCAAGCTTCGAACACCAATACCCCCGAATTCACGACCCGGTACTTCACACTCTTGGGTCTTTCAAACACCACACAACCCCCGAGAAACCAACTCGCAGTCAACGCTCATCAAGACTCGCATTGCCACCCATCAAAATAGCTCTCCAACCTCAATGTTGACCGCTGTAGATTAGCTTACTAAAGGTACAATGGCTGTGATGCACGAGGTAGCTCTTCTTCGGTCAGAGGTCTCTTCGCTCCGCAAGGCCAACGAGGCAGTAAGCAAGCGCCGGAGAGCCAAACGAACACGTTTGCGGCTAGGAGGTTCACTTACTGTACAAGATTCCCAGGAGGCACTGGGCCAGGGGAGCCGTTGGTGATGAGGGAGTTCAAGAAACGCAGCTGGATGGTGATGGTGCAGGGGGGTGGCGTACGAAGGTTCGGTGCTGTGGTATATGCGGCAAGCCTAGCCATAATAATGCCCGCACTTATCATGAGACCATAGAAGCATCCGATTCAGCTGTCTCCCATGTGATTATGGTTAATTTCTAGCGTTGATGCGTTGTAATTGAAGATAGTTGTTCTGGGGTAGGAATAAGTGATGCATTCGATGATATGGTGCACTCGCTGATAAGATACGTTATGAGTAAACTACTTATCTGGCGCTCGTTATTGACTAAAACACGGGTTTCGGATGTAACCGTCACCTATTTCCTAGCCGATCCGTCAAGCTTCTTGAAGCCCCGTCTCCGTCAAGCTTCTTGAAGCCCCGTCTATTCACGCGGTCGATCGGGCATGGCCGACCATCTCCCGGGAGTGACATCATTTCAAGATACGTGGCCCCGAGGCTCGGGTGATCACCTCTAAAGCATCACATGAAGATGGGACGCTCCGGATGTGGAATCTGGTTCGATGAATAGGAAAGTTTCTGGCGTGGAGTTGTCTTTCATCCTATGGCGGGATTTTCGCGAGACACGAGATTGGGAAACACAAGACTGCGAGATGCCTGCAACGAGCCAGTAAAGAAACCCGAGTTTGCAATAAGTCCAGTACTCATCCTCCGACAAGACGTTTTAAAACTAATCCAAGCTGTTACCTGCAGTGAAGAGTCGGGTCGACGTCCCATTTGGACGCATAACCAGAGCTAAAGATGACGCAAGCCATTCAGAAGACGGATTGGGTTAACTTCAGCATTCATGCATGCACCGGCCGCATCTGATATCATCAACACTCCGATCTTCTGGCGGTGTTCACGAATCCGTCCGGTCGGATGGGACGGAAGAAAAGACCGTTGCTGCTTGGCCCTGACCCCTGACCCCTGAGCCCAAGTCCCGAACTTGGCGAGATCTGAACCCTGAACAAGCTTTGGCATGTGAAAACCCATCACATTGATGGTTCCTGATTGGCCAGAGTCCGATAGATTCCCCACGTTTCTCTTAACAGAGTAGCAATCTTTCATCTGAATAAGCGGCCAAGGGACATCTCCAGTGCCGGCTGTGGCCCACGCGTGGATACCACATCAGCCCAGGCGAGAGCATCCCGATTTGGCATGACCTTGGCGGCTGGGTGATGCTAGCGGGATCGAGAACGTCAGCACGGATTTGTCGGTGTTGTGGCCCCCATGCCTCCGGCTGGCGCCCAGGGAACGACAATGCATCGGGTTTCTGCCGTGATGACGGAGCTGGCGGGCTGACTGTATCCGCGTAGAACAGGGACGCATCACCAAGAGGGAAATGAGACTGGTCCACCTCCGTAATGGGTGGAGAGGGCCGTTGCGGGACGATCCCGACCAGCACAGGGCAATCCAATGGCATGAGAACGGAGGAACGGGATTCAGCCGGGGGCCACAACAACATGAACGAAAACCTGGCCGAGATAACAACTCCACCGGGGACTCCCCGACGGCGCCGTTGGCATTATAAGCATTGTCACTTCGCCATGGCTGTCTCGCTGAGGAGAGCCGAGACTGGTTCCGTCACGTCTCTCTTTTCGATGACACTCCAGCCCCAGGCTACCCCTTACCAGCACCCGTCATGACGGGCCACGACTATGACCACGGCGAGAGCCCCGGCTCACACTCACCCGCCACCAGCACCACCCCTAGCGCAGGGAGCTCCGACTACGGCAACTCCAGCGCGGAAACCGTCGTCACCGACACCCCTCACGACCAACACCAAGAACCCGACCACGACCCTCCACGATATCCTCGAAGAAGGCGTCTCAACCGAGCTTCATCGCATCGCGACCTCCCTCTCGCGGCGCCAATCCCGCGCCGGCGGCGTCAACGCCGCCCCGGCAAACCTCGCCGACCTGCAAGCCAACCCCCAGCTCAACCCGGAATCCGCCGACTTTAACGTCACGGCCTGGGTGCGCTCCTTTGTAGCGGGCCTCAACGAGCACGGCCACAAGTCCGCCGAACTGGGCGTGCTCTTCCGCGACCTGGACGTGTTCGGCTCCGGGTCGGCGCTGCAACTGCAGGAGACGGTGGACTCGGTGCTGACGGCGCCGGCGAGAATTGGGGAGATCTTTGGGAAGGGAGGGAAGGGGCATAAGCATATTCTGCATGGGTTTAATGGGCTGTTGAAAAGCGGGGAGATGGTGGCGGTTTTGGGTAGGCCAGGCAGCGGATGTAGTACGTTTTTGAAGGCGGTTTGTGGGGAGTTGAGTGGATTGAAGATGGGCGAGGGGAGTAAGGTGCATTATAATGGCGCGGGGATGGCGCAGATGGAGAAGGAGTTTAAGGGGGAGGTTATTTACAACCAGGAGGTGAGTTTGTGGTTGTGACCCCTGAACTTTTGAATGGGATGTTGACACACCCCCCAGGTCGACAAGCACTTCCCGCACCTCACGGTTGGCCAAACCCTCGAGTTTGCCGCCGCCATGCGCACCCCCTCGCAGCGCATCCACGACATGTCGCGCGCCGAGTACTGCCAGTACATTGCGCGGGTGGTCATGGCCATGTTTGGGCTCTCGCACACCTACAACACCAAGGTCGGGAACGACTTCGTGCGCGGCGTGTCGGGCGGTGAGCGCAAGCGCGTTAGTATCGCTGAGATGATGGTTGCTGGGTCGCCGATCTGCGCCTGGGATAACTCGACGCGTGGGCTTGACTCGACGAGTGCGCTCAAGTTTGTTCAAGCGTTGAGGGTGTCGAGCGATCTCGGCAAGCACGCGCATGCTGTTGCTATGTACCAGGCCAGCCAGGCCATCTACGATGTCTTCGACAAGACGACGGTGCTGTACGAAGGCCGGCAGATCTACTTCGGCCCGGCCCACGCGGCAAAGGGCTTCTTCGAGCGTCAGGGGTGGCACTGCCCTGCGCGGCAAACATCCGGCGACTTCCTTACGTCCGTCACCAACCCGGAGGAGCGCATCCCCCGGTTGGGCATGGAGCAGAAGGTGCCGCGGACGCCTGAGGACTTTGAGCGGTACTGGCTGAGCTCGCCCGAGTTCCGCGCGCTGCAGGACGAGATGGCTGAGTATGATGCTCAGTTCGAGGGCGAGCGCCAGGTCGAGAGCATTGCGGAGCTGAGAGAGAAGAAGAACTACCGCCAGGCGAAGCATGTGCGCCCCAAGTCGCCGTATCTGATCAGCATTCTGATGCAGGTCAAGCACAACACCAAGAGGGGTTACCAGAGGATCTGGAATGATCTGGCCGGGACAGCGTCTATTGTGGGTGCGTTCATGATTTTGGCGTTGATTATCGGGTCCATTTTCTATGGCAACCCGGATTCGACGTCGGGTTTTGATGGGAAGGGGTCGGTGCTATTCATGGCGATTCTGCTCAACGCCATCACGGCAATTGCTGAGATTGAGAGTCTGTACGCACAGCGGCCAATCGTGGAGAAGCATGCTTCGTACGCCTTTTTACCATCCGGCCACCGAAGCAGCGGCGGGTGTTGTGGCGGATATCCCCGTCAAGTTTGCCTCGGCCGTGGTTTTCAACCTGAGCGTCTACTTTCTCGCTGGACTGAGGCGGACGCCGGATCAGTTCTTCCTGTACTTCCTGGTGTCGTATATCTCGACGTTTGTCATGGTTGCCGTCTTCCGGACCCTGGCGGCCATCACCAAGACAGTTTCTCAGGCTATGGCGCTGGCTGGGCTGTTGGTTTTGGCGCTGGTTATGTACACCGGTTACATGTACGTTACCCCTGGTCTCCCCCTCCCTCCTATCACCAACCTTTGAGCTAACACCCCCCGCAGCATCCCCGTCTCCCAAATGCACCCCTGGTTTAGCTGGATCCGCTGGATCAATCCCATCTACTACGCCTTTGAGATCCTTATCGCCAACGAGTTCCACGGCCGCGAGTTCACCTGCTCGGACGTCGTCCCGCCCTACTCCCCGCGGCGCGGCGACTCGTGGGTGTGTGCCAGCTTGGGCGCCGTCGCCGGCCGGGAAACGGTCAACGGCGACGCCTACATCGCCGCGGCTTACAGCTACTCGTACTCGCACGTCTGGCGCAACTTTGGGATTCTTTGCGCGTTTCTTGTGGGGTTCATGGCGATTTACTTTGCAGCGGTTGAGTTGAATTCGTCGGTGACAAGTACGGCTGAGGCGCTGGTTTTTCCGAGGTGGGATATCCCTGCGCATCTGAACCCGAAGAACAAGGGGAAGAAGGATGTGGAGGCTGAGGCTGGGGGAGGTGACCGCGGAGAAGGGCGCGCAGGATCCGAAGGAGACGAATATCGAGCCGCAGAGGGACATTTTTACTTGGAAGGATGTGGTCTATGATATTGACGTCAAGGAGGGCAAGCGCAGGTTGCTGGATAATGTCTCGGGCTGGGTCAAGCCGGGCACGCTGACGGCATTGATGGGTGCTTCTGGGGCGGGCAAGACGACGTTGTTGGATGTGCTCGCGCAGCGGACACAGGTTGGCGTCGTGACGGGTGACATGTTGGTGAATGGCAGGCCGTTTGGTGCTGATTTTCAGCGGCAGACTGGTTATGTGCAGCAGCAGGGTGAGTTCCCTTCTTTATTCTCCTCTTGAGGAGCGCTAATACTAATGGCCAACAGATCTTCACCTCGACACCGCCACGGTCCGCGAATCCCTCCGCTTCAGTGCCATGCTCCGCCGTCCCAAAACGGTCAGCAAGAAGGAAAAGTTCGAGTTCGTCGAAGAGGTCATCAAGATGCTCGGCATGGAAGAATACGCCAACGCCATCGTCGGCATCCCTGGCGAGGGCCTGAACGTTGAGCAGCGCAAGCTGCTGACCATCGGCGTCGAACTCGTCGCCAAGCCCAAACTACTGCTCTTCCTCGACGAGCCTACCTCCGGCCTCGACTCCCAGAGCGCCTGGGCTATCTGTGTCTTTCTCCGCAAGCTGGCGGATGCCGGCCAGGCCGTGTTGTGCACCATCCATCAGCCGAACGCCATCCTTTTCCAGCAGTTCGACCGTCTGCTCTTTTTGGCCAAGGGCGGTAAGACGGTCTACTTTGGCAATATCGGCAAGAACTCGCGCTCGCTTTTGGACTACTTCGAGAGGAACGGCTCGCGGCACTGCAGCGACGACGAAAACCCTGCCGAGTTCATGCTAGAGATCGTTGCCGATGGTGTCAACGCCGATGGCGAGGACTGGCACTCGGTGTGGAAGGGCAGCGACGAGTTCAAGGGGGTCATCACCGAGATTGAGAGGATTCACGAGCAGGGTAATGGCCAGAAGGAAGCTGCTCGGACTGATGGCGACACCAACTCCGAGTTTGCCATGCCGTTCTATGCTCAGGTCTGGGAGGTGACACGCCGTTGTTTTCAGCAGTACTGGCGGATGCCGGGATATGTTCTCCCCTAAATTGGTGTTGGGTATCTTCTCGGGGCTGTTCATTGGGTTCACCTTCTGGAATACCAAGGGAACGCAGGCCGGTATGCGGGATGTTGTCTTCTCAGTCTTTATGGTGACCACCATTTTCACCACGGTCGTTCAACAGGTATGTCTCCCCTGTTTCCCTCTTCAAGCACCCATCCATGCTGACAATCCCAGATCCAACCCCTCTTCGTCACCCAACGCGCCCTCTACGAAGTTCGCGAGCGCCCTTCCAAGGCCTACTCCTGGAAAGCCTTCATCATCGCCAACATTGTTGTCGAAATCCCCTGGCAGGTCCTCACGGGCATCGTCACCTTCGCCTCTTTCTACTACCCGGTCGTCGGCATCCAAGACTCGGCCCGTCAGGGCCTTGTCCTTCTCTTCACCATCCAGCTCTTTGTCTACGGCAGCGCCTTCGCGCACATGACCATCGCGGCACTCCCAGACGCGCAGGCCGCCGCCGCCGTCACGGTCCTTCTTACCATGATGAGCACCATCTTCAGCGGCGTGCTGCAGACGCGGGTCGCGCTCCCCGGGTTCTGGATCTTCATGTACCGCGTCTCGCCGTTTACGTACTGGATCTCGGGGATTGTTTCGACCATGCTACACGCGCGACCTGTGGAGTGCTCGCTGGAGGAAACGCTGATGTTTAATCCGCCGCAGGGCATGAGCTGTGGTGATTACCTCTCGCCGCTGTCGGGCAAGTCGCAGGGCACGCTGCAGAACCCGTATGATACCGAGGCGTGTCGGTATTGCAGCTTTAGTGTGGCGGATCAGTACATGGGGAGTGTGGATATCTTTTGGGGGGATCGGTGGAGGAACTTTGGGATCATGTGGGCGTATATTTTGTTTGATATTGCTGCGGCCATTGCGCTGTACTATGTGTTTAGGGTGAGGAAGGTTGGGTTTCAGGGACTGCTGAAGAAGTTCAAAAAGAACTGAAGAAGAGGAGGGCAAGTTTTTTGAGTTCAAGCATTTCGGCCATGGGCATTGATACTGTAGAGGATTAGAGGACGGACTCTCATAGACATAAGACTTCCTCCGCTCCTTGATTGATGGGAATTGGGGTTAACTTCTCTTGCACTCGTCCTTGAACTTTGGGCATGACAAGCCCCTTTTCGCAACCAATATTGGATTTAAGGAAGAATAAATTAAGAGTCTTTTCTCCCTGAAACCTGCTGCACGGCTTCTTTCTCACCTGCCTGGGGCATCTGTGCGAACGAGAGATACTGGTGGACAAAAGAGGCACAGGTGTGCTTGGCATCAGCCCTCATCCGCCAAGCCCCTTTTCAAGCACCCAGCATCCCGGTCAGAGGTCTCCCGTTCCAGGCACACCAGGCAGCATTGCCGCCATTTTATGGCTTGCAGGGCGCTAACGATACTTTGGGGACAACTCTTACCCTCGCCGCCGGACTTTTAATGGCGAGGTTTTCCCTTCTTCCCAGCGGCCTTCAGCTCACTAGTCACAACCCTCAACACCGGGAAATGGGACTCACCATGTCTACCTCATCTTCAAAGTCAAAGAGCCGTTACCCGGGGGTGGATCTGCCCTTGCGTTACCTCCAGCAGAGTGGCCATGCCGGCATCGATTTCTACCGTTATGGCTCATTTGATGGCGCCAAAGACACCCTATCGGAGCTGCTCCAGGTCCGCGAGGTTGCCATGATGATCTTGATGGACCGTCTGACCGACAAAACCAACTGGCACGAGAAGGTTTTCAACGACGAAATTGTGGCCAAGTGGCGCGAGGAGGCTCTCACCCAGAACGAGCAGGCTATCTATCTGGAGATCCTGGCCGAACAGAAGCTGGCGGACATACCTATGCCCAAGCGCACCAGGATCATCAACCAGGCGTGCTTCGATTACGTGCGTTCACATGGCTTAGGATCGAAGGACATACGGAGCCAGACTGACCTGTTTCTAGTGCATCGCCGAGCTCAAGTGCAAAGCGGCCTACTTCAAGGAAACCGGAATGATCTTCACCTCCAATGCAGGCCACAACCAGGCCGTCAAGTCCGACTGTCTTGTCAGCCACGAACTCCACCAAAGCCTGAAGGCGTCTTTTAAGAAACTACGCGCCGACCAGGCCAGTGACCCGGACTGGCACCCCTGGACCGACGAGAAAGTTATGGATCTAGTCCACCCCTCTATGTACCCCTTTGTCTACGGTGCGCGCCAGCCCAACTTTGCTTTTAGACACCCCTTCTAACAAAGTATAGGCAAGACCAAGTTCGTCATGGATGAGGTCGTTGGGCTTGCTGATGCCGTCGAGAAGTGGTCTGGTAAGGGCGATGTCGTGCCCAACGAAGAAGTGTCACCGCCCCCAGACGCACTCTATCGAAGCCACGAGCGATATCAAAACGGGGGCTACATTGACCAGACCTACTGGTCCAAGAATTACCAGTGGCTGCCCGCCAACATGGCTTTCCAGGAGGACGGTACCGTCTGCTTCACCAGCTACATCAACAACCTCCACCCGAAGAAGTATCCCGAGATCTACGGGTTGGTGGAGAAGCTCGTCAATACGGCCATTCCGGTTTGGGATCGGGTCCTGAGCGGCAGGGCTGTTTACGACAGCAATGACCAGGTGCGCTTTGGTGCACCTCCAGATGTTTTGTAAGTTGTGACAACTCATGATGTTTTTTTGGAGTGAAAAAAATGTTAACAAACCCTGCTGCAGTGAAGACGAGTGTGACGATGTCTGGGAGGCGTTTAGCCCCGATGTTATCACGGCTTACGAGGCCAAGGAGGGGCCCATTGAATATGACGCGGACTACCTCGAAGATTTTGACGTAGAACTGCATGGGGACATGACCGAAGAGGAGGTGAAGGAAGCCCAGGCGCCTGCAGTTGCAAAGCTCAAGTGGAAGGAGATCAGAGACCCCATCCTCCTTGATCCAAAGATGTTCGAGCCCGTTGCCTACAAGGTTGAGCAGAATCTCCGAGAGAAGTTCAAGGACTCTGGACTACAAGTCATCGTCAAGATGGCCTCCATTGAGCTTACCCCTGAGAAGCCGGACTTTCCCGCTGGCGGCTGGCATGTCGGTTTCTACCCGCCCCGCTAATCTCAAGAGGTCCAAAGCTAATCCTGTCATTTAGATCGAGGGCCAAATGAACGAGCACATTGTTGCCACGGCGCTTTTCTATCTCGACTCGGAGAATGTAACATCGAGCAGCCTGTCCTTCCGCATGGCCACCGAACAGCAGCAGGACGATCTGCAGGAACAGGTTGGCCAGGATCTTTACCATGTGTACGAGCGCATCTTCGGCATGCCAATGGGTGGCGGCAACGGGCAGAACGTCCAGACTTACGGCAGCGTTGAGACAAAGGAAGGCCGGCTGCTGGCATTCCCCAACGTCTTGTAAGTCCCCTTTTGCAACCTAACCAAACGCAACACACAGCATAAGTAACCCCCTGCCTCTCCTCCAGCCAACACCGCGTCTCCCCCTTCACCCTCCAAGACCCCACCAAACCCGGCCACCGGCGCTTCATCGCCCTCTGGCTCGTCGACCCGCACCAGCGCATCATCTCCACCGCCAATGTTCCCCCACAACAATTCAACTGGTGGGCCGAGGCTGTCTTTGGCGGGTTTAAAGAAAAAGCCGCCACAGGCGACATGCCGCCCGAGCTCGTGAACCTGCTACTTGAGCAGGGCGCGGCCAAGACGATTAGGCCGACTGATAAAATGCTCAAGAAGTTGGGAAACCGTCTTCCGGCAGAGGTGATGGAGATGGTGCGTCGCGAGGGGGTGGTGCCCAACTTAGGATTGATGACGGAGGAGGAGGCGAAGGAGCATAGGCTGCGCTTGATGGATGAGAGGAGCGCATTTGTGGAGAAGGCGGAGGGGGAGTGGAGGCAGGGGTATTCGTTTTGTGAGCACTGAGGGGGGGTGCTGGCGTTGACATTGAGGACCTGAAGGAGTTCAAGTCTTGTTGCAAACGAGATCAATCCTCAGCTCCCTTTTCCCAGTTAGTTTATGCCTCATTGACTTGTAGCCCATTACTATGCCTGACTATTACTTATGTAGGGGTACGCTGAACCAAATAATTGCCTGTTGCTCACTTCCCAGTGCCAGACTGGGATTGTAGGTTGTTGGGGAATCAGGGGCTGAAGTTGTGATGTGAAGGTGGTCAACGGTCCTAGCTTTGACGCTCTAAGAAAGATTATGGAACAGCGTTGGAAAGGAAGTGGACCCGTCGACAAAGTATCAGTGTTGTGAAGCCCATTTTCAGTTTATGAATGTAAAAAACCCCTCGTTGTGCATGAAAACGCAAGGTCGCCAGGAAGGAGCTGCGTCAACTCAATGGTCCGTTCCCGTGGAATTCGGAACTTAATCCGGATGACTGAAGGTTGCACAACACTTGGAAAAACCAAAGTCCAGTCATTCAAGTCTCTATCTCATGGTTGGGCATGCAGTAAATGCAATCCTTCATTCGAGCGGACAAAGTTCCATTCCAGTTTCAGCCGCAGCCATCCAGTTTACTCAACAGCCAATCCCTTGGGCTGGCTTTCCTGCTAACACAAGAGCTGTTACATAGAGCCATCTGTGTACTACTAGTACCAAAAACATCTATTTTCGGCCGGATGTGATACAAAGACGTGGGGTAAGCGTGATGTTACTGCTACCTCACTCTGGTGTACCCCTGGGCGCCGGAATGCGTTGAGGACTGCTGTGATTCTCGCCCATATCACATGACAATATAGTACTCTATACTTTCGAACCCGAGGCACTGGTAAATAGAAATCATCTCCTGTCCCGACCATTCGGAAATGTTACACGAGCCCTTTTCATGTTACGCCGATCTAAAGCAGCGTCCTCAGACGTCGAAATCGAAGCCTGCAACTCATTCTCACCGTTAAGCCTGTTGAGGGCTATGTCAAAAAGTAATATTTCTTGACCTCCAAGTCAACACATCTTCTTGACTCTTTGCCGACATAGCCGGTTACCGACAGGAGTTGAAGTCGAGGTGGCCTTTACACTTGGCTGGCTTGACGATAGTAAAATGATAGATCAATCTAATGGATTGTGCACCGAAAGAGGCGTCATAAAAAGCCGAAGAGGTACAGCCGGTAGGCGAGTAATTCGGGGAGGCAATGAGAAGGTTACTCACCAAGCATACCTGACCTAGTGCCTTAGTACGGAGTAGACTGTAACACCCAGGATCCAAACTCTCTACACGGCCTTCAACATTGAAGTTCGTCAGCCTTTGGTATTGGCTTGGATCATTACTTTAGAGATGGACCGTTTCGGGGTAGCGGTGGGAGTTTCTCCATGAAAGTCAGGTTTCTCTCACCGCAAGGTGCACCAGTGGACTGCAGGTTACCACCAGGCTATCATAAATTCAGGGTCTGTTAACACTCCATTCATCGGGCTTTCTATTGAGCCTCTGCATGCTCTAGCTTGCATGCAATGCAAGGTGATGGGATGCTTGCGCGGGCTACAGAACGAGATGGTCTGAGACCCTGTTCATGGACAGCTGAAGCCAAGACGGAATTACACTAGGATTAACGATACGAGGCTTGGATGGCGGCAAGTAGGATTTAGACGTGGCATTGGCTTCACGTTGAGTTTTCCAGCCTTCCATTATTGCCCTTCTGCTTTCGCTTCTGCAGTCACCGCTACAGTTCCATGCTCACCTTCCCCTCGTGGGCGGTTAATCCTGGGGCGAGGTTACATTCTTCGCCAAGTCGACAATGCCCAGATCGAAATCGTCTGCAAACCCCGCAGAGACGGGAGCGCCGGACCTTGTCGGCGGCCGTGGCATGCAGGTTGTCGGTGGGGCGTCTGATGCTCAGGCGTTGGTGACCGAAAGGGATTCTGGGGCCGGCACGGATGGCTTCCCCGGCTAGACCGGCCTCCTCATCTTCAGCATTTTCTCTGAGACAGTAACACGGCGGGATAAACGGCTGCAATTCACAAAGTTCGAGTACGAAACCTGAGGCGAAGTGGTCTGTTGAAGTTGGAACCATAACGACGACTGTGCCCGCGCACATACCATCAAAGATACCAGCAGGAGTCCGTTATATTCCATATATTTACCCTTGTGTAACTCTACAGCCGTTCCATTGATCCTTTTCTCCGCAGACCCGGACCTTGACCCCTCACTTTACCTGTCTACGGTACATACCTGTCATGGTGCAGTCTATTGGAGTGGCCGACACCGGCTCACCACCTCGGTGTCATGTCACCCAATGCAGGAACAGAAACTCGGCGAGTTCTTCATGAATGGAATGCGGGGGTATCGGTTCAGTTGCCCGATGACCTGCAGCCGACCCCTGACGGGACCGCCCGCCCGCTGCTGCAGGGCTGTTAGTGTGTCTCCAACAACGAATTGGGGACTTGCATGGCAGCATCTGACCTGCGTTCTCTCATCAGAGACACAAGGCTGCATCCTCTATCGAAGCGCCAGATCTCTTGGCTCTCCGCAACAGGAGGGGTTGTGTGACTTGTGTCACGGTGGCTGAGAAGTAGACCCTTCAGGTCACACCGATATGAGGCTCTGTGAATCGAAACTCGCTCACCAGAGCTGGAAACCCGTTGATCCCCCTCATCTCTTACTTTCGGGTCCGATTCCTGTCCCACTCGCGCGCAGGTAAACCCTAGGGCTGCATGAGCTATTCAAAAAGCGCATATGCAGACTAGTATGCAACCGCCCAGTACCCACACTACCCGCAGCAGCTGAGGAGTCCTCAATCGGGAGACCCTCGAGGTACTGGGATGCTGAATTCAACCTGGAAGTCATGCTTCCCATCTTGGGAAAGTCCCACTGCAGGGTACCATCAGCAAGCGAGAGACAACCCCCCTGAGAGATCAGACATTGCGGTGTCCAAGACATGTAGAACATGTCTGGGGCCAAGAACAGTGAGATCTCGAGTATAAAGACTCTGTCTCGTCCTCAATGTTGTCATCCCTCCCATTCTATATCACACACCTCAGGATCTTCACCTTATTTGAACCCTTTCCCACCATCAAGATGCAGCGCTTCCTCGCCCTTGCGGCCCTTGTGCCCGCGGCTTTCGCCCAGACCTACTACGGCTGCTACACTGATGTCCCCACGCGTGCCCTCACCGGCTCGTCGCTGGTTGACTACACGACCATGACCATCGCCCAGTGCGAGACCTACTGCACCGGCCTGAGCTTTACCCTCTGGGGTATCGAGTATGGTGGCGAGTGGTATGTTCCCCTTTCTCATTCCTCTCTCAGCTCTTCCCCCCTTTCCTCCTCCCCCATATTTGACTTCTCTTTTTCTCTCCTTCTCCTCCCCTTCCCCCACCGCCCCCAACAAAACAAGCACCCACTAACCCCCCTCCCACAGCTACTGCGGCAACGCCCTCGCGCAAGGCTCCTTCCCCTCCTTCTCCACCGACTGCACCATGCCCTGCGCAGGCGACGCGCTCACCGTCTGCGGTGGGCCCAACCGCCTCTCCCTCTACGGCACGGCCGCCACGCCTCCCACGGTCACCCCGTACCCGCACGACCCCGTCACGGCGTACGAGTACGAGGGCTGCTGGACCGAGGTGGACGGCGTACGCGCGCTGGGGGGCGCGAGTGCTTTCTCCGCGACGGCGATGACTATCGCAGGGTGTGGTAACTATTGCTTGAACAATGGGTTTACGTGGTTTGGGCTGGAGTATATGGCTGAGTGCTTCTGTGGGACGGCGTTGAATGTGAATAGCACGCAGGTGGTGGAGACGGATTGCGCGATGGCATGTTCGGGGGATGCGGCGGAGGTTTGTGGCGGGTCGAATCGGTTGAGTGTTTACCAGTGGGCGTAAATTGGCTAGGGCTTGAGGGCTTGTCTGGAAAGTTGGGTGCCATGGGGGGGTGAAAACAATGGAAACAAGGAGCTGGCCAGGGTTTCAGGGGGCGTTCTCTCCAAGATTCAACATTCAGGGGTAGAATGGTTTGCTGGAACCAGGGGCAGAGAGACCTTGCAAGGTGAAAGGTCAAATAGTGAGCACTATCAAATTCATGAATGCAATGAAACTTCCGAAGTACACTTTGCTCTTTGACCTCTCATGTTTGGTCGGGATAATGGGTTGTGGGAGCTTTGTCTCGCCGGTTCTTTGTCTCGGCATAACCCCTTTGTTGACACCATTAGCGCTGGAGACTTCTCGAGATGAAACATGTATGATCAAGAACTTGTTCTAGACAACCATGGAACTGACTGACTTAACCATAGGCGTCTTTTGCTGTATTAAACCACAACCCATCCGTCTCTGTAGGGAACTGTTGCACCCGCACTCAACGTGAAAACCAAAGACCCTACAACAAAAACCACCATCGCTATCAAGTCCACAAAAAGCACCGCCTCGTCTCTAACTATCTAGTATCTACTCCGCCGCAACGAAAATCCTACCAAAATGCACTCCCCCCTCCACTTCCTCACCCACCACCTCAATTTTGACACCCCCGAACTAACAGCCTTCTTCATACTTTGCTTCCGCACCTACGTTCTTGACTTCCTGCACTATCATCCCGACGCCCTAGACCCCGACTTTGCGCAAATCAGAGCGCGAGTCCGTTTGACCCTGGAACACAGATCCATTGAGTGGCTCTGGACGCAGCAGGCCCCACAGAGTAGGGAGGAATGGGGCCAGGAAGAACATGCGACTATTTTTGTTCTAAGAGTCATGGAGTATGCCGTTGAGAAGAAGGGTTCTTCTAAGAGGTGTGCTGTGGATGAGGTGGTGGGTGAGATCCATCGCCGGCTTTGTGTGATACAGTCTGTTGCGAGAGGGGATGGAGTTTGGGTTGAGGACGGGAAGTTGGAGGGGGAGATGAGGGGTGCGATGGGGACGATTATGGGGAAGTTGCCGCTTGAGTGGGCTTGAGCTTTGCGAGTTAACTAAGGCCATTGTTTCTTTGTTTCAGACAGGAAAGATGAATGGTGTCCACGGATAGTATATAGGGAGAGGTAATATAATTCTAAAAAACTGTAACTATGTAATACCCGCAGGCAGATCATGCTTGACAATTGTTTCACATCTTTCACCATTCCCTTTGCTGTGAACTGATTTCTTTGTTCGATGGTACTGAGGTTGATCTGGAAATGTAAGCCAGGCCTAAATTTCCTCTCCAAAGATTCGGACCGCTAATTATGAGTCCGACGGTAACTGCTTGCCCCTCCTTCTTTGGGAGAAGGCAATGTACAACCTGTGCTCATGTTGCCGTCGTTTCAGACTTTTCTCTTTTCTGCCCTCTTTTCAAGTTCTTTTCTTTTTTTTTTTTCGCTTTGTTGATCCTCCCTTCTCCTCTTTATCACAGCTAATCTGAAACGGCTTTGACCGAAACAAGAATTATGATTCGGAGATTGACTTCCTATCAAAGACGAACTCGAGGCTTCAAGAACCCGGCGTTCCCCGAGTGGACGGGACGTCGTCGGCCAGTTAGCCTTAGAGACAATGGACAACCGTACTGCTATCTGGAGTCCGTCAATCTTGGGACTTTCGGGCCTTTGAAACACGTTGAAGCCAGACTCGGAGTTATTCATCGCACCCTCAACTCGGATGAATCTCAGGCCAAGTCTTGATGGTGTCTCGCGCAACGCCGGAAGTCTCTGCAGCCTTACCAGGACGACCAAACCGGCGGTTGCCGGGGCGCTATCCGGTGGCGCTCCTGCAGAGCGGCCCAAAAAAAAAAAGGAGGATCCAACCAGAACAAGACTCTCGCCCGAGCTGCACCCCAGAGAGGGGCCCAGACTGGCAGAGTCTGGTGTAAGTGGCCGAAAGGGGCAAGTCTTGGCAAAACCCTAACCCTTGATCAGCCAACTGCCAGATGAGGGGGATGTTGGAGATGGGTGCTAGTCGAGTTTCACGACACCTTACCACCAATCGGGATGCTGTCCAACCCAAAAAAGGTCGTGATGATCCTGGACTATTCCTCACCGGGAGTATGCGCTCATCCGGGCTCTTCGAATGAATGGCTGTTCCAGAGTTCCAGATTCTCGATGAGGGCCCGTGCGTTACGTAAGCTCCGTAAGATTCCGAAACGAGAAAAGGGCTTGCCGAGCCCCACCGGAAAGTTTGCGTGGCCGAGCGTGCAACATCGGGAGCGTTCCTTGGTGGCGGCAGTTGCAGCTGAATTCCAGCGTCACTTGCACAGCCTGCCCCACTAAAATCAGTAAATTGGCGCTGGAGAGAGGTCACGCTGCCCGCAAATTCGTCCAGGACGACAAGAGTCATCAACAGCGCTTTCCCAGAATTGGTTTCACTCACGAACTCTGTTCACGCTTCAACCCCATCACAATCCTCAGACGAGACAATCGCCCACCATGAACCGCCCATCCAGGACCGAGGACGACCTCGAACACCCAACATGGAACCAGAACCCACCCTTCCTGGCCCCCGACCTCACCACCCGCCAGGACCTCAACGGCATTGCCAACGCCCGCGAGCATCGTCACGGCTGTTCTAATAATTGCATTTCTCTCAGCCTACTCAATGGCGAAAAACGAGCCGGCGATGCTGGGCTTTGCGACTGCAAGCGCACACCCGCCCGTCCCCTTTTCCGCAATGAGCCTGAGGTCCGCCTGTAAGTGCCCCTCATCACCACCCCTCCACCTCCTCATTTGGGGTACAGACTTACTGACACTACTCTAGCCCCGCTCATTGCCCCCAGACGACAGCACCTGGTGGTGAAGGCCAAGCCTGTCGTTCCCCTCGGCCCGTCCCGCCGCCCCCTCGGCTGGACAGGCTGGATCGCGTCGGTCATTGCACTGTCGACGCTGATCAACCTCGCGGGGAGCCATCTCCCGCGCTCTGGGCGGACACCCCAGCAACCCGCCCACCGCCTCAACCCGCCTCACCACCACCAACCTCACCACCACCCCAATCCCCTCCTCGCCAACTCCTCACCCCCGCCAAACCCCCACCCAACCTGCGCCAGCACCCTCTCCCCAACACCTCCTACAACACCCCGCTGCACGTGGGCGCCCTTCTCATAATCCTCTCCGTCTCCTCCCTCGCCTGCGCCGTCCCGCTCCTCGCCTCCAAGTTCCCCGTCCTCCGCATCCCCGAGCCCTTCCTTTTCGGCGTCCGGCACTTCGGCACGGGGGTCCTGCTCGCCACCGCATTCGTGCACCTGCTACCGACGGCATTCATCTCGCTGGGCAACCCATGCCTGTCGAGCTTTTGGACGACGGATTATCCTGCTATGCCGGGCGCGATAGCGTTGGTGGGGATCTTTTTTGTGGGGGTGATTGAGATGGTATTTAGTCCGGCGAGGGTTTTTGTTAAGGAGGATGCAGGGTAGGGAGAGGAGGGGGGCGTGGCTGGGGGCATTGTTCCCATGCCGCGGTGGTGGCGGCGATTGCGAGGCCCGCGGAGGGGGGGTAGGAAGGAGGAGTATTGAGCCGGTGGTGGGGGAGGGAGAATGCGGTGGGCGGGTTGGATGGGTCGAGCAAGGAGACGTTGGAGTTGGGGTTGGAGGGGCAGGTGGGAGGGGGTTGACGGAGGAGCAGATGCATAAGAAGGCGATTTTGCAGTGTATGCTGCTGGAGGTGGGGATTTTGTTTCATAGTGTGTTTATTGGCATGGCGTTGAGCGTGTCGGTCGGGACGGACTTTGTGGTGCTGTTGATTGCGGTTGCATTTCATCGTGAGTCCCCCTTTTTTTTTTTTTTTTTTTTTTTGGGAGTTGGTAACTGACAGTTTAGCAGAAACTTTTGAAGGACTCGCCCTTGGTGCTCGCATCGCCTCGATTTCGTGGCCGAAAAATACCATGCAGCCTTGGCTGATGGTTCTCGCGTATGGTTGCACGTAAGCTACTCCCTTTGGTCCTTCGTTTTCACAGTTCACAGTCTAACGGTACTTTGAAGAACACCAATTGGCCAAGCCATCGGCCTTGCAACCCACACCCTCTACAGCCCCGACTCTGAGTTCGGTCTCATCCTTGTCGGCACCATGAACGCCATGTCATCTGGTTTGCTGGTATTTGCCGCGCTGATTGAGCTGTTGGCCGAGGACTTTTTGAGTGACCAGAGCTGGGTCATCTTGAGGGGCAAGAAGAGAGTTGTGGCCTGTTTCTTGGTGCTTTTTGGGGCGATTTGCATGAGCCTTGTTGGAGCGTGGGCTTGAACGGGATTCTGGGGCAGGGTAAAGGGGCGTTTGGATAATACCGTGGTCGAGCGTTGGATATGCTCTATGGTCGGGCTTCATTTTATTACGGTCTGGTTGGAAACGGGGGATTGGGTAGACATTTCAGGAGCACGCAAGGGCAGGTTAGAAAAGGGGCTATTCGGGATCTCTGGCAGACAAATGCAGAATCATTACTTTTTGGTTACATATCATCATCTCTGTTTCTTGTGCCATTGGGCTTCTCGATGGCTCTGGGGCTCTCTTTTGAATCTTGATGGCCTTCCGGCGCATGCGCTTGTCATTGCAAGTCAATGTTTACTTTCAACCGAGCGTCTCAGGGGCAGTCATGGAACGAGTGACGTCATTGACTCAGATGCTCGGCAAGACGCGGAAGCTTTCGGGACTTTTGAATTGACGCGATACGGGGTGATCCGTGTTCGTCCCAGTGAGAAACCCTCCGACAAACCAAGGACTAAAAATAAAGTCGGAAGGAGGCCTCGAAACAAGGGCCGTCTTGCCGCGGTTGACGGAGCCCGAGGTAACGGACGAGAGGGGCAGATGTTTCCCAGTGCATTCCTTAATAATGGGCTAGTACCCCGCCAACCACCAACAACTCGTCACTACGGCTGGTGCCCACACCAGCAAATCTTCCGTAGTATAGTGGTCAGTATGTGAGCTTGTCACCAAAGCCGACATCGCTCGAGACCCGGGTTCAATTCCCGGCGGGAGAGACTCTTTTTTCTTTTTGCTCTCTCTTTCCAGAAGGACTCTGGCCCCAAATTTTCGAACCTCTTTCTTTTTTTTTTTTGCGCGTCTGTTCCACGCCGTTTTTCCACATCCTTCAGCGAAACGCCACCTTCCCTCAACACAATAGGCACGACAACCACGTAAGGTAGCAAACTGCAAGACCTTCCCTCCTCAAGTCAACGGCAAAATGGTCAACCCACTTGGCAGCACCATATCTTCGGGACTCCGATCATTCACAAACCCCAACGCCATCTCCCTCAGCTCCGAATTCCCTCCGACCCTCGATCCCCCGCTCGATCACTCCCCCGCCTTCCAGCTGCGCTCCCCAATTCTCTCTGCCTGCTCGACCGCCTTGACAATCAGATCCGCGACACCCCTCCGCAGCGTGCACGTCGTAAAGATGGTACTCGCCTCCACAGCCGCCAATACCGCCTTCCCCTCGGAGCCGTGCGAGATATCTCGCGCCGCGCGCTCAATCTCGTTCTGCAGCGAGCCCAGCGGCGCGGCGGTTCCCATAGCTTTGGTAGGTGGGGAAGCAGACAGCGATAAGAACCCGGACGGATCAGCCGGCGAGGACGGCGCCAAATGCCGCGGCCACTGGGCAACTGCCAGACGGTGCAAGAAGAGCACTGCCGCGGCGAGCGCCTGAGTGAGCAGGACGGCGCGCTCGTGCGGGGAGAGGGAGGACAGGATGGTGCCGGGCTCGGTGGAGGACTTGCGCAGGCATTCGGTCACGAGGCCGCGCTGGGAGGGGCCGAAGGCGGCGTCGAGGACGCGGGGGAGGAGGATGGTCGGGTCCGAGGAGAGTGTGCCCGAGGGGTCGTGCAGGTTGAAGAGCTGCACGGCTTTGCAGAAGAAGTTGGGGAGGATGTCGCGCATGTCGATGCCGTGTAACTTGCGTGCGTGGCCGGTGTCGACTTCAAAGTAGTGCGAGGCGGTGTCGGCGGCGACTGGGGGATTGTTAATGGACGGGATAGGGGGAAGAAGGGAAGTGTTTAGGGGGGCGTACATCTTGTCGAGGTCATGGCCGAGCTGCGCTGCGCCGCGGCAAACGCATACCGCACGCTCCGCTCGCGCAGCTTCGACAACGTGACATCCGCCAGCGCCTCAAAGCTCCTTGCGCCCTCGTCACTGTCACCACTCCAGACACACACGCGGGGAACAGCCCCGTTCAGCACGGCGTCCCACTTCTTGCCAATGTTGCTCTCAAACTTCTTGCTTGAAAGATCCCGCAGGATGTGCGACACCGCCAGTTTCGACAGGCCCCGCTGCTCAGCATCATGGGACCAGTCGAGGCGGACTTTGTTAACGAACTCCTCGTACTTGGTAAACACGAGCGTGACGGGGACGTGCGGCGCCGCAGACTGCAACCCGCTCGTAAAGAAGCGCTTCTCGAGCTCGGCTACCGAGCGGCCCTCCTCGCTGGCCACGCAGTACCATATCGAGTGGATGTGCTCCTCCTGCTTGGCGGATGTTGTGTGTGTGCGGAGGAAGTTGCACACGCGGTCGTAGTTGTGCTCGTCGGAGTTGTTGAAGTTGAGAGAGGTGTGGATCGCTACGCGCTTGTTCTGTCCGTAGAGGTCGAGCTCGTGGTCAATATTCTGGCTGGAGGTGAAGGCCTCGTCGACGAGTTTCTGGAAGCGTCACGGTGGTCAGTGATCTGCGATCAGGTAGGTCTAAAAATAGGGGGTCAAGGGTCAGGGTAGCACACCTTCTCGAGTGCAACCCCAAAGACCTTGGTAAACAACTCCTGCTTTGTTGATTCTGGGTTCCCGAGCACCAAGATCCGGAACCTGGGGCATGCCGCCAGGAACTCGGTGGGCGGGGTCATGGGA
The DNA here is from genome assembly GCA_027946355.1 of Collariella sp. IMI 366227. NCBI lineage: Eukaryota > Fungi > Ascomycota > Sordariomycetes > Sordariales > Chaetomiaceae > Collariella > Collariella sp. IMI 366227. The sequence continues at coordinate 82,878 of JAPEUS010000027.1, read as the reverse complement.
TCCAGCTCGTCGTTCGCCATTGGGGTCCACCTGATGTCTCAAAAATAGGGCTAAAGGGGTAACGTGGTGCGGAAGCTGTGGTAGCTGATAAAGTTGGGCACGATGATGGAATTCTTCCTGTTGGTGGTTCTCTGAGCTTCCGTGGAGGTCAGATGGAGTTTTTATGCCTCCCCTCGACGATTTGCAGACCCGAAGGTGCGGGTGCGGGTGGCCTGATGACGCCACGGGCGCGTCAGCGTCACCCCATCACTGCCCGCTTGAGTTTACACGCTGCCGCCGCTATTGGGCACGCCGCTGCCGCGCTGCACAAAATCCTCGTCTATGCCTATTCTTCCCGGGCGTGCAGCTGCAACCTCTACCGTGTCGGACTATCCAAGGTTCTGGATGCATTTCTGTCGGGTATTCGTTTGGCCACTGCAGTTGAGGGTGTGTTGATCTCTGCCGGCATTCGAGTTGCAGCGCGGATCAGAAGATAACAGGAAGAGGTTGACTAAACTCAGCCCGTTTTGCCGCAGTACTCGCCAGACTGTGGTGCACATTTGTTTCTCCATCTTCAAGTTGTTAGTTCAAGTCTGAACGGGTGGTCTTGTGTCAGTTCGAGTTGCGATGACAAAGAGTTTCGAGCTTGGGGTGACCATTCATCTGGCAACTTTGAAGAGGTAGGTTCAGTATATCAGATATCAAATAGCCGGAAAGGCAGCCAGCCTTTTAGCCTCAGTTAAATTAAACAAAGGTAGTTACCGAATGCAGGTTGTATTGTAAGGAGTCAGCGAAGACGTGGCCAGCGGGGGTTTGATGAACGATAAGTATCAAGCCTTGAATTGACTTTAACAAGGCGATTACTTTTGATTTTCCAAAAGTCAACTGAACAAATTGCGAAGCATAGTTTAGTCTTCCAAAACAACAATTTACCTTCATGGAAACCTCACTCAGGCCGGCACCTGATTTGGCTTTAACTATCTTTAACATCTGTCTTAATATGACTTCCTTGCCCTTTGGTAGTTTTTTCTTGTATCATGAGGTCTTAGGTTTACAGTACCCTTTCTAATATTATTACTCAGTTCGACGTGACTAAATCACACCATAAATCATCAATTCAAGACAGTGATGCTGAAGCATTGTGCAACACAACTTCGGATCATGGCACATGAGCAAATAAATAAATAAATTCAACACCACGGCCAAACTTGCAACGTCTAACTGACATGCCCAAAACACCATTGAGAGCAAATCTTGCCAAAGATGCTCACAATTCACGAGTCAAGCTGCCAAGTTGAACGACACAGGTTGTGCTGAGGAGGCGGAGGTTTGCCTGAAGTCTCGCCGCCATTGCGCAGACGGATTTGGCTCAGATGCATGAGGAAAATCCTTTTCGGGGGCCAACACAACAACTCTCACTAGTTCGGCCAGGGGTATTTGCGCGCTTTGGGGGTCGAAGAGGGGAACACAACCTTGGCAAGCAGGAGGGCTCTCGGGGCACTGCTCACGTTTCCTATAAAGTTTTCGGTTGTCTGCGCGTGTGAATTGCACATTTCCCTCGGTGTAACCAGCAAGTGGCTGCTGATGGCTCAAGGCCAGCTCGTGGACAACTTAAGACATCTTTTAAGTGTCGTTGTGGGCTCGGGGCAACCTACTTGGGAAGGTCTTGGGAGAAGACGTATCACTGATTGGTCGGCAGGGTTACACCAGCCTCCCGAATGGCACTTGCCGAGCTCGGGAAGGGGCTAAGGGTCTTTTGACCGTCTCGCAAAGGATTAGACATGACAGGGAAGCCACATGAGAAGATGAGGTCCAAAATGTTAACATTCTTTACTATATGAAGGGTTCATTCGCATCACAGGCCTCCCTCCGGTCTGTGGTTGTGCCCCTATCTTCTTTGCCGCCTGGCGGCCAGAAACATACTTATTGCCAGAAACGATGAACCTCCTCCGGTATTTGGCCCTGCTGGCCAGCTCTGCAACAGTCTTCGTCGATGGACGAGTCCTCTTCAGACGAGCCGACGATGTGTGTAAGCCAGAAGACCGCACATACAGCACAGAGGCCATGCCTCCAGCCAACTTTATGGGCGGCGACAACATCAACCCACTCGTGGGCAAGCTGGGAAAGAAGTTCTACATCGCCATCGTCAACCTCACACCGGACCGCTTTTACCTGCAGGGCACGCACTCTTACCAGATGGACACGTTTGAGTTCGGCCATGTGCCCCAGGGGCGGGCTCGTCAAAACACGGTTAAGTACCGCGGCACACTCCACACCAAGGATGACGCTGGGGAAGTCTACTACCGCATCGAGCGCACAACAAGAAATTTCGTCGTGCGGGTCAAGTCTCAAGGGTCCAGCTCCGACTCTCGTCGGGTCATCATGGACCTCACCGGGATGGGCCTCGGTCAGCGGGAGTACGTCTTCCCCAGTGGAGAGACATCAGTCACCTTGGTCATCACTGGTAGCGAAAACCTTGGCTATCTCGCCTCCATCCGGCACGGCCCCGGCAACTGGATGAAGACCTCGTACAGCGTGATCCACGACCGCCCCGTCCGTCACCTCATCATGCCCGGCACCCACAACGCCGGCATGAGCAAGATCACCGGTAAGATCACCAGCATCGGCAGCGAGCACAACACGCAAAACCAAGGCATCAACATCTACGACCAACTCCGCACCGGCGCCCGCTGGTTCGACCTCCGCGTAGCCTCCATCCACCCCAACAGCGACCAGTCCAAAATCAACGGCTTCTGGACAATGCACGTCAACAACGAAACAGCCCCCCTCGTCATCGGCAACACAGGCGAGTCTTTCGACGACGTCATCAGCGAGGTCAACCGCTTCACCTTCGAAAACCCTGGCGAGATCATCTTCTTCACGCTGCGCTACCTCCTCGGCCGGTACGAGCTCCCTGACCGCGGCCCGATCCTCTGGGACGACAAAATGCTCGAGTCCTTCTTCGCCAAGCTCCGCACCATAAACAACCGCTGCGGCAACCTGAGCACCAGCACCGGCTTCCAGAACCAAAAAGCCTCCTACTTTATGAACCAGAACGATGGCAAGGGGTGTGTCCTGCTGTTGCTCAACGGGCAGCACATCGACGAGGCGGAGTCCCCAGCCGACGGCATCTACAACGTCGGTCGCATCGACTATGATGATCATTGGTCTGAGATGGAGGAAGCGGCCGACATTGCCACGGACCAGATCACTAACTGGCGGTCGAAGACGCGGGGCGGTAAGTCCGACCACGGGCGGCTCATGATTGCGCAGTGGATTGCGAGTCCGGACGCGCTGGCGTCTACAGCGTATGGTCTGCAGAGGTTCGCCATTCAACCGACGAATCCGGCGCTGTACTTTGCGGGTGTTAACGGGATGGATCCGGAGCATTGGCCGAATGTGTTGCTGGTAGATTATATTGGGGTGCAGGAGAAGGATGAGTGGGCGTGGGAGAAGTTGAGCGCGGAAATATACACGCTGACGGTGGGGTTGAATTTGTATATGGCGAGTGAGAATTGTGATGTGAGCAAAAGGAGGTCGCCGTACCTTAAGAGGGGTTTGGTGGAGGGAGGGCCGGGAGGGAGCAGTGGAATGGGATTATCTATGCCAACGGAACTGTGGTGGACAACCCGCCAAGTGAGTTTCACTTGGGAGGGTGGAGGTGTTGCGAAATGGAACAGTGCTGGGCAACGGAACGGTGTTGGAGAGGAGTATCCCAAATCCTTGGTTGTGAGCAGGGTTTGTTTTGGATTTGGAGCGCAGTTGGCTACCCTGGACCTCGGTGCCGCCCCCCTTCCCCATTTCAACGCCATTACAATCCTAAGACAACCCCTGAGATACGTCTTCCTCATGTTGGAGTACATTAGCCTACCTAGCATTCATTAACACAGCGACTCAGACCTGACTTAGGTCTTATTACAACAGTCTCAAAGCACTCGTCGCCTTCAGTCAAGCTCAGCCCGCGGCTGTCTCCCGCTCGGTCCACCGATGCCCCGTCCATCGACATCCTCGCCCCTTTTCCGCGCATCCATGATGTGTTTCCTCTCCGCGGCCTGCTGCTGTTTTTTTCTGTTCATAACATCAGCACGTTTCCCTTAGAAACGTCACTCCAAGAAAACTCACCTCTCCAGATCAGCCTCAGTCGCCTCCAACGTTACCTCCCCCCTGCCACGTCCATGAAACCTGTTATCAACAGGACTCCCACTCAGATGACCAATGCCGTGGCCCTGCACATGCCTACCACCACCAGCATGCACCCTCCCCTCAACAGCCTGGGTACCATACTTCCTCCTCACCGCCTCCGCAACCTTCCCCTCAGCAGCAATCTCCATCTTCCCATCAGCATCAACATTTTCATTTTGCTTCACCCCTTCCACCTGCTGCCCCTCATTCACATATCTTGTGTTCTCCCTCTCCCGCTCATCCACCGGTCCACTACCACGCACCCCCCTTTCCAGCGCCGAAGGCATCCCACCACACTCTTTGCGAAGCTCTCCCCCCTCAGTGTAGTGATACCCCTGCCCCCTCGCATGACGGCCCTCGGATGGGGTACCAGGATGACTCTCCTTTTCCTTCTCCAGCATATAACTCGTCTCCCTCTCAATCCTTCTCTCCCCTCCTGTCTTTCCCCTTCCCTCTCCCTCTCCTTCTCCCCTCCTGCTTCCACAGCCCTCTCTCACTCTGCCTCTCCCCCTTTCTCCTTCTCCAGATCCCCCTCTTCTTCCCCTCCCCCTCCTCCTCCTCAAATGCTTCTTCCTCCTGCCCCCAATCCCCGCCGCCTGACTCAGCACATTCCTCAAATACGCCCTCCCGCCCCACCGCCACTTCCCCAACAACAACCGTACTCCCCCTGCGATGACACGTCAGGTAATCCCCATGGCAGAGTCAAACTCAGGCCCCGCCGTTCCAGGCGTGTCGGCGACGGCGTATTCTGAGAGGCCCCGCATCGGGTTGGGTTTTGTAAGGGGGTGATACCACTGCTGGTGGGGATGGTGGAGGATGTGAAGAGGTTGGGCGGGAAGCTGGTGACTGTTGGGGAGGGACCAGGGCCGGGGCGCGGGGACGGATCGGAGGGGTGAGGGGGTTGGAGGGTGGGAGGAGGACATTTTTGTTTGTATGATTGGGTGCTTTGGTTGTGAGTTGCTGGGTGTGTTGCCGGGTGTGTTGCCGGGTAATGGTTGTGCTTTGAATGGGGTTGAAGCTGTGATACTGATGTCGGGATGGGTGGTTGTTTTGGGGATGGTGCTTCAGATTCAGGACACCGCTGTTTTTAAGGTCTGAGATCGCAAGCAAGCAACAGATTGCAGGAGATGACTGTGTAAAGGCTTAAAAAGGGATGGACAACGATGTTTGCTCTTCTTAAGCAAGCACATGGAGCCGCACGGTGATGTCGATCATGACGTAGAGAAAAGCTCGCGAGTCAACGCATGTCATCCCGCAACCCACACCCAGCGTCTGTCTTCGGACGAAAGCTTCCGATAGCCGCGGTTCTACTCCGTACCGCCGCGTTGTGCAACGTCGATCACAGCAAACTAATCACCGAGAGCCAGCAGTCACCCATCCGCAGTCACCAGTCAACAGTCATGCAAAATCATAGAAACAAATTCCCGTCTATATGTCCTCTCTAATAGCACCCGTACTCGTGCGAAACCCCAGGCCTAACCTGTCGGGAAGCAGCCCGGCAGCACAAAGCAAGGGGGGACAAAGAAAGTAAGGCTGTGTGTTGACCGCCCGCAGAATGCAGATCCATTTACCCAATGTGTTTTCCCTATGCTATTTACATCCCCGATCCCATATTATTTTCGTCCAGCAAATCCGCTTAAAAGAGAGCAAAGAGGCCGGCGACGAGGGCCAGGCTGACGACGGCGGCGGCCGACAGGCTCTTCCCCATGACAGCGGCGCCAGTCTCGACGCCGGTGGTGGTGGCCTGCGGGTTGGAGCCGGTGCCGGTGGCGCCGCCCTCAGTGGTGCCAGTGCCGGAGCTGGAGCCGTTGGTGCTGCCAGGGGTGGAGACACCAGTGGAAGAGGGGCTGGCAGAGCTGCTGGTGGTGGCGGTGCCATCGGGGGTCTCGAACTTGGTGGGGCAGGTCAGGTCGAAGAGGGGGTCGGTGGACAGGTTCTCGGTGATGGCAAACTTCATCTCGTTGTCGGGGTTGGAGTCGCGCAGGTTGTACCAGAAGGTGGGCACCTTGTTGAAGAGCTTGCGGCAGCCGACCTCGTTCCAGTAGTACTTGGCGTTCTCGACGCTGGCGACGGCCTGATCCCAGGTCTTGCCCGAGGCGGGCCAGCCGGTCTCGGTCACCCACACGGGCTTGCCGCCGACGGCGCCGGTGACGGCGTTGAAGGCGCGGTCGAACAGCTGGCCCGAGTTCTTGATGCCGTTGCCCTTGCCGTTCTCGTAGTAGGGGTACTCGTCAACGCCGACCCAATCGACGGCGTCGACAACGGCCTTGTTGGTGCCGTTGGTCCAAGCGTCCCAGGTGTCGACGTGGCCGATAGGCACGGAGGACAGCGGGGTGTCGGCAAAGGCCTTCTTGTACTGGTTGATGAACTTGATCAGGACATCAGGGCCGGCACCGACACCAGCCTTGTTGATGATGCCCGTCTCGGAGACGCGGTACAGGTCCTCGCTGCCGATGGACATGCCGATGACGAGATCGGTGAACTTCTTACCGTGCTTCTCGACGGCCTTCTTCAGGGCGGTGAGCTCGTTGTCGATGCTGTCGGTGCCCGAGGTCCAGATGCCGAGCAACATCTTGGTGTTGGTCTCCATGGCGGCATCGAAGGCCTGGATGGGGTCGTTGGTGGCATAGGCCTGGACGTTGGTGTACAAGCGCACGGCGTTGAAGGTGCCGGGGGCGTTCTTGAGGTTCTGGGCCGTCTCGAACTCAGCAACCCAGTCGGACTTGAACTTGGCGGAGCGGTCGGCCTTGGTGGCTCCCGAGTTGAAACCAAGGTAGTTCTCGGCGGAGGCGCCCGTGGCGAGGACGCCGGCGGCAATGACGGCGGTGGGACGCATGGTGAGTGTGGTGTTTGTGTAGTCTGTGGGAGGCCGACTTGGCGAACTTGTCGATTGCGTCACGGCAAACAAACGGTCGTCGAGAAAAGAAGGGGTCTACGACGGCGGTAGTGGTGGTGGTGGTGAGCGAGTGTGGGAATAACTTAGTTTATTCGAAGGGCAAGCAAGAGAACGAATGTCGGCGTCACACAGGGACGGTTGGAAGCAGTGTGAAGGAACAAAGGTGCCAATGGCGAAAAGATGGGCGCCGAAAACAGGTTTCGGTTTTATGATGAAGTAAAAAAGAGCCAACAGCTGGACGAGGAATTATTACCGTCTTTCGGGTGTTCCAAAGTGGCGCTCTGCCCCTGGTTCGCTGCAGGGGCGGGTCGGGAGTGCCAACACAGCCTCACCTTTGGGCCATTCACGGCGTCTGGAGTGTCCGGCCCCTGGCGGTTCCTTGTGGCCCGATCGACCGGGTGTGTCCCTGGCTGAGCTGCATTCCTTCCCGTCAGAACAATCTCAAAACTCCCAGTCAGTTTCTTTTAGACATAGATATTCGTTCGCTGGATGAATCCGTCCAATCCGTCGCTTCAAAGAGTCAAAGCAAGCCACCATGGCTCTCCCGCCACGTCTCGTGTGTTCACCGCAGACCATCTCTAGCTGTCGTGTCGTGTTGTCCGCCAGTCCCGAGCACCTCGTATCACAGCTGAACTCGTTCCACAGCTCTCAAATTCCCCAATTCCCACACAAATCCCACGATTCCCCTGACCAGGGACAGCTCCACTCGATGACCTCGAGAGCCCATAATGCCCCACAACTGCCCCTTACGGGACAGGGGTCTCCCCACAGCTGACCACTCAGCTGCCGAGCCCAAAGAAGCGAAGGGCTAAGGACCCACAGGAGCGTTTCAAGCTCAACTGTTCCTGCCTGTCACGCATTTGGGGATTTGAGACCCAAAATTGAACACCACAAGCTCAAGACCAATCTGGAAGTTGACGATCATGATCAGAGTTGAAAGCATGCGGAGATCACAAAAAAAACGCTACAAAATAATATCCACATCTATTATTGGGTTTTATCTTTTCGCGGATGCTGGTCTGGGCGTTTTCGACACTCCCCTGACGTCTCGTTTCGGCCCGAAGGCCACAACTCTTCAGCAACTCCCCCCAGAGTTGTATGTGATTGCGGCGGGACTCTGGTAATGAAACGGGTCGGCCATTCGAATGACCAGGCCTCGCCAAAACAAAACACAAAATCACTTGTCCTTTCTCCGTCGGGAACTTACTTACCACTTACCAGGTCTCCTTCAAGACCATGCCTCAAAAGATCGGTCAATGCGCAGTCATCTGGTCTTACAACATTTAGTCTCTTCCAACGCATATATATTCTCATCACGAGGAAAGCGTACAGGTTCATACCTAAGAGCTCTGGAAAATATGAAGCACGAAGCACGAAAGCAATAATAAATAAAATCTCAAGACTGAACCAACACCCAACTGACATAATAGATATTGATGAATAAGTTACCCCTCTGAGCATTGCAATGCCTGGGTTTTAGGCACAAGAAACACCAAACCCAACCCTCACCTCAAGACCACCAACGACCTAAAGCCAACCCACCCAAGCTTTGCTCGCCCCCCTCGCCGCCGCCGCCGCTCCCTCGCCCTCCGCCGTCCGACGCTGTTCGTTAACCCTCCTCTGCACCCTTCTTACCCAGTGCTCAATCTCCTCTACAACCCTCTCCAATTCCAGCATATCCTTCAGCGCCTGGTTAAAACCAGACACACTGCGCAGCTCCTTCTCCATAAACCACGCTCCTCTTGCTTCTGACACCCGCACCCAGAATTCCTTTTCCACCCGCCGCTTGTGTAAAAACAATGACCCGGACCCCCTCACCTCAAACCCTCCGTCCTGTCCTGTAACCATCTGTCCACAAGACTTCCTCCTTGTCGTCAAGAACCCGGTATGTCGGGCACGGTCTATGCCCACAGCCCATATTCCTTTCCTCCAGCTCAGCCTCCAGCTCTTCGTTTACATCAATCATTTTTTCATCCTCGTTCTCCTCAAACCCCTTCCCAGGACACTCCACCCCCTCCCCATACCCCCACTATCAACTTCAAACACCCCAGTCCCACAAAGACAACACTCTCACCCCATCGGCATCAATCAGCTCCTCCTCCTCCTTCTCCTCCTCCTCCTCCTTCTCCTCCTCCTCCTCCTCCTCTTCATCATCATTATCATCATCATCACCCAGCAAAACACACCCCGTGCACACAGCCTTCTGGCAGCGTATGCACCGCTCCGGCTTTAGGCGCTCCCATAGATTGGTGGCGAAGGGGATGTCTGTGGAGGAGCAGGGCATAATATGACTGCAGGCGCAGCATTGCCAGTGGGTGGACCGGGGTTGGGTGGGTGGTGAAGATGATGAGATAAGTAACGGAGGCGGCGTTATAAATGGAGAGGGGTTTGTGGGGGCGGCGACATGGTGGCTGTGTTTTTCTTTTGGGGTAGGCGGCAAACAAAGACTTGAACAAAACATGAGACATAACGTTAATCTTATCACCGTATGCTTACTGAAAGAACGATGTGCAACCCGAGACATCAAGACGGAGACAGTCCAGTCTGGTCGTCTTCTGTCAGCCAGGAGAAAAAACCAGGGACCACACAAAAAAATCAATGAACGAATGGAGAAAGAAAATAGTATAGAATCTGCAGTATAGATGGACCTACTAACTATTAGCTTGATGTTTGCTTTAAAATCCAATAGTTAATAAATAATAAGTAATTGGTTTCTGTTAACCAACCTAATCTTCTTCTTTTTGAAGGATGTTCGTTGTCCATTACTAACGCGAAAACGGCCATTAAAACTGAGGTATCCTCTCACCAGCACGTCTTTCCACCCTGGAATACACATTGAAACCCGAAGACCCTGGTTTCAGGGGCAAACCAAAGGCTGAATAACACTTTCTTAAACAAGGGCCAGGTGGCATTGTACTTCAGAGCCAGAGAGTATCTAACCAAGCACCTCGTGCTCCTACAGCTTGGATCTTCAATGTTCAAAAGGTAATACAAACCACGTATTTTCTTTTTCTTTCGGTATTCCCGTTCCCAAAACCACAATTTATCCTCTCTACTGACTTAGCTGTCACAGTCCTGTCATGGCACACTAGTGGTCATCTTCTTTTACTGGCAGCAGTTACCATTAACGATTAATGTTGAGCGGGTGGATGGGATTTTGTGCGAACTAAGGATAGGAAAGTCAAAGGGTGTTGTGGAACAACTAGGGATGGTGTTTTGCAAACTAGAGATGATTCAACTAAGTTGTCAGGATCCGGCCCAAGAGGTGGTACTCAAGCGGAAGACAAAAAAGGGGCTGGACGTCTGAGTCCTTGATGGTGTTCACGTGTCCCGATCTGTAAGCTTCCAGCTTGCTCTAGGATATTCTGAGGCAACAAAACAATCGTTCAATGAAAGTCATTAAAGCCGTATCTACACCAAACATATGTAAGCCAAAACCACGGGTATTGCCAACCAAAGCGGATCGGAAAGTCTTCGTTCTCAACCCCCTCATGAGCTCATCAACCAAAGCCAACTCAATCCCAAACTTACTACTACCCCTATCTCACTCACCCCTACCCTCCCAGCCCCGGACGTACCACTGCCCGTCCCTTTTCCAGTCCCTGGAACCCCCGTCGGTACCGTCCCCGCCCTGAACTACTACTCGGAACAACCTTCTCTTCACCTCCCGTACTCTCAACAACAACAGACGAATCTCCGCCACTCCCCCACACTTCCCTGTCACGGAGGGCAGGTCTCTGACACTGTTGAGTGCGGCGGGGGATGAGCCGCAGTTTTGGCTTGGGCAAGCCAGAGGGCGTGGGATTCGAGATCGAATACGGCTGTGGTGGGAGGTCTCGTTAGCGGTTGTGCTGCTGTGGTGTTGCTGTGGTATTGGAAAGGGGATAATGGGTTGATGGGGGCGGGAGATAAGAGGGAAGAGGGGAGAGAGGTGGCTGGGTTAGGGGACAAATGGGGGCGGGGTGGACGTACTGTATGCCGAGCGCATAAAGGTATCCCCAAGCAGGGTGAACCGGTCGCTGGGCATGATCCCCAGAAAACAAGCGGGCGGGTTGGAAGCGACTTCACGGATGAGTTCCTTGTACGGGACCTTGATAGTCATCCCGTCGAAAGCAAAGTCCAGAGTTCCTTTGATGGTGGTGAGCGAGCAGTCGATGCGGTAGAAGCCGTTGACGTCGAGTTCACTGGCGCCGAAGTCGCTTGCAATTGCCTGGCTGAGCTTCTCTGGTAGGAGGGTCATGGTTGAGCCGCTGTCGAGGAATACGGGCTGGCCGCTGTTTGGGTAGACTCGGTTTACGCCGCTGGGGGGTGTGAGGGAGACGGATTGCATGTCGACCCAAAAGCGGGGGACACGGTCAGGGGTTTCCTCGGCTGGGATGACGGGCAGCTTTGCTAGCTTGCCGGCAAACTTGGAGGTATCGACGCCGCCAAAGACAATCACGCCTTCTTGAGCATCCTTGCTGCCCAGCGCGAGGGTGTAAGCCTTGACGCGAGTGACGTTCTGTTCCTTCAGATGGTCGATGAAGTTGGGGTACTTTGTGGCAATTCCCTGACCATATCCTATGCCCAGGATGCCCGAGAAAGCGTCGTCAGAGGCGGTGGCCACGCCAAACTGGACTTCCTTGAGTGCGGTAGGGCTGGAAGCTAGGGCGATGGTGTCTTTGAAGTAGCTGATGTTGGCAGAGCCTATGCCGTATTTCAGGGTCCGGGTGGTGCCGAGCGAGGTTGCCGTCGAGGATTTGGTTGTGTCATACTGGCCGGCCTGTTCGCAAAAGGTAACGTCTGGCCCTGATACTTGGGCGCAGTCGGGGTTCACCCAGAGCTCGAAGGACCCTGTATCCAGCTGGACAAACACCGGCTGCGGCGGTGTGCCAATACTGACTGCGAGGCGTTAGCAGTGGCGGTGAGATCAGGATGATAGGGACGTAGTACGTTGAGCATAGTAGGCTACGTCTGACCGGTTCGCCAACTGGAGCTGAACACCTCGTTTGCTGGAAAAATGTTCGACGTTGGTCGAATGGACGACGGGCATGTGAACGCAGCCGACATCATGTGTGGTGTGTTGAGGGGTCTGAAGAGCGGCAGTATGGCACGAGAACCAAGTGATGACCAACAGCGATGTCGACAGGAGGAAAGAAACTGCCATTGCTGGCGGCAGGGTAGACGGCGGCTACCTTGATATCGTCCGCATGGGTTCAGGTCGGCGGCGGCTCAAACAAGTACACGGGGTGAGAGCTGGAAAACGACCAGCAGGCTTGGTCACCAAATTCAGGAATAGGGAAACGAAGGAGGTAGGGAGGCCGGGCTAAAGCTCGCCGGCGGCTTATGAGGCACTCCCTGACAACGAGTGGCAGTCAAAAGAGAGTGAAAGGCAGCAAAAAGAAACACCAAGAATGGACGGGAGAGAAAGTGGACAGGAAACAACAACCAGAAAAGAGGGAAAGACGGAACGAAACTGGCTGACGGGTTTCGAGCCGAAGATCCCCTTCGGCCCTCATGGTCTCGACAAAACGGGGCCATGGAGAAGGGGTGCAACGAGCATGCTGGCATGTCTCAGCCCTGCCCAGGAACACTCTGCTGGCAATATGTTCAGCCACGCGTCAGAGAATTACTCCGCTGGGGTGATCCGGCCGCCAAGAGATGGTAAACGCGGCTGTTTCACAGACGCCGTCGAGATGCAGGCAACATCGAAGTCGTGAATGGGGATGGACAGCTCTCGACAGTCCAACAGACGCGGGTCGCCTGGAGTGGCCGAGAAGCGCGCGCCTGAGGGTGCCGTGTGCCCATTTTGCGCTCGGCTCGATTGTGCCATACTGGATCTGTGACACCAGCAGCGATGGATCGGGAAGATCAAACACAGGGGCTCGGACGTCGAAGGGAGGCCCTGTGTTCTGTCTTGAGTGTGAAGAAAAAACGAAGTCGCCACGACTTGGCACTGTGAATGTCTGTCTCAAATGCCCCGCAGAGCGCCCCACAGCCAATCAACGGGAGCCCCACGGCTTCCCCACAGGGTTCCGAAACCACGGGCACCTTCGACTTGGCAGATAAACACTCTCTCTTGCCTCACTAAAAATACAAACCAACGTAAGTCAACTGTTCGACCAGTCAAAACACCACGGCAAACGCGCCGGTTTTATTCACTTCCTAAATTGACATCAAACTTTCAAATGGCCCTTCTCAAGCCTCGTCGCTGACCTTGATGATGATTTTACCGTTGGCATGGCCGGACTCGAGACGGGCAAAGGCCTTCTCAAAGTCATCCCACTCCCAGACACTATCAACCGTCGGCCGCACCTTGCCCGCCGCAATGAGCTCGCCAATCTCAGCCAAGTTGCTACCCAGCGGCTCAACAATGAAGAACACCCCCTTGGACAACTCCTTCTTCATCCCCTCGGGCTTGCCATACTCAGGCGGCGTGTTAATACACACCATCACACCCCCCTCCTTCACCGCAGCCCAGCACCCCGCCAGCGTCTTCCCCCACCATCTCCACCACCAAATCGACCTCCCTCCTCCCGGATCAACCCTCACCCACTCCTCAATACTCATCTCCCTATAATTCAACACCTCCGTCGCCCCCAACCCTCACAACCTCCTCCTTCCTGCTCCCACACACCGCCACCACCTCCTCCACCCCCGCCAGCCTCGCCAGCTGCACAACCCAACTTCCCACGCCCCCGCCGCCCCGGTCACAAGAACCCTCTTTCCCCATTCCTCCCCTCGCTCCCTCCTCCCCTTCACCCTCTGCCTCCAGACCTCCTGCACAAACAAAGCCTGCCACGCCGTCAACGCACTCAAGGGCGCAGCCGCCGCCTCCACCCACCCCAACCCCTCCGTGCACCCGGACGAGGACGTCGGAGGGGTGGGTGGGGACGGGGAGGGGGCAGTGGTGGAGATGAGGGACGGGAGTGCGGGAGGGTTGGAGGAGGGTTTTCATGATTTTGGGGAGGGAGTGGTGGTGGGGACATTTTGGCGGTGGTTGTTTGGAAGTACCGGGTTGCTGGGGTGGTAAGTTGATAGTGGTGGTTTGCTGAGTGTTTGAGGGATGTGAGAAGAGGTAAGAATGCTCTGGAGCGTGAGAGAGATGCTGCCATTGTTGGAGTTTTGTGTTGACATCATGGGAGTGACACTGCGTTTTATATCTGATGGCCTGTGTCTGCCCGGGACGGGCATCACGGAGCTGGCTAGCCAGAAGACGGTTCGCTTGGCCCTCGCATTCCCGTTTCAGGTGCGCTTCTCACAGCGAGAGGTTGAGAGTCTGCAGCTGCCATGCACGGCAGCCGCCCCGCATCGCCAAGCTCGGAGGCTGAGTCAGCACTGACTTGCATCTCCCGTTTCTGGTGTCGCAAATGCATGCGAGGCTTTGTCGTCGGCATAAGACGGGCGGAGGCTTCTCCGAGGGGTTCTTTTGCGACTTTTTCAAGGACGGGACTGTGATGAGCTGAGGATTATTCAGCACAAGAAGCAAAGAGGCTGCTGATGTCTCGTTTCTTTGACTGCTGCCTGGTGAGCTCACCTGAAGCTTGCGGTTATGTCTTGTTTCAGGTCCAGGAGTTATTGAGCTGTGTGGTGTCTTGCCGTGAGTCGAAGTGGGGCATCTTGGACGAGCTCAAACTGGAAGGTCTGGATCCGGCTTCTTGTCCCATTTCATCAGACAAACACATTGATATCTCTCTCTTGCGCCGTCACTTATCGATTGCATCAACAACACCTTGAGGCCATCTCAACCGTCACTACTCCGCCGAGCCAACCACAAACCTTACCTCCACAACCCTTAGTACCATTTACATCATCAACCACCACCATGCTTCCCCACGCCCCCCCCAACCGGCCTCCCTTCACCTTCCCCTCCTCGCTGCCCTCTCCGTCTCAGCCGCAACCTTCCTCTCCACGCGGCCCCTCCTCCGCGGTGCCGCCACCGGCGCCCTCGTCTTCTTCCCACCTGCCACCACGCCTCCAGCAGAAGACCTCATCCTCCTAATCCAACGTGCCCCCACGACTCAATGCCCCTGCGCTGGGAGATACCCGGCGGCGCCTGCGACTTGGAGGACAAGACTATTTTTCATGGTCTGGCGAGAGAGTTATGGGAGGAGGTGGGGTTGAGGATGAGGAGGGTTGTCAGGAGGGTTGGGGGAGCAGGTTTTCTTGACGAGAAGGGGCTGGGGTTGTGAAGGTTTGTTTTGAGGTTGAGGTTGATACTGGGATGAGAGAGGGAGGGAGGAGGGGAGGGAGGAGAGGGAGTGGAGGGAGTGGAGGACGGGAGGAGGGTTGCCTGAGGTGGTGCTTGATCCGAATGAGCATGTGAGGTTTTTGTGGGCGACAGAGGAGGAGTGTCGCGCCGGGAGGGTGGTTGTGAAGGGGAGGGTGGGCAGGAGGAGATGGTAGAGGTGAGGTTCACGACGAAGGACCAGAGGGAGGTGGTATTACAAGGGTTTAAGCTGAGGAGAGAGGCAACGGCGAGTGAAGGAGGTGGTGGTGACGTTGTTGGACTCAACCCTAACCCTACTGCCTAAGTTCGTAATTTCATACGAACGTTTCCGCCCCTTCGAACCAAATGGGTACCCACTTTTGCCAGACGCGCGACGCGTCTGACGTGTAACAATCAAAGGCTGTAATTCAACAGCGTCTTTGTTTGTACCCCTCCCTCCGCTGCCACTCCTCCACCAGACATGCAATGGCGACGCCGCCGAGGTCACCAGCTGGCGATGAGTTGCTCTTTGACTCGGCCCATCCGTTCCGCGGTGTGGTCGTGTGCTGTACGAGCATTCCCACCGAGCTGAGAGTGAGTTCTTGCGTCTTTCCTCCCTTCTCCCTCCCCCCAGTCTGCCCTCACCAACTGAATCCTCCTGGACGCCTGCTAATTACTGCTGCTGCCAGGCCGACATCGCCGCCAAGACGACCGAGCTGGGTGGCGTGCACAAGTACGACTTGACGCCCGACTGCACCCACCTCATCGTCGGCGACTACGACACCCCGAAGTACCGCCATGTCGCCAAGGAGCGCCCCGACGTGCGCGTCATGGCCGCCGCCTGGGTTGAGACCGTGCGCGACCTCTGGGTCCAAGACGCCCCCATCGACTTCCTCGCCCTCGAGCGCGAGTGCCACCTGCGCCCCTTCGAGTCCGGCGCCGGCGACCCCCAGGCTGACCGCCAGCGCCTGCTCTGCTGCATGACCGGCTTCGAGGACCCCGACGAGCGCCAGGACATCATCGACAAGATTGAGGCGAACGGCGGCATCTACACGGGCGATCTCACGCGGCGCGTTACGCATCTAATTGTCAACAAGCCCGAGGGGCGCAAATACAACGCGGCGCTGAACTGGGAGATTCGGACGGTCGCAATGGAGTGGGTCAATGACAGCGTCGAACGCGGCCTTATCCTGGACGAGAAGCTGTACGACCCAATGATGCCTCCCGAGAGGAGGGGATTGGGCGCTTGGAACAAGAACCGGTCGCGCGTCTCATCGCTGGGCAAGCGGCTGAGGGAGACTGCTGCTGCCCCGGACGAGGGGAGGAGGAAGTTGCGCAAGACGGCCAGCATGAAGCTGAACAGCCAGAGGGACAACCTGTGGGGGGATATTCTAGGGAAGCCCCAGGCCTCGGAGCCTGCATCCACCGCTGCCCCAGTACCAACAAAGCCGGCGACCACCCACCAAACACAACCCACGCAGCCTTCAGCCAACAAGTCACTCGACACTCATGGGTCGAACCTCTCGTCCTTTGGTCGCCCCGACGACAGCGCCGTCTTTGCCTCGTGCTGTTTCTTCGTCCACGGCTTCTCGCCGCAAAAGACGGGCATCCTCGTCAACACCATTGCCTCTATGGGTGGCCTGATCTGCCACTCCCTTGACGAGGTTGTGTCCACCTCGGGCGCCCAGATGTTCCACCGCTTTCTCATCGTGCCGCAGTACTCCCTTCCAGATACGCACCCTCGGCTGCCTGAAAACGTGCAGATCATCACCGAGTATTACATCGAGCGGTGTCTTCACAAGAAGTACTTCTTCAACCCATCCGAGCACGTTATCGGGCGGCCGTTTCCCCTGTTCCCCATACCGGGGTTTGAGGGGCTGGCCATATCGACCGCAGGGTTCACCGGCGTCGACCTCAACCAGGTGAACAAGTCAATCATTCAGCTAGGTGCCAAGTACGAGGAGCGTTTTACGGCGAACGTGTCTCTGCTGGTGTGCCCATCGCTGGCCGTGGTCCGCAAGCAGAAACTTGAGCTGGCCGTATGCTGGAAGGTACCAGTGGTCAGCGCTGACTGGCTGTGGGAGTGCATTTCCACGGGGTACCACGTTCCCATCAGGGCTTTTGTGTTTCCTGAGCTCAAGCAGAATCTCCATATTCCCAAGGTGCTCGCGCCGGCGAAGGACAAGGGGAAGGGGAAAGATGCCAGCGGGAAGCCGTTACCTACGCCCCAGCCAGGCATCGACACAGATCTTCTCCCGAAACCAGCAACAAAATCGAAACAACGACACGACCTTGACCAGTCAGCCTTCGTCACCGCTAGGGAAGAGCCGACCGTGCCCCCGCGCCGGCGAAGCCCCCAAGGGAACGACCACGACTCCAACGTCACCACCCACACACACTTCGAAACAGCGCGCACCCACCTACGCACCGACAGCGCAACCACCAGCTTCAGTGCCGGCACAGTCAGCTTTGGCAACATCAGTTTCGGCAACCACACCCTCCCGTCCGGCGCCCCCCTCTCGAAACCCTCTCCAACTCCCTTAACAAACCCCCGTCCCCTACTCCTACCTCCACCTCCAAGCCCCTCAACCCACCCACCGCCCACCCAAATCTCTAACCCGCATCACAAGCGAAGTCGCCGACTCAGACGCCACAGAAGGCGACCTCGGCCACCCCTCTGACCTCCCGCTGCTTCAAGAAGACGAAAACACTTCAGAGGTTGTTATCGACCTCGAAACAGAAAAGAAGCGTCTCCAAGCCGAAGCCGCAGCCGCAGAGCGCCTCGCTATCTCCACCAAACTCGTTACTTCCCTACTGACTACCGCCACCGCCACATGCGGCAGCACCACCACCATTGCCGCACCAGCCCGCGCGGTGTCGGCTCCAGAGCTGACGAGGTTGGATGCTGCTGCTGCTGCTGCTGCTGCTGGAGTGTCTGCTGCTGCTAGTGTGTCTGCGGTTGCGGGGCAGGGGCGGCGGTGGGGGTGAACAGCCGAAGCGGAGGAAGAGGAATATCTTTGGGAGGGCGTTTAGCAATGCTTCAGCGGCGAGTAGTAGTAGTGAGGCGGGGGGTGGTGGGGGTGGTTGGGGTGAGGGTTGAGGGGTTGTGTTTGAGGAGGTGGGGAGGATGTGCCGGTTCAAGCAGCAGTGGCACAACGACAACAAACACCAGCAGCAGCGGCGGCGGTAAGCAAGGCTCAACAACAGCAAGAACCGCAACCGCAACACGAGCAGCCGCCGAAATCAACACAGGTTGGGTATGAAGATCCTGAGGCGAGGAGGCATATGGCCGAGGTGATGAGTAAGATGCGTGGAGGGAAGGGGAAGGGTGGGGTGGCACTGATGGATGCGGAGGAGGAGAAACTGACCCTGGCGGGGATGGGGGTATGAGGTGCAGGAGTATGAGGTGGGGGAGGGTGGCTGAACGGAGGAGGACGGGGAGGAGGAGGGGTTGATGGGAATGTCAGTGATACATACACCTGGGAAAGGGGAAGGGTGAGCCATGGGGATACCTCGTCGCGTTGATTTTGAGAGGACGAGATGGGAAAATGGGAAGGGGGACATGGAGCGGGAACGTCATGATATCGAATGGGATGATACCATAAGCAACGAGCAAGCGGCCAGGCAGCATGGAGTAGGCAGAAGTTCTGGGCATCTTGGGTTCTTTCTTAGCCAGGTTATGTCGGGTTAGACTCCCACTACAATGGAACTGGGTACCTTCTTTTCTGACTTTTGCTGGCTTTCCATGATTCACCGGGGGAAGTGCTCTCAGAGGTCCATCCATCGACCCTTCCCACCACGAGTACATAATGTGGTTACATCATTCTCATACAACAACTTAGTAAACCAAAGTGGCATTAAAAGATATCATCAACTCATGGAATCATCATGACAAAAGAGAAGCCTGCTGCAGCAGCAATCCAAAGAGACCATCCATATCTGCCCCGTCCATGCCTCCTAGCCTTGCCCCATGCCCGACATTACCATCCATCTCCCGACCAAGGAAAAATGTGGGTATCACAAAAGGAAATCCTCCATGTATTAGCACTGCCCAGTCCTTCGATCTCCCTATCCTTCTTCCTAACTCGTGTTTTGGTGTGTTGCTTCTCACAAATGGTGGACAGCCTGTGCGAAGATGCTCAGGACGGCGCCGGTCACGCCGCTGACGCCAATGGCGTTGACCACATCTTTAAGGCCGCTCTTTTTAGATGAGCGGCCGTCGTCAGTGCGGTCGCGGTCCCTGTCCCGCTCTCTGTCACGGTCCCTATCCCGGTCCCTGTCTCGGTCTCGAGTATCCCTCCTGCTCTTTGTACTGTCCTTATCCCGCTCCCTTTCTGAATCTCTCCGTCCCTTGTCTTTCTCTCTGTCTCTGTCGCGGTCTCTGTCCCTGTCCCTGTCTCTGTCCCGATCTCTGTCCCGATCTCTATCGCGGTCTTTGTCACGCTCCCGGTCTCTGTCTCTCTCCCTATCACGCTCCCGGTCGCGGTCTCTATCTTTCTCTCTCGCCCGCTCCCTCTCCCTAATATAATTCGCGTCTGAATCCCTCCGCTTCCTATCCCTGTTCGCGTCAGAATCTCTCCTCTTCCTGTCCCTTCTCTCCCTCTCCTTCTCTCTTTCCCTACCTTTCTCCCGGTTACGCTCATGATCCCTTTCTCTGTCCCGTCTCGTCCGCTCCGAACCCTGCGACACCCCCATTGCAGCCGGCGAAATCTCCTTCGGCCCACTCCTGTCAAACCGCACATGGTTCGGGTTCTTGTTCTTGAGGATGGGTTTCGGCTGCACTGTGCTTGACGGTGAGAGGTTGCTGGTACTTCTTTTAGGGTCGGTGGGATCGCCGGTGATGCTTGGGGAAGGGGAGACAATGATTGGGTAGGTGTGGGATGTTTTTGGGTCGCGGGGGATGTCTTTGGGGTTGTCTCTCGACGTGTTGTTGTTGGGGTTGTTCGGGGGGTTTGTTTCGCTGTCGGTGTCGAAGTCGGTGTCCGGGTCGGTGGTGGGATAGGGGCAGGGAGGTTTCTCTCGTCGCTTTGGGTTCGGAACCCGGTTGTTGAAGGAAGAGGAGGGCAACACGGGTGTGTAGTTCCCCGGGGTGTACTTTTCCTGGGAGATACTATCTCCGCGCGTTTGGCGAGAAGCAGAACCAGACGAGATTTCATCGTCGCTATCACTGGCCTCAAAACACCCACCGCTGCCTCAGAAGCCCTCCTCCGCCTCCGCCCCAACCCCTTCCCCCGTCCTCTCCAAAATTCCTTATACGTCTCCCCCTCCACCCCATCTTCATCTCCCCCGCACCACTCACCCCACATCACTACCACCCCTCGCACTAGTACTGACATTCCTAGCCCTCCTAACCTCCCAACTCCTCCTAGCCCACCCCTCAATCTCCCCCTCCCCCACACCCCCAGCACCGCAACAAACCCCGGCCGCGCCTCATACCTCACCCCAGCCCGCTCCAACACTTCCGGCGACACAAGCCGTCGGTCGATCTTTGTCCAGCGTGCGTCGAGCGGGATCGTGTGGCCTGCGCTGTCGGGGGCGAGGCGGCTTGCTTGTTTTGAGATATGGAGTTGGAGTTGGTGGGGAGGATGGGGAGTGGGGCGGGGGTGGTTTATTGAAGGTTGGGGAGGATGGAAAGGGGTTGGGGGTGTAGGAGTTGGGGAGGAGGTGGTGGTGGTGAATTCCCAGCTTGTGCCGTATGGTGGAGGCGGGGAGTTGATTGAGGAGAGGCTTTGGGAGTAGGAGGGGGCTTGGAGATTTGGGCGGTAGTGGTGGTGGTTGTGCCGGGGTGAGGAAGGTTGTGTTGGGAGAGGTGCCGGGGAGGTGCCGTAGAAAGGAGGGTGGGAGTGGGGAGAGGAGAGCGGTGCCGGAGAGGGCAGCGATTTTGTCGGCGGCGTAGCGGTCGAGGGCCATTAGGTCGCGGGTGGAGATCAGGGCCGTGTGAGAGGATGGGTTGTTGGTGTCGGAGGAGGAGTCGGAGGAGGTGTACTGCTCGTAGCTGAGCTGGGTGGGTAGGGGGGCGACACCAGGGGGCTGACGAAGCGGCAAGGCGTCGGGCCTCTCTGGCATTAACGCCCGGCGGCGTCTTTCAACGCCATTGTCGGCGTTGGGCATCAGCCCCGAACTATCAGTTGGGTACGGAAGACGTGCGATTGGCGTCTCGGTGTCCCGTTCCAGTAACTGGCGTGGGGACGGCGGTGTCCCGCCACTGGCGCGGTGGTGAGACTCGAGCTCGCGGATGTATGCGCGCAGAACCTCCTGTGAGACGTGTGAGCTCATGCCGTGGCGTCTGGTGTGCGAGGGACAAAAAGGGGCAGGGGCGGTACCTTGTTCTTGCGCAACACATCAGATGCAAAACCTTCCTTCTCCAGCTCTCGCCTGAAGCTCCGCCAGAGTTCGTCGTCGTCGACGTCGGTGGGCGGCCGGTCCCATCTCTCGCTGAACAGGCGGCTGGCGATGGCTTCCACCTTTCTCTGGAGCTCCTTCATCTCCTGAAAGTCAATTTTGTCAGACATCCTGTCTTTGGTTGTGTCGTGAACGGTTTCAAGAAACGTGTCGATTTTCATAGTCTGGGAGATGACATCTCCCCGGCTCAGTTCAACCTTCCGAGTCCTTTCTGCCAGGTCCGAATTCCTCCTCGCAGCTTCACCCCAGGTACCGTCCCCGTACCTCTCGATGACAGTCCTGGCCTGCCTGAGAGCCAAGTCGGTATCCTCAACGAGCAGCCGCAGCTGTCTCCCGTAGACAGAGTCCTGCCTCTCCCTGGCGGTGGTGATGCCGGGGTCCAACTTGCGCAAGTCTGAGGTGGGGTGGTGGGCTTGCGCGTGGAGGTGTTTGAGGGTGGTGATCAGGTTGCGGACGGCGATGGCAAGGTCGACAAAACCGGTGCCGGATTCGCGAGCGCGGCGGAAGACGGTGCGCGCAAGGGAGTCGACGGATTCGATGGCGGGCGGTGGGTGTGTGTTGGGATGCCGTCTCTCTTTGTTCCCGTCCTGCTGTCTCGTCGGGCACGCTTTGAGGGCTGTCGATGTCAAATCAAGCCCTCCTCATCACCAGGCTCCCATCATTGTTTCTTCCCTCTTCCCTCAACCACACGCGACGCGACCCGTGTGGTGGGACAGCACAGCGCAACACAAACACAAAGCTCTGCCCGAGTGACAAGTGACGTCTGCCGGCTGTCGATCGAGTGCCCGTCATTTCCTTCGAGACATGGCTGTGGAGAGACGGGGAGACGCCAATGGGCTGGGGAGGGATGAGAACTGCGCCACCGTTTCTGCTTGCTGCTGTGGTTCATCCAATGTCCAGTTTGGGCCTTCGTCTCTTTTCCCTGGCACAGCACCAGCTTCATTCTGTTACATTTTGGCTGGGAACTGATGTCAAGAACCAAACTCATCACTGAAAGTAACCAGCCCCAACCTCAACCTCCCTGCTTTCCCCATCATCACCCTCCTCAATTTGCCCCCCTCTCCAACCCACAACCAAATGGAAACAACAACGCACAATGCCAGGCTGTGCTCGATCACGATGTCAATGTCAATGGCGAAAGGCCGAAATCCCGGGACCACCGAATTTAATTTTCCCGCTAATTCAAAGATCTGACAAACCAAAACTGACACCCACTCACACGAGTGAGAAGGAGGCTGTGCGGGTGTGTGAAGAAGCGGGGCGCGCCGCCCATCTCCGACTTGGCTTTTTTGGTGCCGGGCTTCCAGATCTTCCAGTACTTCCAGAAGCTTTCTGTGGAGTCACTGTATATTTTTGTTTCGACTGTTTGTCTTGGCTGTGTCTGCCTGAGATCTGCAGTTTCCTCCCTTGCCGTTGGCCGAGGTGCAGTTCCTCGGTTTCGCAAGGTTGAGACACTAGTGGGCGTCGTGAGAAGGTGAGTGGTGAGAGAGTGGTGAGCAATGAGAGAGTAAGCAGTGAGTGAGTCACCTCGGTATCGCGTTCGGGCAAAGGAAGGTGAGGCAAAATGTAACAAAACAGACAAAAAGTGAACCTTTGCAGGTTTTTGACACACTGTGTGAAAGGGCAGGTTCCAGCTGATCGCTGCCTGGTGGCGACGGGTTTGTTTGATTGACTCCGAGGCGGAGAACGGGTGGTTTGCTCTGTTGGTTGTGCCCGTGGCTGATCAGCGTTGAGATGAACTCGTGGGAAGGTTTGGGGCTTTATGTGCTGCGCAGATGTGGCTGCCACACCATCTGCTGGGACAGGTTTAAGGGAAGGCTGAATGAAGTCGGGCAGGTGGGCGTCAGTTATCACGGAAGCAGGGCAAACAGAGCTCTGGTCAGGCTGGCAAGGCACCATGTACAACACAACATGCTCATTATTCTGACTATCTACCGACAGCCCTACCACCACCTCAACGCGCCTCCTGAACCACCGTCGCCCCCGCCCCGCCCAGCAGCATCTCCTCCGAGATACGATGCACCGAGTACAGACCTCTCTTCTTGCTAACAAAATGGCCCATCTCTCTGCTGCTGCGCGTAACAATCTCGCCGCCCGAGCGGACCTTCTCCGCTGCAATCCGGCTATCCGTCTTGAGCCCCAGCGGCAGCTCATCCCCAGCATGCAGTACGACGGCCTTGCCCTTGGCCGAGTCGACGAGCGCCTTCCTTGCCCGCTTCGCGTACCCAACCGCCTCGGCCAGCGCGCCCTGCAGCCGCACTGCCTCAAGAATGCCCTCGAGCGCGACGCTGATCTCAGCCTGGAACTGGCTGAAGAAGTCGGCCGAGTCGTGGTGGTCCGGGCTGCTGCGCGAGAGCATCGCGTCGGATGCCATCCACCCGCCCAGCCCAACCGAGTCAATGCACCGCGACATGAGGTCCGCGATGAGCTGGATGCTGCCGTCGGGTGGGGATTCGAGATCGTCCTGGTCCGCTCCCGTCCTATCGAGATAGCGCGTGGTCCAGCCGTCCTTGATGAGCTCCGCCCGTAGGACGTTCATGAGTCCGATGATCTCCTCAGGCTTGAAGAGACGGCGAAGGCTCTGCACGGTTGCGATCGCGGGGCAGGCGGCGAGTTTGTTAAACGCCACGCCAAGGCCGCGGGTGCGGTGGCCGTCGAGGTACTGCTCTGTGATCTGTAGTTCTTCCTCTGCACGGTCCAGCTCCATGTTGATGGCCTCGTTCTCTTGAGCGTCCGCATCCTCGCCCTTCTCCGTAAGCCTGTGGAGGAGCTTGGCTGAATCTTCAAACAAACCTAAGCTGTGGAGGAGGAGCTTGATAGACGAAACCAGCTCCGTTGTTCCAAGCTGCGTCCCGGACAGGTAAGCGAGAAGGAGGGCCATTGTGGGGTCGATCTGGGCCAGGAGAACAGGAACCTCCTCGCCAATAATGTTCTCAACCTCATCCGTGGCACGGGCCTCGTCCTTGAACGCCGACTTGATGTTGGACGTAGACAGATGCCCGGCGTCAACGAGGTAGTTGAGAACGCTGCTCTCAGGCAGGCGGCATGCCAGCCGCGGCGCCTTGGACTCCTCGCTCTGCTCGGCCCAGCTGAAGACTCTGCTGATGGCGTAGAACACCCACCGCCTGTCGACGCGGGCATACTCAGCCCTGGAGGAGGGCCACACCCACTCCGGAAGATGTGCCGGAGTAGTGCCGTTCACAAAGGCCCCCTTCTCTGCCTCGGTCTCGCTCGGCTTGGTCTGCACCTTGAAAATCTGGGCCAGAAATTCTTCCCAAGACTGGAGACCGCTGTCGTGGAGAAGGTCGTCCGCCTGCTTCAATTTGCTCTGCCACTCCGGCCCCGACATGTCCAGCAAGGGCTCCTCGAGAATGGCCGAGGTAGGATGATCCGCCCGAGCGCGCTTCTGGCACGTCTGGTCCCGAGGGATGCCGCGCCTAATAGCGTCGGTCAGCAGGCCCTCGGCGCGCCGCTTCGTAGTGCGGTTCTTAGGCGCCTCAATTTGGACGGCAACGAGGTCTCCACCACGCAGGCCAACAGCGATCTCTCTGCTCGCAAGATAGGTGATAAATTCGCAAGGGCCCTTGATGCTCTCGGACTCAGAGGAAAGGGGGGTGGTGGCCTGAAGGGAGCGGTAGATGGGGTTGTAGATCGAAAAGCAGTCGGCCGCCGAGGTAAGGACAGAGGTCTTGGAGAGGCGGAGGAACGAGGCAAGGTGCGGAACCTGCAACCTGTTCTCTGACCGGGGAATACCGTTGCTGAAGGAATAAGTGGTGATCACGCCTCCAGAGAGCACCTGCAGGGTGCCGGACCTGACATCGAGCTGGTACTTCGTGGTGGCCGGCTCCGCAGGAAGAGGCGCAACAAAAACAGAGATAAGACGCTCGTTGTTTGTCTGGCGCGCCTCCCTCTCTGAAGGCAGAGCAAGAACGTGCAAGTGCCGGGCCTGGGACGACTCTTCCGTAGTAATGACAACCAGGAAGTCGGGGTTGAAACCGTCGCGGTGGATCTTCTCCTGAAAGACACCGAAGAGCTCGTTCTTGCCGCCAAAAATGCCCTCAACAACGTCCGCCGCCAGTGTTGACTGGGCGAGCTCGACGTTGACAGCCGACTTGGGGCCTGAAAGGAGCTCCTTGGTGAGCACAGACGGCGCCACCTGCCACCTCTCCTCCAGCGTCTCTCCGTTCAAGCATAGAACTGTGCCGTCAGCCGCCACGGCAATAATATCGTGGTTCGGAGACTCGTCGCTCGGCAGATTGGTCACGGAGCCCCGAGGCGAGGTCGCAAAGAGGTGGATGACGGGCGCATCGCAACGGATGGTATGGGACACGGGGGTGACGGTCGTAGTCCCCGCGCTCGAGATCTCCTCTCTGAACAACTTGATCTCCCGCTTCGCAGAAGAAGCGCCGCTGGTGGTAAGCGAGACATAGGTGTAGCGAGTGGCCGTCTTGGACGAAGTTGGACGCCACCGGAGGGAGTACGGGGCGCAGGTGAAGACGGACTGGGGCGAGACCAGGTACGAGGTGACGGCTTGAGACGAAAGGATCTGGGGCGAATCAGCACAAGACGGTAAAGACAAAGAGAGTTCAGGGCCGTACATCGTAGAGATAGACAGCAACGCCGTCAATGGCGACAGCCAACTCGGTCCTCTTGCGCCGCTTGTTGCCCTGCTTCTGCCCATAGACGTCGCCGGCGAGGTAGCGACCCTGGCCTTCGGAGCCCCTCCAGCGGGCGCGGAAGGGTCTGGAGCACGTATGGCGCGTGTATTTGCAATTTGGCCGCCATGTTGAGTCTGTCGTGTGTGTTATTTGTCCCCGACAAGTTGAAGCTTCGTCGACAGAAAAAAGATGCAGCTCCACTTGAAAATAAAGTGGAGCCCTCATCGTGGGCTTATCGGAGCACCGGCCCATCATTGATCCAAGTCTTGGCTGTTCTTGGCTTTTGCAGGGTGTGAACCCCCTGCAGTTGAATCCATGTCCAATGATGCAAGTGGAGTGAGTGACTTGGCGTCTTCAATTCGATTCACAGTCGCGGGAGACGCGACGCGCCCCCATTTACACGCGCCGGGCGAGACTAGGCAGAGTTATAATTCAGCAGTAAGAGGGAGAGCAGCGCAAAACAACGGGAGAACAAGCTCTCTCCATGGCCTCTTTTTCAACTTATCCTTTACGTGATAACTTCATCTCAAGCCTTTCTCGCCAATTCAGAAACCGATGATCTATTTCTAACGATTAATTCTGAGTCCCAACTCTTTCCAACCTTCAACTTCTCCCCCTCTTCTCGACATGATCGCCCACCAATATATACCCTCTCTGGCCCGGCACAATCTCTAACATCTGCTTGCGCTGTAGGTGATTAGTTTACTATTTTAATCTAGTTCTGGCCGACTCTCCAGCGACAGCAATTCTCTTTCTATTGCCGACAAAGCTGACAGATCTAGAAGTCCCGGTTCCGCTCCCATGGGTCCGCTCCAAGTGCTCGCAATGGCCGATAATGACCCCCCGACCGGCTTGGCCGCACAGCGCCCGGTACACCCCTTTTTTTACCCTGAAACGTCCGTCTACTCCGACCGAGAAACCACCTGCCAGAGTCTCGAACGACAACACAACCGTGCCCTCCGACATAGCTCCCGACATAGCTCCCGAAATAGCTCCCGCAGACAAGGCGGTTAATGACACCCCAGACCCCACGACGAAGCGCATTAGGCGGCGAAAGGCTGAAATAGCGTGGGACGAAGACACACAGAAGAAGACGCAGCCGAGGAAGCGGGCAAGAAAATCAGCTGGTGGAGGCATTGCCAATCACCCAGTGAAACTGGCCAAGAACAGCAGTGACAACGATGAAGAGGCACAGAGTGAGGCCAATAGTCCGAGCGACATTGCTCCGACAAAGCCCGAAGAATCTCCCAAAAGCACTACTAGTGAAACAATTTCTGGGAATCGTGACGACACCACTCTCGACACTCTGGGCGCCGAGTCCCCAGAAAGCATCGAGTCTGGGGCCGGTCTGGACAACTTCGTTTCCATGACGACTACCTCGTGCACAGCTACAAACACTGGCTCAGCGAAACCCAAGAAGTTCATGTTGTTCAATCCAAAGACCGGAACAATTGGCTCGCCTCCAAAGCCAAAGGGATTCAAGGCTGAGACAGAGAGCGTACACAGCAACGACACAGGCCCGGTCACTCGACGCGGCAGAAAGCCGGCCTCCAAGATGGTGTGCATCGCTTACGGTACAGATCAGAAGTCCCACACCAGGCTGGCCGAAACGATTGACGCTATTCTCTCCGGTCAAATGCAGCTCCCGGCCGCCGGCCCCAAAAATTCCCCCCCATCTGGCAGGAAAAAGCAGAGCCCGAAAACCTCCAAGGTATCAAAACAGAAGCCCACAAAGACCACACATCCTTTCTTTCTTGGTCAACCACCCAAGAAAATTGATTCGGCTGCCCCAGATACCGATTCCAAGAAGCCCGCCTTGTCTCCGATTTCTGGTCGAACGAAGCACTTCAGTGTGACACCGTGCTCCCCTAGGAAACCTCGGGCTGTTCCCTTCAAAGCTCCAATGCCCAAGTTTGGCGTGAAGAGCTTAGGACTTAGGTTCCCTGGCGCGAAGCTGCCGGCTTGGCCATGTGAAGGCATGGTGCATGTGCGGGGCGACGTCGCGGTGCTGGACCTTGGTGAGGTTTCACTGCCTCTCCATCCGCGCAAGTCAAAAGGAAACGCCGTCACATTTCCACCGAGCGAGTATGTCGTTGATCTCGCTACTCAGTCGATTGACTTCAAAGCCATGGCAGAGACCATTCGGAACATCAACACAGACGAGATCATTCCGCCGCCTCCTGAACTCCGCCTCCCCCAGAAACACTTTGAGAGCGGGAGCAAGCTCCAGGCCCGGATCCTCCCCGAGCTCAAGTCCTTCCAGCCTTCCATAACGAAGAAAGGCAAGAACGTCGGTACGGACTTGCGTGTTTTACCTCAGATCGTCCGGCTCTTTGACTCCATCAAATCCTCCCTCTCAGCATTCGACATGGCGCAGTGCGAAACCTCCAACTGGACCCAGAAATACGCTCCAGTCAGCGCCGTCGAAGTTCTCCAGCCTGGCCGCGAAGCGTTCTTCCTGAAGGAATGGCTTCAGGCCTTAATGGTGCAGTCGGTGGACACTGGCTCCACCGATGCAGAGAAGTCAAAGGCAAAGGGCAAGGCCGTCGGCCCCGGCAAGAAGAAGCGGAGAAAGAAGCTCGACGGCTTCATTGTCTCTAGTGAAGACGAAGACTATGAGCTGTACGAGGGGTCAGCCGAGGACGACGCCGACTGGACTCCTAGCGGCAGCCGTGGCATCCTCCGCAAGACGGTCATCAGATCTGGCAATCTCTCCAAGGGCAGGGACGGCGTTAAGACTGCTAACACGCTGGTCATCAGCGGTCCGCACGGCTGTGGCAAGACTGCTGCAGTCTACGCTGTGGCAAAGGAGCTGGACTTTGAGGTCTTCGAGATCAATGCTTCTAGTCGTCGGAGTGGAAAGGATGTGCTGGATAAAATTGGCGACATGACGAGGAATCACCACGTCCGGCAGCAGCAGTCTGGTAGCACGGCTGACGGTGAGGATGCTGTGGAAGAGGACGACACAGCCAGCGACATCAAGTCGGGCAAGCAGGCCACCATGAACTCTTTCTTCAAGCCCAAGTCAACTGCAGCCAAACCGGAGCAGGCGGCCAAAGCTGCGGCCAAGCCTCAAAGCGAGGCGAAAAAGGAAGTGCCCAAGAAGGAAGCATCCAAGAACCAGCGACAGTCTTTGATTCTTCTAGAAGAAGTCGACATCCTTTACGAGGAAGACAAGCAGTTCTGGAACACAATTGTCGGCCTCATCGCCCAGGCCAAGCGGCCTTTCATCATGACGTGCAACGACGAGACGTTTCTCCCCCTGCACACCCTCAACCTGCACGGCATCTTCCGGCTCAGCACCCCTCCCAAAGACCTGGCAGTCGACCGCCTCCTTCTGATCGCTGCAAACGAAGGCCATGCACTCACCCGGCAGTCGGTGGAGCAGCTCTACGACTCGCGCAAGCGTGACCTGCGAGCTGCGACAATGGACCTGCAATATTGGTGCCAGATTGGCGTAGGTGACCGCAGGGGTGGCTTTGACTGGTTCGTTCTTCGCTGGCCAAAGGGTGTCGATCTGGATGATAATGGGGAGGTGGTGAGGGTCGTCAGCCAGGATACGCATCTCACGGGGATGAACCTGCTGGGGCGGGATAGTCTTACTGATTCCAGGCTTTCTCCGAGGGATGTGGAGGAGGAGATTTTGCATCAGAGCTGGGAGTCGTGGGGTCTGGATATGGGTCATTGGCAGGACACGGTGGGGTTGGGGCCGTGGGCAGAGAGTCTTACGACGGCGATGGACAGTCCTACTGAGAGGTTGAGGACTTTGGAGGCGTATGAAGTTTTTGCCGATGCAATGAGCGCGGCAGACCTCTGCTCTGCTGGCTCGTTTGCCGGGTTCCAAGAGGTAAGCTCCTCTTCCCCCTTCCCCCTCCTCCTACCCCCACTAACAACCCCTCCCAGGAACGCATGGACACCACCCAACCTCCTCTCCCGCCCAAAACCCGCGACGACTTCCCTCTCGGCATCATCCACCTTCAAACCCCCTCACAACGCATTACTCCCCTCCCACTCACGCTCCCCACAACCCTCAAATCCCTCGCCAAATCCACCCTCCACACCTCCCACCTCACCCCTTCCCCCAATCAACCCTCTCTCCCTCACACCCTACCTCGCCCTCCCCGCCTCCAAACCCACCTAACCACCCCCCCCATCCACCCCTCATAACCCGCATACACCTAGCCTACGCCTTCGACCCCATCGCCGCACCCCCTTCCTCCACCACCCCCTTAAACCCCGTCTCCTACCTTGAACCCTCAGTCTTCGACCGCACGACCAGGTTGATTGTGCTCGACGTGGCGCCGTATGTGAGAGGGATCGTGGCGTATGATGAGGTGTTGGCGAGGAGGAGGGAGAGGGTTAGTTCGTTGTTGAGTGAGGGGGAAATAATCATGGGAAGGGGAGAAAGAGGATGCGGACGACGAGGGCGGCGTTGTCGGCGCTTGAGGGGGTGAGAGGAGGACGACGAGGGGAGAGGTGGTTTAAGGCGGTTATGGATCAGGGGTTGGTGAGGGAGACGGCGGGGAGGGTGGGGTCTTTGGTGGGTGGGGAAGAAGGGGAGGTCAAGGGCGAGGGGAGAGGATAGGTGAGAGTGAGGATAAAGGTGTGGAAGAGGGTGAGACGTCACCCGAGACGACGCCTGAGAAGTGGGTTGCGCCGAAGAGTAAAAAGAGAAAGAAGGTCTTGAGGGAGGAGGATGGGGAGGAGGATGACCTGGCCTGATGAGGTTGGCCAATGCCTGGAGGGGGAAGGGATAGAGGCTTAGGGAGATCTGCTGAAATCTCCAGACGGCTTCACAGGTGCAATAAGTGGCGATGGATGGCACAGGATCGGGTGGAATATAGACAGACATCATTAGCATATCACGAGCTACATGGGAATACAAGCTGATGACCTGATCTCCAGTCGCAGTGTGTGTTGTTGTCGTTATCTTCTGTTATCCATTCGTGACTCCAACCCGCACTAACCAGCTTCCTCATAGATACCGCATATACCCCTCCTCGACCCGCCTCACTCTCCCTGGCTCAAGCGAAAACCCCTCGGGTTTTGCGGGAGGAGGGTGAATGACATACACGGTTTCAGCCTGGTTCGGTCGCCAGTCATCGTAGTGCCTCAACTCTGACGTACTCGACGGTCGTGGGCGCCTGCTGGAGGTGCCTTCGAGATAGTACCCACCTCCAATACTCGAAGAGTTACCCTGTTCCGGGAGGTACCGCTTCAGCGCAGGCGGGTCACGGTAGTATCGTCCCACCGTCTCAACAATTTCGTTTCGTTCCCCTCCAACAGACTTCCATCGCCTCTCATCATCCCCATGTCTCCAACGTCCTCTCTCTTGACTTCTCCCCCTACTCCGCCCACGCCTCTCTCTCTCCTCCCAAGCATAACCCTATCAGCATCACCACACCCACCCCCCCCCGTTCCCTCCTCACTCCCCCTCTGCGTTCTCAACCCCGCCCTCCTCCTCTCCTCCTTCTCCTTTGCCTTAGCCCTCCTCTTCGCCTCCTCCAACTTCACCTCCCATTCCTCCTTCTCACCGTGCGGAAACCCGCGCGGCCAGATCTTGTGTGCGAGGAGCGAGGCAGCGGCGATGGAGCCAAGGAAGACGTAGGGC
The DNA here is from genome assembly GCA_027946355.1 of Collariella sp. IMI 366227. Lineage (NCBI taxonomy): Eukaryota > Fungi > Ascomycota > Sordariomycetes > Sordariales > Chaetomiaceae > Collariella > Collariella sp. IMI 366227. The sequence goes on along the minus strand of JAPEUS010000027.1, from coordinate 50,962 downwards.
AAGGAGTCTTTTGCGGCGTCTTTGGCGGCGTCTTTGGCGGCGTTTCTTGTGCGTTGGGAATGGGGTTGGGTGCGTTCGGTGGGTGGTCTGGAGCAAGATGTAGAGCGGGAGCGAGACGTCGAGCGGGAACGAGAACGAGAGCGGGAAAGAGAACGAGAGCGGGAAAGAGAACGAGAGCGGGAAAGAGAACGAGAGCGGGAAAGAGAACGAGAGCGGGATGTAGAGCGGGAGTGTGAGTAGAATTGAAAGCGGGATGGAGAACGACCTCTAGAGCGGCTATGACTAAAGCTGGAAGAGGCGTAGGTTGATGAGAAGGAGTTTGAGCGAGAAAGCGGGGAGCCTGAGCGGGAGGAGGATGGGGGTGGTGGTGTTGGTGGAGGGTGTGGTAGGTTGGCATTGTGTCGTTTGTCTTTTGTTGTGCTTGATGTTGAGATATCTCTTGGCAAGGGGTGTAAGTCAGACTTCCAGAGCCTGGTCGTTGGGAGTAAAATACTAGAGAACAGGAATGGATGGATGGAAGGAGGAATATGTGGCTGTCCACCGTATCGGTGGCCAAGACGGGCGTTCTATGGGACAAGGGGAAGATGTGAGGACGCCGGGCCGGGCCGCTGCATGAAACCGGGCGAGAGCTCGGTCAAGACACAAAAGAGGACCATGCAAGACCATGTAAGACGGCCGTGGACTGGGTCACAAACGTCACACGAAACCGAGGATTACGTGTGATGGCAGCACTCGCTGCCATGGCGAGGCAATTGTCCTACCCGTGGCAGGGGCGCGAGTGGTAAAGACGGCTTCAGCCGGTGGAGCAGCGAATCGACATCGCAGGTAAAGTCGAGGCGTCGAAGTCGAACGACGCATGCTGGGTGATGCTGTGTGATGATGTCGGATCGCCAAGACGTGTTGCCCAGCGTCATGCAGCCAAGAAAACTTGGCTTTGGGGCTGTCGATCAGTGGGCCTCGAACTTCTCGGTCATTCAGCTTCAACTTCCTCTTCACATCTCGAGCAGAGCCCAAGAGTGCAACGAGGAGAGACAGACAAGAGAAAAAAGGTTCGCGTCGCCTGGAGACAGTGAAAGTCCAGGGACACAGTGGTCTCTGACATGAAAGCGAGCCCCAGCGGCCAGAAACCGAGTCCAAAAAGTGTGATAATCACGATTCTGCCCCGTTGGAGCAGTTTCAGAGATTAAACTGAAAAGAACAGATACTACACTTGATCTAAGCCACTATTTGGCAAAGAGAGCTAAGGAAAAGAAAAGAGATGAGGGGGAAGATTCGGCGCGGGAAGGGCCAATATATATGGAATGGCAAGTGGTCTGTGCACACCTGCAATTGCAGTTCAACAGGCAGAGGTGCACGGGCCAACGAAGGTGCGCTGCACCAGGCAATCTTTCCGTCCATCCTCGATCCTCTATCCTCTGTCCTCCCGTTCTCAAATCAGCCAGTTTAGTAATCTTTCCATTTTGTCTGCAGTTGATGAGTAACATTCTCCAGCCTTAGAAAATTAATCTTTGCCCTCACGCCGTAGCTCGTCCGAATTGGACGGTTGAGAAGTGCCGCGTTCGGATGGCTGCAAGCACCCAGTCATCACTCACATCTCATCGGATGGCAAAGACAGCCGACGGGAATGAGGCGGGGTTGATTCCCCAGACAGGCATATGCTGGCAGCGAGGAACCCGTCGGCCACGATGAGGCGGAAGTCGGGGCGACAGACGACCGCATCCCCGGGCCCCGCCAACTCGAGACGGCGGACGGAGTGAAGCAACAGGCACCTCCCTTTCTACCTCCTCGACACTGTTTCGCCTTTGCCTCGCCTCCAGCACCCGTCAACGGCAGAGATTTTCCTAAGCAATGCGCTGACAAACGGCCTGGAGGACACCCTGGAAGACGCACCAAGACGCAGCAGCAAGACGCAGGATGGCAATGCCGGACCCCACTGAGCGTCTCGTAGCGCCCCGCTTCCCAGCATCTCCTGGAGTCCTGTCCTTGCTCCCATCCCATGACGCAGCACCCACCGCCGACCAGATCCCGAAGATACCAGACCTGCCCTTCCCCGTCTCGGCATCCAACATGTCTATCCCTCTTTTCCCCTCAAGTGTGTCAAGGGCACGTGCGATGCTGTCTGTCGTGAACTTTGTTTTCCACTCTCTTGGTCCCGATCCGGACATCGTAACCACTTTCGCTGGAGGGTAGATATCACCCGGACGCTCCTTTTCGGCTTCCCAGTACCGCCGTTCAGTCCTTCTGCTATGTCAGACACAAGGCAAGACCTGCCCACACAACCCGAAGACGGGATATCACACAATTCGATGCCTGGCCCAGACACCGGCCAGCGAGGGGAAATGCCTCCCCAGGAACAACAGGGCCAGCCGAGTATTCCTGAACCCCAGGAAGCACACAACACCATGCCCGCCAGGGCAGGAGAGAAGACACCCGGGGCTCCAGAAGCCCAGAAGGAGAAGAAGCCAAACCGAGTGGCGGCCTTCATTGCCAAGCTAGGCCTCGATGCCCCTACTCTCATCACTATGTTCAAGTAAAATTCCGTCTCGATTAGACCTCGAATCTTTCATAGCTTGCTAACCTTCTCCCAGAGGCTCTCTCCCGCCAACAATAGGCATCGCCATGATGCAGGCACCGGTGGTGGCCAACTACTTCCTCACCCTGGGCTACCTGGTACCCATCATCAGCGTGCTGGCCATGGCCATTATGCCCCGCGGCAAATTCATGATGAACCTGCTCCTCAACGTCCTGGCCGTCTGCATCGGCTCGGCCGTGTCCATGCTCGCCCTCTGGTCCGCCGTCAAGGCTCGCGAAAACACCGCCCCGCCGAACGCCGGCCCCGAGTACGCCCGCGCCTACAACTCGAGCCAGTCGGCCGTGTGCGCCGTCTGGCTGTTTGCCAACATCTGGTTCTGTAACGTCATCCGCGCCAAGATGCCCGCCTTCAACCTGCCTGTCATTGTCTACAGCATCCTCGTCAATGTGTCGGCCACCTATGGTCCCATTATGAACACCATCCCCGCCGCTACCTTCTTCGTCCAGGAGCTCCTGACCGCCATGTTGTGCGCCCTGGCCCTGGCCTTCGCCGTCAACATGCTCGTCTTCCCCGTCAGCAGCAGGCTGGTCGTCTTCAAGGAGATGACCGGTGCCATCGGGCTCCTCAGAAAGACGGTCGCCCTGCAAAAGGCCTATCTTGCGAGCCTGACTACGAGTGCTGTGTCCGACCCCGCGGTCCAGACCGAGACCATCATGTCAAAAGCGGACGGCGACCTTGAAGACGACGAGAGTGAGCCCGTGTTGACCAAGCAAGACCAGGCCGCAAAGGCTTTGGAACAGACTGGTGCCCAGTTGAGGGAGCTCGCTGGCAAGCTGCACGCTGACATCCCCTTCGCCAAGCGTGATATCGCGTGGGGCAAGCTGGACGCCAAAGACCTGAGCGAGATGTACAAGCTGTTTCGAAACGTCTACGTCCCTGTGTATGTCATGTGTTCCCCTTATTCCTCGCATTATATCTCGGTTCACTAACCTGATTACAGACTGGGCTTAAACACCATCATCGACATCTTCAAGCGCTTCTCCGAACACCCCGACTGGGACGGCACCGGCGACTCTGGCGATGCCGCTGGCGAGAAGAATCTGGAAAAGCACGTTTGGAACGAGGTCATGAAAGCAGTCCAGGAGCCATTTGACATCCTGTCCGAAGCTGTCGACCAGGGCCTTCAGCACGCCGCATTCTGCCTCGAGCTCGCCAAACGACCGAAAAAACCGTCGACCAAGATCGGAAGAAGGGGGTCCAGCCAGTCCAACATCGATCTCGAAGCAAACCAAGAGCCCAAGCCGGGCGATCCGGGATTTTCCGCCGTTCTCGACGACAAAATCCAGACGTTTTTCTGCCGAAAAGGAGAGCTGCTCAGAAAGTGGGTCGAAGAAAGGGGCATCAACCTCGACGAAACCAGCCCCGAGCAGTCATACTTCCGGAGTGAGCGCGACCAGATCCAGCTTTACATCGTCTTGTACATGGAGAACCTCATGCACGCCTCCGGCGAGGCAGTCCAGGATCTTGTCGATTTTGCCGACGAGAAGGTCGACGATGGGACTATGTCCAAGAAACGCATCATTCTGCCCACAATCCATCGTCTGCGCAAGTGGCTGTTTGCCGTCTTCCGCAACGAGGACACCTCAGCCGAGCAGTCGCCCGACGTTATGGAGACCGGCGCCAACATTGTTTGCTTCGGGGATGGCTACAACCGCAAGAGAGATCCTGAGCACTTGCCTGCCGAGACGGCCTGGCAGCGCTTTGGCAACAGGCTACGGAAGATTCCCGATTTCTTCGGGTCGGAAGAGTCTGCCTTTGGCTTCAGGGTTGCGTGTGCAACGATGACGATTGGTATCGTGGCCTACTTGCATGACACTCAGCGCTTCTTCATGGAGCAGAGGCTAGTCTGGGCCATGATCATCATCTCCCTCGGGATGACCCCTACTTCTGGCCAGTCCTTCTTCGGCTTCCTCTGCAGAATTGGAGGCACAGTTGCTGCTATGGTTTTCTCCTTCATCATCTGGTACATCGTTGACGAGAGGGTTCCTGGGGCCATCGTGTTCCTATGGTTCTCTATCTTTATCAACTACTACTTCTTCCTCAAGTTTCCACGCCTTCTTCCCGCTGTGTTGATCTCCATCATCACGCAGGTCTTGATCATCGGCTACGAGCTGCAGGTCATCACCATCGGCAAGGCGGCATCAGAGCGGACCGGCCAGCCATTCTATCCGTAAGTTGCGCTGGATACTCAAGCCAAATCACACTTGCTAACAACCCCAGGACATACTTACTAGCCCCGTACCGTGTTGCTTGCGTAACAGGCGGCAGCCTCGTTGCCTTTATCTGGACCATCTTCCCCTCGTCCCTGACAGACCGAACCTCGATGCGCCGCGACCTGTCAGCAACCCCTCTACCTCCTGGCCAATTACTTTGGCGTCATCAGCTCCACGCTCAATTCAAACGTCAACGGCACCGCGGGCGACGTCAACATTCCCGGCACCCCAGCTCACCACCTCTTCAAAGTTGGCCGCAAGATCTTCGGCAAGGTCATGATGCTCGTCCCGTCCATGATGCAGCACGCCGAGTGGCAACGCTGGGAGCCCACAATCGGCGGCAAGTTTCCGCGCAAGGCCTACGACGACATCATCAAGCGCAGCACGCGCATCATGGCCTACCTAACCCTCACCAGCTACACCCTGATGCACCCCACGCGCGTACGCCTCGAAGACAGATTCGACGGCCCCAACGAACGCCGCCCGCGCCGCTCCCGCCACGGCACTTCCCTCTCGTTGCACACCCGCTCGCGCGCCCCTTCGGTCTCCTCCACCAACCGCGAATGGATGGGCGCCCTCGAAGACGTCCTCGACGTGCTCAAACCGACCCACCACACCATTCTCTCCACCCTCACCCTCCTCTCCAACTCCCTCCTCTCAGGCCAAAGCCTCCCTCCCTTCCTCCCTCTCCCACGACCATACGAACTCGCCCGCCAGCTCCTCCACCTCCGCGAGTCCGCCGCCGCTGCAGCCGCAGGCACCTCCACCACTAACCCCTCCGCCACACCCGAGTCGGACGACGACTCGGACGATCCCTCCGACGGCGGCCCCATCAAAATGGTCGACACGCGCACCGGCCTCGACGACTACACCCACCACCACACCCGCCGCCGGCGCTCCCACCCCAACAACAACACCAACACCCACAAACGCCACTACTCGGGGGACATCAAGCGCGACCTGGCGCTCGCCAACATCCTTGACCCAAGAAACATTGAGCAGCCCGGCTATGCAGAGTTTGCGGTGCTGCAGGTGTGCACGACGCTGGTTTGTGATGATTTGGAGGGTTGATGAGGGCGGTGAGTGGGTTGGTGGGCGTGGTGGATTTCAGTTTCAGGTTTGGGGGAGTGATTCGAGTTTGGATTTGAGTAGTGTGGCGGTTGGGAGGGGGAGGGGAAGAGGAAGGTTCATTGAGGAGGAGGGGATGTCTGAAGATTTGTATGAAAAATTGGATGGGGTGGTTGGGAAGAGTGAAAGAGTGGTGGAAGCAAGAAAGGATTGAGGTTTCCGGACCACCGGACGAGAAGATACCCCAAGAGAATTCGAAGTTGTCAAACAAACCACTAACATGGCGATACGAAACAGACACGCAGGACACCACAGCACCAAGCAGCACAGCAAGATTATAGTTTATTCATTTCATTACCAGCTCTCTTCGTGTTGAACTAACCCCTTTCTCCAGTTCTCCTGGCAGCGCGGCCCAGCCCCTGCCTTGCCCCAGGTCTATCTGTCTTGTCTTGTCTATCTCTATCATCGTGATCTTCTTAATCTTTCTGTCTATCAATCATGAAAGAAGCAGCCGTATTTTATCCCCGTTTCCAACCCCTAACCCCCCACACACACCACAACTCATCATCATACAGAGGCACCGTGCAAGATTTTTACTTGCTCGGCGCCCAGATCAGCGCGCCAGGCACCGCCGGGTCGGCCTCGACGTACTTGCACTTGGTCCAGGTGCGCCACAGCGAGCCGACGAAGGAGCTCTCCTCGCGGTGGTACAAGTCGCCCAGCAGCGGCTTGAGCGCCTCGGTGGCCTCCTCGGCCTTGTAGAAGGGGATGCGACTGGTCATGGGGTCAGCTTCTGGGGGTTTATTTGTTTGGAAATGTGGAGAGGGCTCACGGGAAGAGATGGTGCACAACGTGGGTGTCGATGATGCCGTGGAAGAGGTGGCGGCCGACAAAGCCAAAGTCGCGGTCGACGGTGGCGAGAGCACCTTTGACGAAGGTCCAGCTGTCGGCCTCGAAGTGGTGCACCTCGGGGTGGGTGTGGTGGAGGTAGGTGATGGCGACTGCGGCGGTCAGCTCTGCTCCCCGGCAGTCTAGGAGTGAAAAAAGAGAAACTTACCCAACCAGTGATGCACCCACATGTACGGCACAATGTACATGACAAACACCATCTTCCAGCCCACAACCTGCGCAGCCATATACACCAGCCCACCGACAATCGCCAGCCCGAGATCCGCCAGCGCAATGAACACCGCCTCACTCGGCCTAAAGACCGCGCTCGTCGGCTCAAAATGGCTCTGGCGCCACCAGCTGGCCGCCTTCTGCTTGCTGTCCACGCCCGACGACACATTGAACGCCAGATACATCTGCCACCCAGCCAGCTGATGCAGCACCAGCTTGACCAGCTGCACCACGGGGACATCCTCAAACAGCTCGCGGTCCAAGTACAGATCCGCAAACCTCCTCTTGGATCGATCCGCCTTGGTATGCGGCACAAACGCCATGTCCTTCTCCATATGCCCGGTAAAACGATGATGCCTGTGATGGCTGAACTTCCAGCTGAAATACGGCACCATCAGCGCCGAGTGCAGCACCCAACCCACGAAATCATTCAGGGTACGATGCACGCTGAACGCGCCATGGCCGCACTCGTGGGCCAGGATCCAGATGCCCGTGCAGACCAGGCCCTGGAGGTAGCCGTAGGCGATCCAGGCGAGGGTGCGGAGGGTCGAGTTCCTCGAGGGTCGGGATGTAAGTGAAGGCGGCGTAGCCCAGGGCGACGGCCATGGTCACGTCGCGCACGACATAGCCGAGCGAGCGCGCGGTGGAAGGCTGGAAGCAGTGCGCCGGGATGGCGTCGCGGATGGTTTGGATGTCGGGGTAGACCGGGGGGGAGGTCTTGTCGAGGATAATGGTCTCGGTGCCGGTGGTGGCCGCGGCCTTGCGGCTGCGGGTGGTGGTGGTGGTGATCATGGTTGCGGGTGGTCACCGGATGGCTTGGTGGTGAGGAGGGAAAGAGGGAAGGGAAGAGAATCGTAAACAGCACGCAGCAACCCGGGAAAAGAAGGGAGGCCTTTTTTTTCCCTTATCTTCCTGAGACCGCACGACCTCGGGCCCCAGATCCCAGATCCCAGTCCTTCCCCCAACAGAACGAACCAACTCATTTTTTTTTCCTGCTACCTCCTCCTGTTTGACCGCCCCCCTCTAACCTCCCCCTGCTTCTGCCGCAAACCATGTCATGTCCACTTTCTTCCAACGGAACGGGGCCCAGACAAAGCTGCTGCTGCCGCAAAAAAGAGGAGAGGCGAGCCGCATCCATGTGAGTTGGCTTGCTTGGCTCTTAAGATTGCGGGCCGGATCCCAGCAGGCGGCGGATCAAGGGCGCTGGGATTGTCATGTCTATATTTCTATTTACTTTGAGCAGTGTGTAGGTATGCCAGTTGGTGAGAGAAGCATTGGCCATCAATTACTTTATTGTCGCGTGCTGTTGGTGGTCGTTGTCGCGGCTCCCACTGTTACACAGACCGACCGTCACTCAGCCTTTTCCAACATGTGAACACGACTTTTCGACTTTTCAGGGTCTGGTCCCATCCTTCCCCCTTCCAGCCCCGCCTCTGGCACCGGATCCTCGCCCCTTCCCCAAACCGGTGGATCTTACCCACTCCAGGGGGCTGTTTAAGCTCAGACAGGCAAGGTGCAACGGGGAACTTAAAATTCTGCGGGCCAATCGAGTGCCGCGCTTTACTGAGCCTGGCCTTGGCACGTGGCTTCCAGACTGTGGCTTGTCATGCATGGGCGGAGAGGGATCGCATTATGGGGGCGCATCTGACACAGGGAATATGCAGATTGAAGGAACGGCCATCTCCGACGCTCGTCGAGATCATCGTTGCTCGAGTCTGGCCAGAAGAGAGAGATCACTGCCGAAACAAAGAGTGACACTCAACGCTTTTGTCTTCCCCGTGGCAGACATACACACTACTTTGCATACATCTTTTCTCTTTCCAGCCCCGGGCAACCTTTCCCCCCATGGCTTGCACATATCAGCAGCCAGCGTTTTTGCCTTCTCCTTTTCCCTCGCCATCTGCTCAATGGTGGCGTTCCTGCTCATCCACCTATTTGGTTTGTCCCAAAGGTCCATACATACATATACCCTCACATGAATCCCATTTCAAGCCCCTGCGCCGTGACAAAAAAAAAAAACAAGACCAGATAATAGCACCGCATCATATCTCCTCGTCATCTCATCGTCCATAAATTCCTTGTGGTCCCGTGGAAAAAAGCAAAGCATCAAAACTATTTCCTCAAAATCAGCCATTGGGATTTCCCAGAATGTCCCATCGGCTCATAAACTTCTCCTCCTCCCTTTTGGGAGTCCTAAACTCTTCCAATAACGTATCAATGTGAAAAACGCAACGCGTGATATCGATGCCGATGCACCAACAAATGGCCAATGGCTATATAGCCAGCAGAAGTCCGAGAAGAGAAGCGCAAGTCGTAATATCGTATTGTCCAGGGATGACCACTGCTGGTGATCAGTCCCAAGCCAGAAACCCACAGAGTGTCGTGGTTCGCCGAGTTTGGTAGTCGGTGCTGTAAGGGGTTGGAAATGACCGCTGTGTTTGAAGAAACCGTCTCGAGGGGTTGACTGTCGAGTAAAAAGGAATGGCGTTGAAAAGGGTATCGAGTACATCTGCCACAAGCCTGACAAAAAGTCTCCAGTCATTGAGTCCGAACATTGAACCGCGAGCTTGGACGGATTGTCTTCCTCAGGTCCAAAGAACTGCTCGGCCTTAGTGCCCAAGGGTCATGACGGACTTCTCCGCGCGAGCACGCATGTGGCTCGCATGGGTCTCGAGGCAGGCGACAATGAGCCGGGTCACTAGGCGCTTCGTCAGCAGACTGTCAAGAACAGCACCAAGTCGGGAGAATACTCACCAGGCCATACCGTAGCCTTGTCAAACATGTACGCCGTGACCCGCATCAACTTCGCAGCATAGCCCCCCCGCTGTCATCCGTCTGCACTCTGCAATTCGAGCCAGATCCTACCCCATTGCCACTCCCAGGCTGCGCGAGGTCCATGTTCATCTTCAGCTCTGCACCGCGGATAATCTCGCCAATCTTGTCCATCAGCTTCACATCCTCCTCCTCGAGCAGCATGATCGCCGGCACTTGCGCGAGGTCAATGGCACCGCTTCCCAGGATGCCCAGGTAGGACCCAACGCGGTCTTGCAGCGTGGCGACCCACTCCGCCAGCACCACGGCACAATCGTACACACACAGATTCGCCTGCAGCGGCAGCTCGCGGCTTGTCAGGTTGGCAAACGTGACGCCCAGCTTGTCGGAAACGGCCAGCGAGTCAGCGGCAAAGAAGGCTGCTTTGCGTAGATGTTTCTCCCTGCGGGATGTCGACTTGCTAAACTCCTGGGCCGAAAGGAACGATCCCGTCATCGGGGAATCTGCCACGGCGCAGTCGGTATTGGAGCCCCGTGGGTGCTCGGCGTTCTGGATGACTTCGGAGCCCCTAGCCAGTTCGTCGGCAAACCCGTCCCAGTCTCGCTGCCAGAACTTCTCCTTGGAACGTGAGAGGTTGACAAAGAGGCGGATGTAGGCAAGATCCAGCAGGGGGATGCAATCGGCCGAGAGAGAGGTGGCGCCATACGGGTTGGGACGCTTGGCGCTGTGCTGAGGATTGTTCGCCCAAGCGGCGTGCCACGCCCTCAGCGCGGGTTCGATGTGTCGATGCATCTTCTCCGTTTCCTCGTTTGTCCAGACCTTGTTGGGATGCCGCTGGCGCGTCTCCCAGATGTAGTTGTGGAGCGCATTAATCAGGACATGGCAGCCGAAGGTGCTAGGCTTCAAGTCGCTCTTAGGCAGTTCACTGACATCGACCGCCGAGCCGAAGGCGCTGTTGGTAGACGGACGCCTCTGCTTCTGCTTCTCGTTTGTGCGAAGCAGCTCGCCCAGGGCCTCGTGGAATGTCATGCGATTGTGATTAGCGGCGGCGATCCCGCCCTTGGCCCGGAAGGCCGCGGCGCTCTCGGCGGCGAAGAACTCTTCGTCGCAGGGGAGGTCGAGCAAGATCTCAGAATTCGTCAGGGCCGGCGAATGGTTGTAAGCCGACACCAAGAGGCTGGACGCGGTAAAGACGGCATAGAGTGTCCGCTTCCGCTCCTCCATATCCTTCCAGCGGAGCCACTCGGCCTGCTCGTCGGTGGTGCCCTTCGTCCCCGACCCGTTCCAGCCACCGGCGCCATCAACGTCCACCATCTCCAGGTCCCCTCGCCGGCTCAACGCGCAGTGGCCGAAGCAGCTGTGCCCCGTGTGCAAGACTTACCAGTGCGGCGGCGTGGGTGGCGGCAATCTCACCGGACCGCTTGTCCCCGCAGTTGTGGCCATACACGACATTCAGGAGCATGGCCTGAACCAACCACACGGGAGTCTCGACGGAGGGGTCCTGCTGCTGTGAAGTTTGGTCCGACAAGGAAACGCGCCGGATGGATTCTGCCTTTCTTACGTTCGCCTTCCGCCTCTCGTCGAGATACAGCTGGATCATCTTCTTGGCCATCCCAAACAACTCCATGGATGCCTCGTGCTCCAGCTCAAACAGGGCGCCAATGGCCGCCATCGACAGAAGTAAGCACCCAGTCCCTCCAATGCCGCTATTTCGCCCGTTAGCTAACAATTGCGGAGGTACCTCGAATGTGAGTGTCGCTATGTGGACAAACGGCAGGTGCGCGTGGAAGTATCGCAGGTAGGCGCCGACATATCGCCGAAGATCTTGGGTGCTCGGGAGGGTGCTGGCCGAGTCGGAAGAGCTGCTACTGCGAGGGGTGGTGGCGGTGTTGTTGGTGCTGCTGTTGGCGCCTGCGGTCGGCGAAGGTTGTGTTGTGGTCAAGGGGGAAGTGGGTGTGGCGAATGAGTATCTGCGAGTGCCAAACTGGGACACCTGGGAGGCTGACAAAGCACCTAGGATGGCATATCTTGTTGAATCAGTGATTGTCGATAGGGGTAAGGTGCCATGATTACTACCATTCATCGAGGAGGGCGTCTCCGGACCGGGACCGAGCGTGAGCGCGTGGTTCAGGTTCTGGTTGTTCAAGGCCGACATGACGGAAGGGCTGAGCGAATTGAGCGAGGGTGGTGGGGTGGAGAAATAGTTGTCCCCCATGGTCTTGGCCGACGACGGCTGCGGTGATAATGGCGCGCCGTTTAGCAGGTCGGGAAAGACGGAGCCGCTCAGGTCGAAGAGGGGGGTGGTCAATTGCGGGGGCCCCATGATGGAGGGCTGCCACATGGAGCTTGAGACGACCGATGCAGTGTGATGGTTTGACCCGTCTACCATGACATCGCTAATGCCGCTCTGGCTAGTGGTGCTGAGAGCCGAGGGGGAGGATCCGTCCATGGCAGCCTCGGGCGGCCCAGGGTTGAACGACATCTGGTGGTCGAAGCCTGTAAGCCAGTCGAAGCCGTCATCTACGGGCTGGGCCGACATGTCGGGCAATCCGTGCATAAAAGGCGAGAGTTGGCCGCCAACGGACATGGAGGGCGGAGAGTCGCTATAGTGAAGGGCGTTGGGGTTGATGGTGGACCCGGGGGAGGCGCCGAAGAACAGACTGTCCATATCGTAGTCCGAGTTGAATGCCAGAGGCGGGGCGGTCCTTAGGCCGCTGTTGGAAAAGTCGAGACCGTTAATCCCATGCGTTTCCAGCTTGGGCAGGCCCAGGGGAACACCGCGCTGGGCCAGGGCGGCCTGCATGCCATAAGCGTCAAGGCTGTGGGCATTCGGCAAGCCGATCAAGCTCGGGTGGCGGCTGTGAGTCGGGGGCATTCTCGAGGCCTGGACGTTGGCAGCGGCGAGCATATGCACGTCGACATGGCTGATGGTGTTAGCCCTCGGGCGCATGGACGCGGCATTGTTGTTTGCTGCTGCGGCGGCGGCGGCGGCGGGCCCCGCAATGCTATTCTTCCGAGCCCGGCTGGCGCCCGGTACGGCCCCACTAGTGCTCTCGCGGCGATTGCGCGGGCGGGATGACGGGGTTGTTGTCTGGTGCAACTTCTGCTGATGGCGCAGGAGCAAATCGCGGCGGGCAAAGCATCGCGAGCACTCGGGGCACTCGAATGGCTTTTCCTTAGTGTGGGAGCGCTCGTGGCGCTTGAGGTGCTCGAGGCGGGCAAAGGAACGCTGGCATGTTCCGCAGACGTGGGGACGCGGTTTGTCGGTCTTTGGTGGAGGGAACGCGGTGGCAGGGGGTCTTGGTGTTGACCATGATGGTCGAGACTGTGAGGAGGAGCGAAAATAACGCGTCAGCCAAGGCTCAGCAAGCTCACGGGCGACGCGGGGGAGGGGGAATGCGGTGGGAATTGTGGTGGTGAGGCCAGGTTCGGTGCGGTGTTTGTGCAGCAGATGGCAGCAGACATACCAGCTTCGTCGCCCGCAGCAGGCGCACTGCTGGCCGCGGCCGAGGGCGACGACGAATTGGACATGTTCGCGAGGGGCTCTTGCTTGATGAGAGCGTCGCTGGATACAGTCATCGTCCTGGAAGTCGGGCGTTGCGGGATTTCGGGCGGGCGAGCGACTTTGTGCGGTGGGACAGGGCAGATTGTCGTTGAGCGGGATGAAGCAGGAGAGCAAGACAGGTGTGGTGGGAGTGAGCTGCGGCGCCAGGTGTGGGTGTGGACGTGGGTGTGGAGAGCGGAACCTAGAGGCAGCGACAACGGCAGCAGCCAGGAGCCAGGGCAGCAATGGAAGTGGACAGTGGAGCGGTGGGGAGAGCAGAGCTCAGGAGCGAGCTAAGGTATTGGAGGAACAAGAAACGAGGAGGGGCCCGGCGACGAGGTCGACCGTGGCATGCTCTTTTTGCTGAAAGAACAAAAAAAAAAAATTCGGTGTTTTCCAAGACGGCTGCGTGCTGCAATCTGATCTCACTCTGGCCGTTGTGTGGTTGCAAGAGGCAAAGAATGATGCTGGAAAAAGCGCCGACCTGAGATCGGCTTGTCCTCCTGGTCGTCTGCGGTGGAGGCGGCAGCAGAGCATGGAGCGAACCACAAGAACATGGATGGAAGCCAGTCAAGGCACAAGAAACACACGGCGCCGGCCCCTGGACCCTGACTGGCTTGGCTGGCTTCTGGATTGCCCAAAGCGGCGCGATGCTGCGGATGGCGAAATTGGGGGAGCGCAAGGCCTCCACGGCCTCGAACCTGAATCCAGGACGGCGGCTAGCCTGGGTGGGAACAACGACACCGTGCCAGCCGCTGGGTCTGTACTGTATGCATGCGGTACGTACCTGCTCACGCCTTGCCGCAGCAGGGAAGGACGCCGGCCGGGTCTGCAACACACCATTGATGCAGAGCAGTCTCGTGGTACCGGGCCAATACCTCAATTGCGAAGGCCGCAAAGGCGATCTCTGCCCGATGGACCCACGGCCAGCCCTCGTTAATCTCTTGTCTTGGAGACATTCACGACAATTTGCCGTCGTCGTGCCTGCCATCGGGCAGTTCTGACCTGCAGCCGTTGCCGAATGGAATCCAATGGCAGGCAGACGCATGTGGAGCCTTGTGTGGCCCGTGAGTCACAGCTGGTTGGGTAGCTTGGATCAACCTCACCCTTTGAAGTCTCAACGGGCAGCTCAAAACTCGAACGCCTCGAAATCGGACGGTGTGGTGGCCCAGTCCTGGGGACCACAACACACCGACGTTGCAGAGTGTGGTACCCGTCAGTCGGCACTGCATCCATCACGCTATCTCCAGTCCCGAGTCGGGAGGCTTTCGGGAGAATGATTTAGGGGCCCGATGACCGAAATCGACTCTTCTTCCCTGGACGTCTTTTGGCAGTCAATGAAACAGGATCTGGCGGGCTCGCATGCATTGTTTCCACAGCCCGTGTTCCAGGGAGCTTGTCAGACCAAGAAGTGGATTATCTCCACGCCGGCGGCTCCCGCGTTCCGAGCAGCCTCTCGGGAGTGTCAAGTTCAATAAGCAAGGGTTGAGACGACGTCGAGTGTTGATTGTGGGTTTCTTGTCTCTCCGTCCCCCTTTCCCCCGTCCCAGCCGGCTGTTTCTCAACCCTTGCCCAGCAGCAGGCTGCAAGTTGCCCGTTTCTTCCACAAAACCCTGCATTTTCTGAAAGTCAAGCAGGTGAGCAGATCGTTTTGCGGCGAGCCTGGTCGCCATGCACCATGCCATGGCTGCAGGAGGCGCGCATGGCTGTGCGGCAGCCTTCCATCTGATTGCTCAGTTGCTGAGCTGGCTATCCCATTTGTGGTGTAGCGCTGCCCACGTTTCCGCTCGGGACCCTTCACAGTGCCGCCCCAAAATCCCACACATGTCATCCGATAGCAGCGCGGGCGGTTTGTCATCCGCCAGTGTCCCGCAGGAAACCGCAGTTAGGCACGGCAGCTTCCAGATCCAGGCAGAGGCGAAGTCCCGTGTTGAGAATTTGGCAAGGCGTTCACAAAAATCCAAGAGGAAGAGGCATCTCCAGTAGATCCAAAATGTTTAAACATTCCTTGGGACAACTGTCTTGCTGGAAATTCACCGGCAGAGCGACCTCACCATCACTGACGGGCAGGCGCGGCATCTGCGGTGATGAGGTTGGGGATGTTGCGCGGAACTTGGAGATCCCTGCCGCTGGCTCCCACGCACTCCACTGTCGGGGAGGATCAGGCCCGGCTAATGGAGACGGCGCTTGGCTGTCGTCCTTCCCTCTTCCATGGCCGGTCGGCGACACTCCGGGGCTCCATAGTCTCAACATCGCGGCTCTGTTCAGGAAACAGCCGACTTGGCCAAGGCAGAGAGGTTGGTCATTTTTTTTATGGTCGCCGGGCCGGCGCTAATAATATACCCAGCCGTTCCTGCTCCCAGCCGGGCTGCAGCACGCTCATGCTTGTGATGCCTTGCCTGAGCACCGTGCATTCATTGCCTTGCTGGAATCCTCCGTCGCGGAACTAGTCAAGGTACTGGCATTGCCAAGTGTGCTCAAACACAAGGACGACCTCACCCCACCACCAGGGACCGCTCCCGAACCCCCGACTGACCACCTCATCTGGGTGGTCGAGAGATAGGCCGAGATCGAAGCATGTACGGCGACAGCTTGGCCAACGGTTTGGGGCCACTGGGCAGAGCCACCATAAAAAAGCACCTACTTTTCATGTCAAAGTCGGGTGATGCTTACAGATTCGAACCTGATCAACTGCTCCATTCACTTGGGCCTCCCTTGGACCTTGTTGGTGCTTCTACAACGGCCATACAATGCTGCCCAATCCTGCCTACACGGAATGCAACTTGGAAGTACTGTACATCCATCCACTTGGGCAGAGACTCCGACACCCCAAAAATGGAGCAAAAAGCGCCGGCAGATTCAAGGGTCCAATCATAGACTGCATCTCGAGGGAAGTGTCTGGCAGAAAGGCGACGGTTTGGTGGCTTGGCCTCGCCAGGGATGGATGAGCAAGACCAGGGAAACCTCGGCAGAGTGGCCACCGCTTCTTGCCCATCACCAATGCTCCCTGTCCAGGACGAAAGCCTTGCGATGTCTTTGAGCTTGTCGAAGGGAACCGAGCCATTGTCCTGTGTCGGAACCGGCCAGCGCGCAGACGAGATGACCCCCACGGGCGGCAAGAGGGTCTTGGTTCGTCTCATCGTCCCGGTCTTGGGTTCAGTTCGGTTCCGTGTTCCATGTTCCAGTATTGACCGCCCGCCTACCACTTCCTCGCGGCCTGAATTGCCCCTCCATCTGGTGGGACGATAAGCATGGAGGGGCAATCGTCGATAAGGATCGCGGGGCAATTATGGCCCAAGCTTCACAAAGCTCCTCATTGCGTCCGATTGTGCCTGCCCCGATTCCCCAACCACAGATCAGACAACCAACAACCAAAAATTATCCGCCAAAGCCCTTCCCCCAAAAAAAAAAAAAAAGTCTTCGTCTTTGAAAACCTGGACATGGCGAGAACACAGTGGCTTATTTTCCCGTTCTTTCTGCCAATTCAACACACAATGGCCTCCTGCCGCGCGCGACGTTCCTGCGTTCTGCCATCTCAAATCTGCTGGAGCCTCCCGTCGTTTCATGTCCTGCTGCTTCCCCAAAAGAGCCCCACACTGTCTCAACAGCAGCTTCGAAGCCATCTCCCCTGACATTGGATGCCAATCTAACACTGCCCGTTCCCGAGTTTGGGACGACGGAAACGGGCCGGAGCCGAACATCTCGCATTGTCGGGATTGACTTCTCCAAGACGAGGAAGAATATCTGCCCTCACGGTGGCTTTTTCCCCCCCAAGGAACAAAACGCTGCCAGGGGAAGACGCGGCATGGTCAGGCGCGCATCTGGCCGCTGCACGAAGCTCAGAACGGCCTCACGATGCTGATGTGCACCATGCAAGCCCACAACAACATCACTGCTGGGATTCGCCAACCACTGCAGCTAGCGGGAACTGGCCCTCGCGTATCTGCAACACCACGAGACAACCAACGGCGACGGTGTATCCTGACCCAAATTCCCCTCACGAAGCTTGACTCCGCCGTCGACATCACATAACGTCCAGTCGGCCATGACGGCGGCCTCAATCTACGACACCTTCATCCCGTGGCGAATTAGGGTGCCATCAACGAGACACCATGACGAGCTTCCCCCAACACCCGGAAGTTCCGGCCGCCCACCATAAACCCAACCCCTTGCCGAGACCTTCGCTTCCCCGGCCTCCAACTGCCCACAATGCGCCCTCCTTGCCCGGCGCGGGTTGCACCCCGGGGCCGGGGCTGACCCCAATTCCGGCCCCCTGGCCACCATGTGTCTGGGGAAACAATGCACACCACACTCTGGGGATCAAAGAAGGAAGGAGGCCCGGTTGCCTCCCCTAAAGATGATGAGCCATAACAACCACATCGCTTCACTCGGCCTCCAGGCCGTCACCCCCAGCCTCCGACTAGCTCGGCATTGTCTCTTGTGGGCAGTTTTCTTGAGGTGGTAACATTCCCCATGTCCCCGAATGACACTCTATCCCCCCGAATGCTCCCTACCCCTGGCTAACCAGCCGGCTTCTCCACAACTCACCACCACAACACCACGATCCCGTGATCGGTCTCCGCGCAGCGTCGCATGCGATATCCCCCAGCCCGCTGCGCGCAATCTCGTAGGACCCTCAGCGGAGATGCCAACGTGAAAAGCCAGGTCGCACCGCACAAGGCCATCTCTCTCCCGCACCCACTTAAACCCAGCGACAGCCTTCCCGCGAGATGAGACCCCTCGCACATGTGCAACACCCCCTTCTTCGCGAGCGTTTAAACCCATCCCATCCATTCCCGGTGGTGTGGTGGCCTCCGAGACAGCGCGCGCGCGTGCGGCACAAGTCTCAGATCTTGCAGTTGGGTGCTGCTGCTGCTGCTGGTGGCCAGCCCTTTTTCCTGCGAGCCATGGGTGTGTCTGTGTGTGCGTGTGAGTGTGTGTGTGTGTGTGTGTGTGTCTGTGTAATATGAATGGGAGAGCCGGTTTTGAGAGGGCCAATCAGGGCTGGTCGCTTGTATGGTCGAGGACTCGGAATGCTACCTCGGCAGGTTGTGGTCCGTGTGACGGGGGATGGCTTCGAGACCCTGTGGGTTGAGGCAGGGTTGCAAAAACCAGAGTTTGTTCGCTGTCTTGTTTGGTTGGGGGTGGTTGGCTGGAAGGGATGCTTCGAGGATTGGAGCAGAGCCTTGAGGAGACAAGGTCGACCCTTCGACGTAAGATGAGGTAGCAGGCAGCCTCCGGACATGCGTAGGTCATGCACCCGAAAGGACCTTTCGTTTCTGTCTCCTGGATGTCCGATGTCTCCTCAATACGGACACAGTATTTCCCTTTCATTCTTCCCCAGCTGTCCCCCCACGGCAACAGTCGACCTTGTGTTTGGTCTCCGTCCAGTTCCGGCGCGCAATCGGCAGACGCGGACACGGACCAGGTACCTGATGTGACGGCATGGAGCAGCTGCCGGTTTCCGGGGAGATGTCCGGGTCCAATCGCGGCGTCTTCCGGGCCCGTACCCAAGGGAAAGAGATGGGAGTATTCCGTAGTGATGGCGAACAAGCTCGCTACTCTGTTTTGGCGCCGCCATTCATAAGTGCTATGGTTTACTTCCCCAAGCACATACGACCATACCTATCAGAAAACTCGGGATCCCGTCCGCTCTCCCATAGATAAGCTGGTAAGGGCCAGATCAGTAGTTGGGTCGGTGACGACCAGCGAATCCCTGGTGTTGTATGTTTTTGCTCCACCCCATTCCCTTTTGGTTTTCTTCCTGCTCATTTTTTTCGGTAACTTATGAGATTGTACAAGGAGCAAATCCGCAGGTTGATGGTACTTTTTTTCACTGTTTGCCTTATACACCCTTCTCATTACCAAATGATTCAGGGGCTGGATTTGATCGATATCTAATAATTATTATTATTCCTACACCGCTGTGCCCTGCGGGCATGTCGGACCCTCAGACATATATTCAATATACAGGAAAACCGCGCCTTTGCGAGCCGGGTGAAAAACCTATACAGGTGATTAAGGGAAGAAATCAGTGAATGAGTCTGCGAAATACAAAAAGAGAAGGCCCCTTGGCCTCCGACCGGTGGGAGTCAGATTGCCTACTCCAGCTCGAGCTTCATAGCCAAGCTGTACATCGGCAGTCTTCCTGAATCCATCAGCCAGCCCAGTATCCTCTTCGTCAGCCGAGCAGTTGAAGGACTGGCACCCTGTAGACAGAGTAAAAGTCTCGTCGCGTCCTGACTTCTGCTCTCTCCCACGTCCGAGTCGATGGTGGGGCCAAACACCACACCACCAGGTGTTCAACAGTCTCCCGCCCTTTGCCGCACTCGCAGCAGGGCGTCAGCACACTTGGGACTCCCCCTGTTGCTCGGCCTTGAGTAAAACCTCTGGCGTATCTTGCTGGAAGCTGCATGGACAATAATCCCTGGGGCCTTTTTTCCTCCTTGGCCGTTATCGAGAGCGGGTTGTTGAAGCCTGGTTTCGAAGTCGGCAAGTCGTTTGTTGAGGTATAGGTCCAATGGCGGCACCCATGTTTCTGTCTCAAGATTGCGGATTTGAGTGGACTTGAAAGCTCCTGCCACGATCCGCAAGCAGGAGTTTTGAGCCTTCCCAAGATCCTTGGTGATTCCCTTCGTTGCTGGCTTGCCTCCTTTTTCCGTGAGGATGTGGAAGGATGAAGCCCCATAAGCTAGCGCCGACCGGATGCACTTTGAGTACACCTCCCGTGCCTTAGCCAGACCCAGTCCCCACGTCTTGGCTGCGCTCCTTGACAGAGCATAGCTTTGGGTCACCAGTTTCCGTTCCACTGCCCTCAGGTGAGCTTTCCAGTTGAGCCTCCAGTCCAGCCAGACACCTAGGAACCTAGCTGATTCTGTCGGCTTCACTGGACTGGTGCCTCTCCCCGGCTGGGCGAGGTCTAGCTGGTTGGTCCACTGCCGTCGTCCCTTGTTGAAGTGAATCAGTTCGCTCTTCTCAGGAGCGAAGGCCATCCCTCGGGTGTCCGCCCACTGCAAACATGTCTCCCAGGCCGCCTCCAGCTGTCGGACGTTGGTCTCCGGGTCTCGGCCAAAGACTAAGAGATTGGTGTCGTCTGCAAAGCCAGCTATCGCTAGATGGGGGGTGTTGTTCTTCTTAGCTGCTTGTATAGAGAGGCGATATAGAGAATGAAGAGAGCCGGAGAGAGGGGGGAACCCTGGGGGCACTCCAGCCCGTATGGCTGTCGGGGAGGCTGCCTGGCCGTCAAAGTGAAGGGTTGCCTCTCGTCCGGTTAGTCAGTCTTTTGTCCATAGGACCAACCACCTTGGAAAGCCCATCTCTCGAAGAGTGGCAAGTAGTCGGGTATGGTTAACCGTGTCGAAGGCTCCTGAGATGTCCAGCTGGAGTAGCGATGCTGTTGCTTTCTGCCTCCACGCTTCTTGGACCTGAGCTACTACTAGTCGGACCGCGAGCTCTGTTGACCGGTGTGCTCTGTTGCCCATCTGTTCATCCGGAAGTAGGCCGTTGGTCTCTGCGGCTCTGGTAACCTTCTCAGCCACCACTGACTCTATTACTTCCCCGAGGATTGGTAGTAAGGCGACCGGCCTGTAGCCTCCTGGTGTCTGATAAGCTAGCGGAGTCTTTCCCGGCTTCGGCAGAACCACGGTCTTTGCTCTCTTGAACCGGCTTGGAAACCAGCCTAACTGCAGACACCTTGTAGCTAGTATAGCCAGTACGTTGGCCAGCGGCTTCCCACACGCTTTCAAGAAGCCTGTAGGAAGCAAGTCTTCGCCTGGTGCTTTCCAGGGGCTCGCTTTTCTCATCGCTTGCGCAATTTCGGCCGGCGTTACCCTCTGTTGGACACTGAACTTTGGCTCCCAGTCATCAAGGAAAGCTTGGTCTTGGATGTCGGTAAGGTTAGCTGGAGGGCTTGGAAAGAACCTCCTAGCTAGAGCCTCGGCCATCTGGCTGTGGTCCGTGGCTGTCATCCGTCCCGAGGCGTCTCACCTTGGTAAATAACATTGCGATTTAAATGGAATATCTGAAAATTTCCGGTTGCCCTTCTAGTAATCTTCCGCTGATCTCTTCCCACGTTAGGTTTACTTCTATTCCCATACTAATAACTATGTTGAAGCCCTTGTATGTTTATCGAACCGTGACAGTGTTGAATGCAAAACGGGTATTCAGGGTACAAAAAAGGAAAAAAGCTAAAAAAAGAAAAAAGCTAAAAAAGGAAAAAAGCTCAGAGGCCATTCCAGTCCCAAACGGTTCGCTCCGTGTTGCGCCGCGTGACCTCAACCTCGTCGCCCACGGAGGCCGTAAAGCTCTCTCCAATTGGGACAGCATACCTCCCAAAAACAGGCGACCATTTCGACCCAGTGTCAACTCTCCGGTCCTTCATCAGCCTCTTGAGAACATTCCCCATCTCGCCCTCTGCCGGCTTGCCTGTCTCGTAATCCACGTTAAGGCTTACGCAGCGCACACAGTTGCCCATAACTTCGAGCTTGTGCTGTTGAGAGCCCTCTTCTTGCCCACCATCGTGAGAGATAGTAAGCTCAGCCCATAAATCTTCCGCCCACGAATCCTCGCCCTCCCCGTCCACTACAATGTTGGGCCGGAACTTGTACATCGGAACTGGCAGGCCGCCGAGCAGCCGCTCCTGTACATCCCTCAACGACGCCTCGGATGTAACAAGCAACGCCGCGACATCGGCAAATGTGATCCACGGCTCTGAGTTCTTGTCTGGGGTGCAGGAGCCAGTGACGTAGGACGTGAGGGACGCCATCCATCCGCGTTGTGGTTGCTGTTGCTGCTCACGGGCAGACTTAGGCAGCAGGGTCTTGCCAACAATGCCTCGTCGTCCATCGCCGAGGTATACCAGTATAACAGGGACGCCAAAACGCTGGCTAAACCAGGCGTCGCAGGCGTCACCCATGCGGTAGGCAGCGGTTGGGCTGGTGTGCAGGTTTACGGTGGTCTTCTCGAGCGATGAAAAGTCTGGTTCCAAGGGGAGTCTGAGGAATTCGTCGTCGGCCTTGGTTTCCTCGTTGCCGAGATAGCGCACGGTGATGAGTGACTCTCCGTCGCGAGACCCGGAAACAATTTGCTGTTCGAATAAGGCGCATTTTGGGTGCGAGTCCACTTGGACCTTTCCCAGTTGGCCGGTCGGCTTCACCTCCCACAGCATGAAGCGTCGATCATGGCTAATTCCTTGCGGCCCAATCTGAGCTGTGTCAAGCTTGATTCCTCGAATACCCTTAATAGGATAGACATAGAGCTGTCTCTTGTGTTAGCGGTGCTGGTCTGCCTGTTGCCGCAGTGACGGGGACTCACGCCTGTGATCTTCATTATCGTTTTGACGCTCTATCGGAGTGTTTCTACTGCCCTCGTAGGCTGAGTATAGAGATTGGACAGCTTGAAATACGGCAAAAATACTCTGTCTGGCGATGACAACCGGTGGTGACGTGGTCAGCACAAGTGAGAATGCGGAATCAAAACTGCCCGATGAGGGACGACCCAGCAAACCTCAACCAATCGACCAACAAATGGCCCCACCACTGACTAATACGTCCTCTGCTTTTGGGCCGCTTAGGGAATGGCAACGACAGGTGGTCGGGGCGAGCAGACGAGATGAAACGACATGGTCAGCAGCACATGACTCACTGGGAAGTTTGGCCGAACCCCCAAGATTGAAAAGTCAGAGGTCCAACTGAGAAGCGTCAAATGTTGGTTGAGTGGCAAGCGACAGGGAGACTGGGATGTTTCGCAAGAGTAACATGTGCCGAACACGGCATAATTAAACATGGAATCTCTTGTAAGGAAGTACGAAATTTAATGAACAACCTAGGTAGGTAGACTTCTGCCTAGTTATTCTTAAACTTCTAGAACAAACGAGAGAAGGGATCGGATTCCCCAGCCTTGGGAGCTTCAGAAATCAAACCCCCAAATACAATCAAAAACGATTGCGTGATGAAGCGCTTTCAGGTGGTTAGCTGTGTACGACTGTCAGATTGATGTGTAAGGAACGGTGCTACCTTGGATGAAGTCGAACCCTGCTCCCAGAATTACAGATAAGAATCTGCTACCCTCTTCCCCAAAGACCAACCTCAAAGGCTTTCTGTACTCTCGACACTGTTGTGTTTGTTACTAAAGTTGTCTCTAAATAAGCACATCTCTTTTAAGTTGCCGTAATCCCCGCAGGAGGCTGCATTTCCCAATTCAAGTTCATTTCACTCAAATCAAGACGTCATCAGTCAACTTCGACCTTCAAACTCACCCAGACAACCCAATTCTACATTCTCTTCTCAACACTAACCCTTAAAATATCATCTTTATCACAATGGAAGACCAAACCATAAACCTCATCACCAAGCCCTCTGCCCCTCTTCACATCTCCTTCCACCCCCCCTCCCCACCTTCCCCACCACAAACCCCCTCTCAACACCCTCCTCATTTTCCTCAACGGCCTCGCCCTCCCAAGCGGCGCTTGGGCCGAATCCATCTCCTCCTTCCTCACCCTCCGCACCTCTTCTTCCTCCTCGCTCCCTGCCCTCCTCACATACGACCGCTACGGCCAAGGCAAATCTGCCTCCGACCCCTCGGACCCGCCCAACACCCCCTACGGCCACGACGCCCGCGAAGTCATCACCGACCTGCACCAGCTCCTCACCCAAATCTCCTCCTCCCACCTCCACTGCAGCAATCCATCCGACCTCCGGCTAGTCTTCATCTGCAACTCAATCGGGTGCGTCCTCGCACGCCTGTACGCCGCGCAACACCCCGGTACCGTCTCCGCTTTCATCTTCCTCGACTCGATGATGGCCAACACGGACTTCGTCTCCATCTTCCCCGACCCAGACCAGCCCGACTTCAACAAGAAAAACCTCCCAAAGGACATAACCGCCGACGACCTCCGATATACGCGGAAGAGATTCGAAAACTTCTTCCACCCCGACGTGACAAACTCGGAGCACTTCGACCGTCGGAACCTGAGGGAGCTGCTGCCGCGGGCAGACGAGCCGAAGCTGCCAGACGGGCCGGGCGGGAGAGAGCCGTTGTTGACGGTGGTGGGGCATGATTGGGACGAGTTCGCTGAACAGTGTGAGCATGTGGGTATTTGACAGCTATTGGAGATTTGAAAGTGGCGGTGCTGACGATGATGGTAAACAGGGCTCGATGTTGGTGTCTGCGGTTGTAATCAACGCGTACATGAACCCGAAATGGGGCAGGTACAACGAAGGCTTGACTCGCCTTGTTAAGACGGAGCGTAAAGTGAAGATTGCTGAGGGCTGCGGCCACTTCATCCAGAAGGACGACCCGGAGTTTGTGGCGGGCGAAATCAACAGTATGCTTGATGATTTGGAGAATTGGAAGTAGGGGCATAACGGACACCATTTGCTAGTCTCAGACACATGGGATGAGCGTCACTCATGAAGAGTATAGGGGAGTCACTTGCAACAAGCATGGGCCGGGCACGGGCAGCCTGTCAACAGGAATCTTCTTGTTGAATAATACACATTATACCAGGGGGAAACCAGAACATAAAACTACTCGACACCCCGCAACCATTAGACACCCTACCCCTACAAACCCATACCAATGCCCGTGCCCATCATACCTCACACCGACATCCACCCAAGAGCAACATCCCTCATGTCCAACGCTTTCAGTCAAGACGTCCCCACCACACTCCTCTTATTTCATGACCCGCCGACCACTTTTCAATGATACCAGTTGCTGACAGGATCGCCAAGGCACTCGCCGACCGTGACGGCCCGCAGGCCGCGGGCATAGATGTCCTTGAGCATGTAGGGAACCAGCGAGCGAGACGTGTGCTCCAGCGAGTCGTGGGCGAGCACCAGGAACGAGCCACCGTGGCCGCCCGTGTCCAGCGTGTCCGAGAAGCCCGACATGGCGTGGCCGACGCTGTCGTGGCTGTTGTGCATGTAGTCCTTGGTGTCGACGTCGAAGTTGACCACGTGGTAGCCCATGGCGGCCATGTCGCGCAGGCAGTCTTGGTTGCAAGACGCGTAGGGTGGGCGGAGGTAGTTCGGGGCCTTGCCAATGACCCTTTTGATGGAGCCCTCCAACTTCTGGATTTGGTATCGGCGTGTCTCCTGGCCGCAGATGGACAGGTCGGCGTGAGACCACGTGTGGGAGCCGATCTGGTGGCCCGAACGGTCCATGCGTCTCAGGATGTCGGGCCAGGGAGTCGAGGCGTCGGCGATCCCGCGGGACCAGTTCTCGCCGTTGATGAAAAAGGTGGCTTTGGCGTTGTACTGGTCAAGATGGTCCAGGACAGTGCTGGTGTAGATGAAAGGGCCATCGTCGAAAGTGAGAGCCACGACACCAGGGACATTGCAGTGGCGGATGATGACGCCGCGAGCAGCCCGGGCAGTCAGGTTGGCGGCGGGTGCGGGCGCAGCTTGCCCTCCTGAGAGGAACAGGCCGAGGGAGAGGAGAGTCGGCAGATGCTTCATGATGACGGCAGGCGAGAATGTCGGTAGCAATGATGCAATAACAAAGACGGGGCACGAGATGCCTTGGCTAAATCTTGGTGATGGATGAGAGAGCGAAGTGGGAGAGTGTTGAAGAAGAGGGGGAGGAGGGCAGATATGGTGCAGGAAAACAGACTCGGCCGGGACTGCATCGCTCCTGAGAGCAGAGGCTGGACGCATGCTCCAAGCGGAAGGGGCCGAGTCACCGTCCTTCATCGGGTTGACTCTCTGAGAAGTTTGGAAGGCCTTCCCACGCTGAGCCCTGCATCCAGAGCCTTAGGTTCCCCGGCGGTTGCCAAACACTGCGGGAGCGGTGGCATTTTCCACGCCGGGAAAGCGCTGGGAAATGGGAGCTAGAGACGCCGGAAGCCACAGTTTCGACTTAGAGGAAGGAGCTTGTCGTTCAGAAGCGAAGGCCGGCGGTTTCCTTCGGCGGGCGCCCTCCTTCCCAATCATCTCCCATGGGAAATCTTCGGTAGCCAGAAGGAAACATGTTGCTGTGGTTGAAATCATGGAAGCTCGCAGCTCGCGTCGGCTTGCGCCCCACTGACTCGCCAGCGAACGAACGATCAGCTCCTCAAATTCCTTCCCGCGGCGGTCTCAAAACTCATTTTATGCTGTACCCCTTCTGCCACAAGAAGGTCCCCGCACTAGAAAGACTGAGTACCGCCCAGGGGAGGTCGAGTTCGATGATTGACCAAACCCACACACAGCCGATGGGCGGGGCTCGCTTCATGACGTTGAGGTAGCTGTACGTGTTTGTGATGTGGATCAGATAACAGCCGGCCACAGTACCTGAGGCGAAGAAGAGCGTTTGTTGGAGAACAGTCTGGTATCGGGAAGGCAGACCGGGGATGAGGCCGGGGTTCGCCGGGTGCGGGTGGAGGAAGTAGACGAGCAGGCTGAAGACTGCGAGGCAGGGCATCGGGTCAGTGACAAGCTCGGATCTGACGCTTGGGATGGAGGAAAAGCTTACCAAACAGTGCCTGGACAAACCTCATCCACACTTTCGGCCACACGACACTGTCGACCGAATACTGGTGCTGGACAAGGACATCGAGGGTGAAGTGCAGCATGGCCAGGCTGACGGACCAGAGCAGTGTCTCCATGATGCGCTCAACTCCGGGCGGCAACCCCTCGCCATCATCGTCCTCCTCCTTCTTGCCAATCTTGATGGGTTTTGGAAGAGCTGGCCCAGCAGACTTCTTCCCGAGCTTGCCCTCCCTCTTCGCTGCCTGGGCGAACAGGCCTCGCTCCTCGGCGAGCTCCAGCAGCGTCTTCTCGCTCGGCCCGGACCGGTCGGGCTGTTTGAGTTTGAGGCTGGAGGGAGACGGGTCTCTGCGTCTTCGTGCCATTTTTGGTTGTTGTTGTTGTTAGGGATGAGGGCTGGAAATGTGGTCGGCGGTGCGAAGGTTGTCAAGGTCGTCGTCGAAATGATGGCCGGGGAATCTGACCACGACACCGCGCTGGAAGTGGGGGTTGCAATTGGTTGCTTGGCAGCGGCTTGCAGGGGTTTGGACCCTGCGCTTGGGAGCTCACCCCTGAAACTTTAACGCTGTGGAACCAATTGACGCTCTCTCTCCCCACACTCGAGTGGTGTATGTACATACGTCGTCTCGCGCTCCCGTGTCAAGTCCCGGCAGACATCCTTCATTCTTCCGCATTGAAACCCCCAGAGACAACAGTTCGAGACCCACGCCGTCTCACCGGCTTCACGAGACACCGGCGACAAGACAGCCGAGATACAACCGAATCGCCACCATTCCTCGTGAAGGGAGAGCAGGGTGAAGCCATCAGTCAACGGGCCCGTAGCCACCTTCTCCTTAACATCTGGCCTTTTCTTGCTCGTCCACTGATCGAGGTTGGCGCGAAATGGACTGGCTCACGACCCTCGGTGTGCTGGCCGTTGTGCTCCCGTCGCTGTACATCTACACAGCGTCGGTAGTGTCGACGCGCTTCCCCATCCTGCGCAACAAGCGCATCTGCCTCTTGATCGCCCACCCCGATGACGAGGCCATGTTCTTTGCGCCTACCGTGATGGCCCTCGCGCGTCCCGAGACGGGCAACCACGTCAAAATTTTGTGTTTAAGCAGCGGCATGCCTACCACTCCCTTGAACCTATCCCCCGCCTCCACCCTCGCACCTCCCGCTGACCAAGCCCCCTACTCTCACAGGCAACGCCGACGGCCTCGGCCCCATCCGCAAAGCCGAGCTCGCTAAATCAGGCCTGATCCTCGGCCTGC
The DNA here is from genome assembly GCA_027946355.1 of Collariella sp. IMI 366227. Classification (NCBI taxonomy): domain Eukaryota; kingdom Fungi; phylum Ascomycota; class Sordariomycetes; order Sordariales; family Chaetomiaceae; genus Collariella; species Collariella sp. IMI 366227. Next base: position 22,934 of record JAPEUS010000027.1, on the reverse strand, counting down.
GCAAGCCCGACGACGTCTACGTGGTTGACAAACCCGAGCAATTCCCCGACAGCATGACCGCAACCTGGGACCCCGCCGCCATCTCCTCCCTCCTCTGCTCCGCCTTTGCGCCGGGCCTGGCGCGCTCCCGCAACGGCAACACCACCGCTACCACCACCGGCAGCAGCGCCACCACCACCTCCTCAAACCCCACCACACTCCCCACCGCCTCCATCGACATTCTCATTACCTTCGACTCCTCCGGCGTCTCCCACCACCCAAACCACATCTCCCTCTACCACGGGGCGCGCGCCTTCGTCTCGGCTCTCGTGGCCAACAACCCCGGATGGGTGTCCCCCGTAGACCTTTACACCCTCACGACCGTCCCCATGGCGCGGAAATACATGGGTTTTTTAGACGTTCTGGCGACGCTGATCAGCTGGGCGGCGGGGGCGGATAAGAAAAACAAAAGGCACCCTGGGGGGCTGGTGTTTTTGAATGGGTTGGCAGGGGGCCAAGGGGGGATTACCACGGCGTGGAGCGCTATGGTCAAGGCGCATAGAAGTCAGATGGTGTGGTTTAGGTATGGGTGGATTGGGTTGAGTAGGTATATGTATGTGAATGATTTGAGGTTGGAGAAGGTTAGGGGGCGGTGACATCGACATCCGGGTTGAAGTGAAAAGTAATGTATTGTATTTGGAAAATACACATAATCAGCATTACAATGGGCCAACGTTTCTAGCTAAACTCTCTCGCTGCACCCGCACCCAGTCCGGCCTCTGCGTCAGAAACCCATGCAGGCTCAAGTGCGGCGCCGGCACCATACGCTGCTCCTCAATCTTCTTCGGCCTCGGCTTCTTCAGTCTCCCCACGATATTTACATCTGCCGTGAGCGCCGGCAGCTGCGTGAACTTGACCATTGCCCGCTCCAGCCGGCGAAACGGCGGTGTATACGCTATCTTAACCATCCCCGTGGCGATGGGGTACTCCACGTTGTCCGGCAACAGGTCCCGGAACGCCTGGATAAATTGTGGCACGCCGCGCACCGTGATGTGCTCGCCCGCGCTGCTCTTGCCGACCCTCTTCAGAATCTTTCTGCACAGCAGCTGGAGCTTGTAGTGCGCCGCGAGCTTGCGCGCCCGCGCCTGCCGCCACGCCATTTCGGTCTGGGGCACGTCGACGCCCAGCGCGCTGCTCGCAGCGTGCTTGCTGAAGGACGCCTCGTGCTCCGCCTGCAACTGCCGGTACATGGGCTCCAGTTCGAGCATCACGTCCAGTGCCTTGGCGATGTTGTTCTGGCTGATGAGCCCGCCAGCGAGGAGCAGGTACTGGTCGAAGCCGGGTTGGATGTGGTACGGCGCGGCCGTCATGGTGTTCCAGATCATATCGACTGCGTTGGGTTTGACGCCCTTGGTGCCGCGGAACTGGCGCTTGAGAATTTTCCATTCTGTCGACGCTGGCTTGGAGCACAGGACGTAGGCCCATTCGAGAAGCTGGAACCACGTCTCCTCGGCGATGCGGATGCGGTACGCGTTGGAGGCGGTGTCAAGCACCCTAATGGCAGTAGCAAATTCCGCGTTAGTGCAGAAGCAGTGTACAATCGTCTCGAGCAGCTTCTGGGTCGGCCGTAGGGAAGAATCGGGCGCGTAGGCCATCGCCTGCACTGCGACGTGGGTTTCTGCCCCCGGCCTTCCGACTGATCTGCACCCCCCAGTACCTCCCAAGGATATCGTGGACTACCTTGAGTGAGCCGCATCGTGCGAGGCCGACCATCAAGGCACAGAGTCCCTCCGTGTCCAGGATGTAGCACAACCTGACCGCCACAGTGAAGAGCCTAAAGGGGGGTTTCTCCTGTCGTAAGATCCTTGTGAGGTGCTCGGCATGCTCTAAGGAGTGGCGGTTGAAGCCGAACATGTGCCTCTGGCGTCCCAAGATGTTGTGGCCGAGGATTTTGAGGTATTGGCGTCCCTTGATGGACATAATGAAAGTCTTCATCATGTGGAGGTTGATTGGCCGGACACGGAGCCGGGCCAGGTCGTACTGAGAGTACAACGGCTCCGCCAGGAAACGTGCCTTGGCCAGCTCGAAGTTGGATTGGGGGTCAAGATCTCGCATGCCTGTCTCGTCCATCATCTTCCAGATTTCCCCCATGACGCTGAAGTCACACGCCGCTCCCGCACATCGGAGCAGGATTTTGTAGTCGGAGAGGGGGTATGTATCGGACCGCTTCCCGCCTCAGCTTCACTGCGTTTAAGACTTGCGCAAGAAGGTTCACGTATTTCTTCCTAACACCCCACATGTCAATTTCCTGGCCGAGGGGAGTGAGCTGCGCCATGCCAGGTCCAACATGGATGCCGTCTGTCGGATCGGCCTCTGCGCCCCATGTCTCGATGGGGTCAAGAGACCGCAAAAGTTCCGAGAAGGAGATGGTCGGGAGCTGGGCAAGTTCTGATGTCCATATGGCCCCAAGCTGCTGTGACTTCCTGGCTCCCTTGGAAAGCTTGTTGAGGTAGGCGAGGCGGTTCATCGGATGTTTGAAGGCGTCTGTCAGCTCCGTGACGCGGGCGACTGGTTGCTTGGAGGTGGCTGACAAGTCCGTCTCTGGTCCAATTGCTGTGAAGACATCTCCGTTCTTGTTGCTCGAGGGCCGAGACCAAGGCTGTGGCCGACTCTCAACGGGGATGCTGAGAACATGGCGGAGGAGGGACAGTTCATCGTCGCTGAGAGGCTGCCGAGCTCTGCCATTCGGTTTTCGACTGGCCAACATCGCATGACTTCTTGATATGGTAACTGTGAGGGTAGTTCCCTCTAAGAATTGGCGAGAGAAGCGACGCGGAGATGTCGGTTGAGTGGCAGAGACGATCCATGACCGGGAAGGAACCGAGGGTGCAATGATGGAGGATGTGTGGTGGCAGCGACGGGCCTGGAGGCTGGCCAGTTCCACGGAGAAAACAGGCCTCATTTTCGCACGTCCATCAGAGACTTCCCCAGTGTTTCCGCATTTTATGGCCAAAGATTGAAGTTTCCTCGCGACTCTTCATGCTCTGGGTCTGCTCCTTCTCTGGTGTAAGTGATCGGGAACTCCACTCTTGAGTGGAGCTCTGGGGAAAGCGCGGCTTGGCGGAAACCGTCTCGCTGCTTCTTAACCCGGTAGGCGGAAGACAGAGGCAGAATTGACCAACCGCGCACGAGCCACCGTCCTGCCTGCTCTGTGTGGCCCGTGCTCCCGCCTGCAAATTCCCACAGCAAGCCCCATCATCGCCCTGCGCCTGCCCAGCTGATTGCTACTGTGTGTTGCCCATCCCACGAGACCGCCCTTGGAAGTCAACAGCAGCCCGCTCAGGTCGCCAACCCCCCGAAAAACAAACAACAATAATAAGCCTCGCTCATAATGGCCGACGTCAGGGATGAGGACGCGTCGGTGGCGGAGCCCCTCGACCTCGTGCGCCTGCTGCTCGATGAGGTGGTTTGCGTGAAGCTCAGAGGAGACCGCGAGCTCAAGGGCCGTCTCCATGTGAGACCCACCTTCAACACCCCTGGCTCACCCCAAACTGACCAGTGTCACCACCACCACCAGGCATATGACAGCCATTGCAATCTGGTGCTTGGTGATGTTGAGGAGACAATTTACATTGTTGACGAGGAGGATGATGAGGATGTCAAGGTATTTTTGTCTCATTACAAAAGGCTAAGGACACTATTACTTACACTCTCACAGACTGTCAGCAAGAAATCCGAAATGCTCTTTGTGAGAGGTATGGTCTTCAAGCCCCTATCTATCTTCGGTGCTTTATTGACACACTCCCAGGCGATAGCGTCGTCCTCATCTCCCCCCAAGTGCCGTCATTCTGAGTGGCCTGGGGTTCTTTGGAAATGTACAAGCAGTCACTGGCAGGCCCCCCAGATCGAGGTGTCCGAGGTGGCATTACCAGGACGAGGAGAGTTACGCCCACCCACATCAACAAGGAAAGACGGAAAACCAGAGAATACCAAGGACAACAACATTTCAGAGCTTCCCTCGGACCAACGTAATGAACAGCCATGAGCCATGTCGTATGTTGGATTTACCGCTGTCATCCTAAGTATGTCGGGTTATCAACCTCAAGCCCACAAAAGGCCAGAACAAGTACCAACCGCTGCCTGTCTCGCAGGGTTAAGAAATATTGAATGAATCACCCGCCAAACGCCCAAGCATCATGTACTATCCGCTCAAACTGACACATCCCTCTCGCCACTAATCCAATTGTTCCCAGAAGCCGCCGCCGCCACATCACAAATACCATAGCGCACCCTCAGGATCTACCACAACCCTCCTAAGCACCAACCTTCACCCCGGCGCCCGTCTTCTCATCCTTCCCCTCCACCCCACACTGCCCACCCCAGCAGACTCCCCTCCTGCTGCTTCGCCATGAGCGGCTTCTCCGGATCATACCCCACGCTCTTGACAATGCCCAAGCCTTTAGTACGCCCCTCGCGGAAGAGCAGACGGTCGCCTGGCGCGAGGTACTCGGGCCGCTGCACGAAGCGGAAGGCCACGGTGGCGCGGTCGCCGGTGCGGATGAAGGGGCGGTCGACGTCGATGATGGCGCACGTCTGGGAGACGGGGCCGACGTGCAGCATGGCTTGGTACTTGGTTTTGATCGTGGTTGCGTGGGAGAGGATGAGGACTGTGGTGGGGAAGTTAGTATAAATCGCATGTTGGGGGTTAGGAGGGGAGTGGAGTAGTACCTTCGGCCACGAACTCGCGATAGACTTTGGGCGCGGCTCCATCCGCCTTGGACAGCACCACCATGCCTTTACGTACATCTTTCCGCCGAACTCGCCGTAGCGCAAAAGAGGCCGACTGACCAGCCGACGCCGCCGGCACGCCTATCCTCTTGCGCTCAATTGAGCGGATCGAGGTCGCCATGAACCGGCCCAGCGAGTCTGGGCCGATCTGGACCTCGTCACCAGCGTGAATCACCCCCGACTTGACGATACCCGACACGACCGTCCCCACATGTGGCACGCTGAAGGTGTCGTTGACGTGGAACTCAAACGGGGCATCGGCATCGTAGCGCCCATGGTGCGGCAGGATATTGAGGAACGAGCGAACCAAATCCAAATTCTCGCCCGTCACGTTGGAGACCTGGAAGATGGGGCAGATGCGCTGGCTGACGAACTGCGTGGCCGTGTTGATGCACTCCTCACGGTTCTTGATAAAGATGGGGATTTTCCGCGCCCCCGGGCTTTTGAGAATCCGCGTGATCTGCGTGATGGTCTGCTCCAGAATGTTAGGCGGGCAGATGTCGATCTTGGTGATGACCACCATGACGGGCACGTTTAGCGCCAGCGCGATGCCCAGGTGCTCTTTGCTCATGCCGATGAGCCCGTTGTTGGCCGCCACCATAAGGAGGCAGTAGTTCGGGCTGCTGGAGAGCAGGCCAAAGACGGTGGTGCGCAGGTACCGCTCGTGGCCGGCCAGATCGGTGAAGGTGATGACTTTGGCGCTGCGCTTCCCGATCTCCTCCCACGACAGCTTGCGCCCAGGGATGTCGGAGACGACAACTTGGCCGTGGGTGTCAAAGCCCATGATCTCCATGCCCACGGACGACGTCCGCCCGGTCTCGATCTCGTGCTTGTGCCGGAACAAATTCACCCGTGCCTTGCCGCGGCCGTCATCAAGGTCGCCCTTGACAAGCACACCAAGCATGGAGCTTTTCCCTGCGTCGACGTTCCCGACAACCGCTATCCTCGTCTCGATTACATCCTCCACCGTCGCCGGAGTCTGTCGTATCATAACTTTCCCACTGCAGTCCCCATCCTTGGTCGGCGCCCCATCCAACTCACCACCCACATTCTTGGTTAACAGCACCTGGGTATCAGCCCTCAGCTTCTTCGCGGCCTCGCCTAACCTCTTGTACGCGACATCCCACTCATCGAGCAACAGCCTCATGCCCTCATTATTGTTCTCAAAGCCGATATCAAACACGGCCTCGCCATGGCCCTCCTCCAGCCGGTCCTTGATCACATCGGCCAGTTTCTGGAGGGCGTCGGCGTCGGCGCTGTCGGAGAGCAGCAGCTCTCGTAACCTGACGCGCGGGGCCGGGTCGGAGAGGTCGAGGCTGTCGAGGATTTCGTCGAGCTCCTCGTGGTGCTCATACTCGGTCTGTGTCGCGGCTGCGGCAGTGGGGGCCTTGGGTGTGATGGAGGTGGTGACTGAAGCGGTGGCCGCGTGCTTGGAGCTCGGGTAACGCAGGGCTTGCTGCTTCTCGACGTACTCGGCAAAGTCGCTGAGGGCGGCCTCGCCTTTCCGCCGTTCGTGTGGTAATTGCTTGGCTTTGCTGGCCATATCTGTCACTGATAGGGTGCCTCGTCGCGGGACGAGAGTGAGAGGTGTGAAGTTTGACAAGTAATGACTTCACCAGATCATTGGTTGATTCACTAATAACAGCAAAATGAGCAGAACTCGATGATATGATTGTGAAAAAGATTCACGGAGAATAAAGGCCTGAAGGTTCTAGGATTTTAATGCGTCTGTTGGCGGTCTGGCTCGCCGGGTGAGTCGAAGGCCTGCTCGAGTCATCAGCACGCGTGGTGGTCGTGTCCGGTGAGCAACACTGAACATGGAAGTCGCCAGAACACCGCCCCCTGTCTATCGATAAGACAGGGCTGGGAAGACCCCACAGTACCCCGCAATAACCTGGAACCTGCAGATCAGGGGAGCGGAACCTGGAAGCTTTGAGTCACCTCCCGCAGTGACCTCACGTCACTCAAGTCTCCATCATGCCAATGGAGAATGGCATGCCAAATGTGAGCTTGACAAAAGCGCGGCTTCATGATTATCAGCGTGAAATTCACGGCGACCAAAGGGAGAGAGACAAGAGTAAAGGGTTGAATGGTCCAAATGACCATGGATTATTTCATTGTTGCCCTGGAGGGAGCAGAGATCTGCTAACACTAGCTTCGCCCCCTTAAAACGCCTTTCCCAGTATGCCTCTGAATAGGCCATTCCAAAGTTGCTTTTAGTTACCCGCCGCCCAAAACCCTGTTGCCCATATCCCCCCCAAAAAATGCTCATAAATGACAATAGTAAAAGTTGAAGTACGCAAGCAGGAAGCTTCATCGCTGCTATCCAGGGTATCATCAAACCAAGCGCCTCAAGCCACATGTCGTCCCGACCATTAGTTGCAGTGCTTTCGTCCTCTCCCAAAATATTATCCGTCTTCTTCAATATCGCTGCCCAAGCGCCAGCACTCCAGCAGCCGAGCCCGTCCAAAGGGGGCTCTTCACCTCCCTCCGGATCCAGCCGCGCTGTGTCCGCTGATGCTCGTGTACGTCGAGCTCCGCGAGGGAGCATCGGGAGCATGAAACCCATCCAGAGGCTCAATCACATCCGCAATCGAGTCCCCAAAGAAAGCCGTCTCCAGCGAGTAGGCCGGCGGGCTGGGGGGCACGTCCTGGTAGATAGGCGGCGCCTCGTTGTCCCAGCTGATGCCGATGCCGCCGCGCTCGGTGAGGATGGTGCTGAAGTGCATGCGCAAGATGCGACCGACGCCGGTATGGGTGACGAGGGAGGGCTTGTTGACGGGCGCCCACTCTTGTGAGACGACCATCTCGACCATGAGTTGGTGGGTCACCTCGGTGCCGTCGCGGCTCTTGGAGTCGCACGCGTACTTGGCGTTCTTGGCCAGGTTGTAGTCGAGCTCGATCTCGACGGTGCTGTCGGTCGCGCTCGCATAGTTGCTCTTCCACCCGTTAAATAGCGTCTTCTCGCCGATAACGCGCGTGTCGCTGCGAATGACGCCCTTTTTGTTTTGGTGCTCCTCGGCGGTTTCGCCGAGCCGGGGGCTGTGGCGGCCGCAAGCGGGGGCAATGGTCCGGGTGGTCTCTTCGATCTTCCAGGTGAGCTTCTTCAGTTTCCAGTACTCGACGGTGTTGACTTTGGCGTTGAGCTTGGCAATGCCGTCGAGGCGGAGGTTGAGTGTGTAGGAGCCGATCGGGTGAATGACGTGAGGGTAGTGCGCGCTGGCCTTGATGTTGGTAGGGGGGAAGACGCGGACAGAGTGGTGCGGTGTCTCGGAAGTGGGAAGGCTGCGCTTGACATCGAGGGTTTTCTCGAGCTTGAGCGATGGCAGAACGTGGCTTTTGCTTCTGGGAACCGCCTCGGCCTTGAACTCGTACGAGATCGAAACCAAGGGGCTGTCCAGGCTAGCTGGGAGGTGACCTTCCAGCAGGACCGAGAAGGGAAACGAATGATCTCCTGTCGGATTGTCAGCATGAGAACAAGGCCGGATTGCGGAGAAGGCAAAAAAAAAAAAAAAAAAAAAAAAAAAAAAAAAAAACTCACCCTTAGCCATGGCCAGCGGATGCTGAAGCAATTCCCACTTCTTCACCTCGGTAACCTCGCTCGTACACTCGGGGCAGTGGTTCGCAAAAGGCTTCTTTTGCGTCACGCGAATGTTGAGCCACGCATTCAGAGACTCAATCTCGAGCCCGTCCTCCCGGATGCTCAAGAATAGCTGGCCCGACAACAAGGCGCCGGTGCTGTTCTCGGCATCGCCGTACATGACAATGGGGGGCGACTCGAGCTTCCAGTCCAAAGTGGCGGGCGCGGAGGGATGTGTATCCTTGTTCGAGCGGCCAAAATGCATGCCAGGGAATGAGATCCTGTGGTGGTGATGATGGTGATGGCCATGGTCCTTGTCCTTGTGGGTCTCCGAGGAGAAGCTGCTTGCGCGGGAGTCGGCCATTTTGACGCGTGGGGAATATGGAGGGGCAGGGATGTCGTCTAAGTCGTCTTCGCTGATGGAGGAGCACGACGAGCGCTCAGAGTGCCGGGAGGAGGCGGTGTTGACTCTGGTGGGAGAAGGGCGGCGCTTTGATTTGGTCGCGCCGGGCAGCGACTTTTTGGTGAGGTGCGAGACTTGGCTTTCAAGGGAATGCGTCGAGGCGCGGAAGAAGTCGACGACTCGGTGCGGCATCGTTGCGGGCTGGGCCCCTTCCTTGGCGGAGGGACTGAGCGGGCCAAGTTCGGGATGATCTGACGGCGGGAGCGCCACAATGATGCACCAGACCTGATGCCGAGCTGTGTCCTGCAGCTGGTGTGGGGAACGGGGAAACGCCGTCAACGCTCCCAAGACTGCCAAACCACCATCCAACAGCGGCGGTGCGAGGTTTGGTTCGGGGACAATCCCACAGTCGGATGATTCGAGTGCCGAGTCCGCTGAGTGTCTCCCGAGTTCTCTTCTCTGGGAGATTCGTACGATATCGATGGTGATGTGGATGTGTCGAAGTCGAAAGGGCTTGTGATTTCTGGGAGCAGGGTATGGAGCGATGCCAAGGTCGAGGGTTTGAGGGTTGACAGTTGCGAGTTGATCAAGGGTTGGTTGAGGCCGGTGGAGGACTGTCGATCTGGGGAGAATGGGGTTGGATGGTGGGAGAGGGATATAAGCTTTCAAGAGGGACCTGAAGAGCCTGGCCGGGCAGGAGGGCAAAAGTATTTGTACGGGCTCGATGAGTCTTTGCATCTGCTGGCAAATCCATCAAGGTCTTGACTTGTCATGGGTGGGGTTTTTGACTGGGTCTTTGAGGATTTGTTGCCCGGGCCCACCCATGCCGAACGCCGCAATGCTTGGTATTCCCTCCATTGACACCGTCTGGCAGTCACACAGACACAGCAGCTGGGCCCGGAAGTGCTTTCCCTTCCCTGTCAGTGCCTGTCATTGCCATTGTTGATCCAGCCGCTGATTCGAGCGAGGCCGAGCCCTGCAAACCACACACACACACAAACACACGCCCCTCGCGAGGACATGCAGCTGCTGAGCTGCGTCGACACGGCGGGGATTACACACATCCCCTGTACAAAGTCAGAATTCCCGAAAAGGGCGTGGTGAGGAGAGGTTGGCAGTAGTTGGTGAGCTGGTTCCAGCAAGCAATTCCCTCGCAGCCTGGAGGATCCTATCCACAAATCCACAGTCCACATGGAGCCCAGCTGTTGCGGAAACAAACAGATTCCACCGCAAAGCCGTGGCCATCCTTGACTTACACGGCAACTGTCTCCGTCCGGCCAATGTCAAGCTGTCAGCATCCAGTGCCTCAGCAACAAACTCAACTCTTGAGTGCTGTCAACCCACAGTCATTGGATCATGCTCTTCTGTCTCTTTCAGCTCGTCTCAACCGCAACCCCAAAAGCCCCCAAGCCACGGCCTGCAAGTGATCAGGCGGCTGCCGGGCCAAGCAGTCCAAGCAGCCACAACACAACGTCGAGAAACTCGCAGGTCGAGGCCCGGTGATTGCTCCACTGAAAAGCGGGAATTGAGGTCTGATCCGTGCTCGCGGTCTGGCGCCAAGCTGGACTGAGGTCACACGGTGCCCCGCCGTCTGGAACGCTCTCTGCAGTCGCGTTGCGCTTCTTCATGCCCCACCCTTGCCGGTTCTTGGCCGGGTCACCTGGGCACACAGAAACTGACCCTAGAAACAGCAACAGAATTTTCCCCCCCTTTTCGATTGGCAGCCCTCGCCAGCCATCGCCAGCCAATGGTTCCCCTGGTGCAACCCAACACGAGGCCGTTGGTTGCGCGTACCGTTGGTTCCCTTCGCTCTCGCCTTTCGCTGCAGAGAGCGCCCGCCGCCAAGCTTGCGCCCGGAAAACGTCTCCAGGCCGTCAGGAGAGGTCCCTCCAAACACCGAGCTCGCGCCCCGCGATTCGCGATATTGTCGGCATTCCCCGGCCAGCCCTATGACGTGATAGCCCAGGTCCTTGCTGTCAATGGGAGAACGCGAGTCATTTCAGGAAGGGCGGCTGGTCGACGAAAGTGCTCGTAAATAAATCATCGCTTTCCCTTCAAACGAGAGCTCAGATCTCGCTTGCTGAGCTGGACGATTGCAGTTCTCTCTTTTCCTCGGAGATGGGCTTTTCAGACTCCCAGCACAAGTCATATGCAGAGCCTCATGTGCCCGGCGTGAACCCGGCTGGACAGCCCATCGAGGGAATTACCTAATTCTCATGGCTGCCCCCATCTCATTGGGCGCTGCCCCGCCGACGCCCTCCATCGCGTCACATTGCCCGCTGCGCTCGACAGCAACTTCGCGCTTTGTCGAAGCGAACCGACAGACACCCAAGATGTCCCCCGGCCTGGAACCGCATGTCCAGCCATCCCACCGGCTGCCCCAATCCGGACCAGCCAAGCCACTGCCCCGCCTCTCCATTCCGTGCCCTTCCCCGAGTTTGACCGCGCATCAGGCGGTGAGACATGCCGAACACGCCGTCGCTCTCCCGGCGCTTATGCGGTCTCTTCCGCCCTCTCGGAGCCGGCCGATCTGCAGGAACCATCGGTCCGTGGGTTCGAGGTGGATCGGGATCTCCACTGGTGGTCCGGTCCAGCTGTCGTCGCCTTGTTTTTCGTATCAAGAATCCTGACTGTGCTGTGGGAAGAGTGTCACTGTGTACCGTACCCACCGCCGTTCTGGCCTGATGATGTGGGCATCGTGCGGTGAGCAGCGCCAACAAACCCCTGACGAGACCTCCCGTTCTCGAACTTTCGCGACTTCTCTCTCGCCTCTGAAACTCAACCTCCCCCGGTTGTTGTACGTAAACTTCCAGGCTCTGACTGCTCAGGTCGGTGGAACCGGTGGACCCAGGGCGGCCCGGTGTCCATCATTCCGCAGGTTATTTCCGGGCCCTGGCCCGGAGGTAGCCCGGGGGCCCCACGGAGCAAAATTTCAAGAAAAAAAAAACTGGAAAAAAAAAACCCTTCAAAGACAAGGCTGTCGGCTAGGAGCGGCTCTCCTGTGGCTGGGCTGGCTTTCACGAACTCCGTGTTGTTTTCTCCATGGGCCTCACTCAAGGGCTCCGCCAGCATGTGAAAATCATCAAGGTCTGGATTTCGGACATTGACCATGCTGTGGTAAAGGGGTAAAAATAGGTTGGGTTCCAGGGGTTCGTCACGCCGTGTCTCCACTCGTCGATCGATCATGAACGACACCTCTTCTGAAGGAGCACTCCATCATCATCATATGAGCGCTAGTTGATCGTCGCAAGGAAGAACTGCCGGGAAAGACGAGTTGAAAAAATGTGATGACCAAGCATGTTTATATTTCGCGACGCCTCTCGGCATTCCAAAGCGCCCACGGGAGCTTCCAGCTGCTCTTGATCTTGAACGGGTCAAAATTGGCGCTCTCCAGCCGCTGCAGATAGTCCTGAGCCGCCACCGCCTCCAACAGCAAAGAGAATCCACGTGTGATGTCTGCCTTCGTATCCTCGCCGCCATACACAGTGCTGGAGTGCGCGTGCTCCGGCTCCGCCTGGTGTTCGTAAGCGTGGCCCGGTTCCTTCCCAGCCTGCATGTTCTTCAGCATCTCTCGTGCCGTAATGATATGGTCGTTTGCGCGAGTGGCGACCTGAAACACGGCATCTTGTAACCCAAACGCACTCGGCCCCATCCTAAAGACGTCCTCCTCCTTCAACCCAGCCAGCGCCATAACATCTAGCGGGAGCAGCAGCGCGGGGCTCCTGGTACTCCCAACGCTGGACCCTGCCGGGCCTTTAATCGGCTGAGAAGGCGCCGCCAAAACGGGGAATGCCCCGTAGCGTCGCGACGATGCCGCACGCCTTGCCGATGTGGCTCGCCAGGTGGTCCATGTGCACGGACTGCAGGGGCATCGCGGCCAGCGTCATGTACATGAGCGTGGCGTACGTGTTCTCGGCGTAGTCCTCGAGCGCGGCGATGCTAGCAAATGGCTTGTTCTCCATGTGCTTCTCGCGTGTGTTGATCAGGCGCATCAGCCAGAACTTGAGGGAGCTGGGGCTGCCGCCGCCGCCGCCTGAGCGGGAGGAGAGGTTCGTGATGGCGCTGTGAAGCATGATTGAGATGGGTTCTCGCGGTGGGTTACCCGCGAAGGTCTTGTTGACTGTGTCGCGCCAGAACTGCATCCGGAAGCGGCCTATGGTTGGGTTGGACACGGTCTCGGGCAGGCGAGCTAGCTCGAGGTTGAGGGTCCGGAGGGCGTCGTAGGCGTCCCGAGCTGAGCGCGGAATGAAGTGCCGGATGAGATATGCTTCATAGTCGCCGTGTCTAAGAAGTAGTTAGCGAGTAGTTCCATGTGAAAATCGTGATGATACATACCTAAGCTGGTTCACGCAGTATTTGCGTGCCTGAGCAATGTCTCCTTCGGCGATGGTTGCCAGGCCACGAGAAGCCCCAGGAGCTCGCCGTGAAGCCTGCTTGAAACCATTTCCCAAGGCGTCTGACAGAGAACATGTTGGGAAGGACACTAAACAAAGATGTCCATCTTTAGTCACCCAATCCTGAGGCAACTTACACAGAGCACTCTCATGCAAATCCAAGTGATGCAATTGGAGCACGAAGCTTCCAAAAAATGTGGGTCTTTCAGTTTAATGAAGGCACGCGATCACCTGACTCGCGCGACGCCAAAATTCGCGGTCACCCCTGCCGTCGCGTCTCCCAGTTTCCACCAAGGAATCCCATGAAGAGTGGGTGACCATGCTGAGGGGCATTCAATTTCCAAATGACGCCAAATTCTCGACAACATGGACTTCACCGGCTCCGATGAGCCTCCCAACAAGAAACGGCGGTTCTTTTCTGACGCCGACGACGAAACTACCCCGAATTCGCATCTTCCCTTGACCGGGACCACCGTGTCGCCCTCCACCTCCAAGACGAGATTCTTCCACGATGCTGAAGACAACCCGCCCTCTCTTCCCCAGCAACCCATCCAGACTTCTCCCGCTCAGGCTTCAGTGCCCCGGAGTCAGAACCATGGCCACGCTCACGGCAACTCCTCCACACCCGGTGACTTCGATCAGGCGACGTTCGAAGCCTTCGTTGGCGAGAGTGTCAAGCCGGATGTCATGGCCGTCATCCAAGAGCACTCCAGCAACAACATTGAGAGGGCAATCAACATGTACTTTGATGGGACTTGGAAGAATCTGAAGCGAAAGACCCCCACCCCAACCGCTCTACGTCCATCATCTTTTGCAGCACCTCCGCCCAGACAAGAGAGCATACCTTCCGTTGCTGCGCAACACCCTGGCCTTCGATCAATGCCAGACTCGCGATATATTGGCGCTTTTGGTGTGGAGGGATGGTCAACACGAAGCGGGACCAACCTGCTGAGGCACGGCGATGTCGTCAAGATTGAGCGCCAAAAGATCCAAATACTTAAGCCCAGCGCTCTGAAAGGACAGTCGAGACTGGGGACTCCGCAGCCGGGCCCTCGCGTCAATGCCGCGGCAGCCAAGCGGGTTGACGTGATCGTTCGCTTCACCGACACCAGCGGCAGAGAAATCGGCCGTCTGGCCAAGGAGACGGCAAACTGGGTCTCAACACTGATGGATCAGAAGATTTGCAAGTTCGAGGGCACCTGTGTCTATGCGCCTGAAAGATTGCGCACCAACGACACGGTATTTCTTCAGCTTCGATGCTCGCTGCTGAGGTCTGCCTTCTTCGGCAGCGGATTTCAGCTCGCCGATAACAGGGTGTCTGGCCGCTTTGAGGAGATCGAGACATCCGAGGAGAAGGACCTGCGGTTACGTCAAGTCGCCCTTGTAAGACTTTTCCAGGAGGTTAATCTTCTTCCTACCCGAGGGAACGCCGCATCGGCCAAGGACCAGAGGCAAGGGCTCCTTGACGCGGCCGAGATGGCTGAGAACAAGGATAAGGAGAAAACGAAACCCCAAGCCGAAGACAATGGCGGTCTATCGTCTCCTTCAGACGAGAATGAGGATGGCCAGGAGCTTGAGCAAGACCAGCTCGATGCTCTTTACAAGAAGGCCCAGTCATTCGACTTCAGCACACCCGAGGCAGAGCCAGCCGATGCGTTTGCCATGGCATTGCGTCCGTATCAGAAACAATCGCTCCACTGGATGATGGCGAAAGAAAAGGACATCCGGGACGAAGACCGAGAGACATCTATGCACCCTCTATGGGAGGAGTACACCTGGCCGACCAAGGATCACGACGACAAGGAGCTCCCTGATGTTGCCGACCAACCGTGCTTCTACGTCAACCCATACTCAGGCGAGTTGTCCCTGGAGTTTCCTCGTCAAGAGCAACACTGCCTCGGCGGAATTCTGGCAGACGAAATGGGCTTGGGCAAAACAATCCAAATGCTCAGTCTCGTCCACAGCCACAAGTCCAAGATAGCAATCGAGGCGCGGAGTTCCAATCAGGCCGTCTCATCAGTCAATCAGCTTCCACGTCTTCCTGCTGTTGTTGGTCGAAACACCGTCACAGACGCGCCATGCACAACCTTGGTCGTCGCCCCCATGTCACTCCTTGCGCAATGGCAGAGCGAAGCAGAGAATGCCTCAAAAGAGGGCACAATGAAGTCTATGGTCTACTACGGGGCTGAAAAGAACACGGATCTCTTGACGCTATGCTGCGAAGCCAATGCAGCAAATGCCCCGGACGTGATCATCACAAGTTACGGCGTAGTGCTATCCGAGTTCACCCAGATCGCCTCGAAGAATGGCGACAGGGCCAGCAACCGTGGCCTCTTTTCGCTCAACTTCTTCCGTGTCATTCTGGACGAGGCGCACAGCATCAAGAACCGCCAATCTAAGACAGCCAGGGCTTGCTACGGAATTGCCGCGCGCCATCGATGGGTGCTAACGGGAACTCCCATTGTCAACAAGCTCGAGGATCTCTTCAGTCTAGTGAGGTTCCTGAGGGTTGAGCCGTGGAACAACTTCTCGTTCTGGCGGACCTTTATCACCGTCCCGTTCGAGTCTAAGAACTTCGTCCGAGCTTTGGATGTCGTCCAGACCGTCCTGGAGCCACTGGTCATGAGACGGACGAAAGACATGAAGACGCCCGACGGACAGCCCTTGGTGGCTCTCCCTCCAAAGGAAATCGAGATCGTTGACGTCGAGCTCTCACAGCCCGAGCGAGACGTCTATGACTACGTCTTGGCCAGGGCAAAGCGGTCCTTCTTCTCCAACATGGAGGCCGGCACCGTCATGAAAGCCTTCACCAGCATCTTCGCCCAGATCCTCCGTCTCCGCCAATCATGCTGCCACCCCATCCTCGTCCGCAACCAGGACGTTGTCGCTGATGAAGAGGAAGCCGGCGCAGCCGCCGACGCCGCCGCCGGACTTGCAGACGACATGGACCTGCAATCCCTCATCCAGCGTTTCACCGCCACAACCGACGATTCCACCGAGTCCAACGCCTTTGGCGCCCACGTCCTAGCCCAAATTCGCGACGAAGCCGCCAACGAATGCCCCATCTGCGCCGAAGAACCCATGATCGACCAAACCGTTACCGGGTGCTGGCACTCAGCCTGCAAGAACTGCCTTCTCGACTACATCAAGCACCAAACCGATCACCACGAACTTCCCCGCTGCTTCCAATGCCGCGAGCCCATCAATACGCGAGACCTGTTTGAAGTGGTCCGGCACGACGACGACCCCGACATCTCCATGTTCCGCCAGGAACCACGCATTAGCCTCCAGCGGCTAGGAATGGGCAACTCGTCGGCAAAGATCATAGCTCTGATCAACCACCTCCGCGCGCTCCGCAGGGAGAACCCGACAATCAAGTCCGTTGTCTTCAGCCAGTTTACGTCGTTCCTCTCGCTGATTGAGCCGGCGCTCGCAAGGGTCAACATGCACTTTGTCCGGTTGGATGGGTCGATGCCGCAGAAGGCGCGCGCCGCGGTACTAGATGAGTTTAAGGAGTCGAAGAAGTTTACGGTCTTGTTGATCAGCCTCAAGGCGGGTGGTGTCGGGCTCAACTTGACAAGTGCGAAGCGGGTGTTCATGATGGATCCGTGGTGGAGTTATGCCATTGAGGCGCAGGCTATTGACAGAGTCCACCGGATGGGCCAGGAGGATGAGGTGAAGGTATTTAGATTTATTGTGAAGGATAGTGTGGAGCAGAGGATGTTAAGGGTGCAGGATAGGAAGAAGTTTATGTGAGTTTGCGTGGTGCAACCATGTGGCGTTGATGAGGTTGCTAACTGCTGCAGTGCGTCGTCCCTCGGCATGATGTCTGATGAAGAGAAAAAGATGCAGCGGATAGAGGATATCAGGGAGCTTCTTAGCTGAGGTTCCTCTGCGGAGAGCACATCTAATTGGTTGCCTCCGCTGGAGAGGGGTCCAGGTGGCAGGAACCGGCGAACTGAACCTAGGCATGCTTCTTCTGTTGTCAGGACAGCTAGCATGTTCAGAAGCAGGCATATCACATCTGCTTAATGCTCAAGCCAACCTCTTTCCAGCCCACCCGTCAGCTGCACTCGTTTCCTCTCTTCCTGTGGTACTCGCCTGCCTTTCCATATATTCTGACGACAGTGAGCGGCAAAAAGAGAGTGGTCCACTGTTAATGCCCACGCCCGAAATCCGCTCGCTACGATGATCAGGGGTCAGGCTCAGGGAGGTGTAATTGGTCATGAGGGAGGGTTTTAACTTTGAAGGAAGCACTCGTTGGTGGCTCTTGGGCACCGTTCACGGACAAGTCGAGTATGGTAAGATGAGCGCAGAAGTATGGTATACAATCGTCTATGCCATGTGGTGTTTCAAGTCGAAGCACCCACTGTTTAGGTGACTGTTGGCAGAGGACAGAACCCAACCTCGGTGGTTTCGAAGTTCAGCTCAGGATGCAGAGCGCACGTGGGCCAGTGGGTGCAAGGGTGTTGGTTCCAAGCCTACCCAACCCTGGCGGTGGCTGGGTGTTGCATCAAACGCCACTTTCAAACTTATAGGCCTTCTTGAACCAGACAACCCTCCCGTGTCTCCCTTTTCTCTCTTCCCTCCAAAGATGGAGTCCAAACAATATTCTCAAGCTCCGGATGACCGGTTTTGGACCTGCTCAGTCCAAGATTGTGGCAGGGCAGCGGTCATAGACCTCGGGGTGCATGAGGCACTTCTGTGTCCAGCATATAGGCTCGACGCCACATGCCTATCCAGTGAGTAGCAGCTTAAACGCGACGGCGGTTGCAAACATGATTTTATCTGACATGCAGTAGAGAGGACCCCCTTTCAGACGACGAATGGCTGGCCGCAAAGGCCAATGAACTTCAATCCTTACGGGGAAAAGTAGCCATAGAGAAGCTACTCAACTTGGCCACAAAAGCCAGCGGTGGCTTACATTGCGGCATTGATGAGAGAGACTACCCATTCCTTGACCCCCTCGTCGGTGGCATGCACGCCCGTCTAACGATTGACTTTGCCGATGGCTCCGTCTGGCTGGCACGAGTTCCGCGAGAAAACTACACTTCGTTCTCGGACCAGCTCACCAACGACATCCTCCTCAGCGAGTGCACCACTCCCCGTTAGCTCGAAGGGACGGAAGTGCCAGCTCCGCGCTTGTATGGTTATGGGCTGCGCGGCGACCTGGCTAACGAAGTTGAAGTTGCCTTTATGCTAATCGAGGGGCTGCCTGCTCGGCCGTTTAACCCGTACGGCACGACGGAGGAGCAGAAACGGAGGGTCTACACCAGACTGAGTAGGGTACTGGCCGAGCTGAGCCGGTATCACTTTAGCAGCATCGGATCTCTGACACTCGACGAGAATGTCCAAGTTAGGCCGGTGACGGGGACAGAACCAGCAGACTTTCTCGGCTTGGGCCGTTTGACAATGCCAGAGGGTATTACGTTTCCTGGGTTGAAGAATACTTACGCCTCATCGCCGACGGCCAGCTCTTTGGCCGCTTTCCCTCTGCGGCACACCCGATGTTCAAATCCCTCCGCGAGCTTGCCGCTGCTGGCGAGTGCAATCAGTTTGAGAGGACCCTAGAGTTCGGGCCATTCTGTTTGAAGCACATGGACGACAAAAGAGACCATATGCTGATGGATGATGACTTCGAAATCACTCGCATCATTGACTGGACCTTTGCCCGTGTCGTTCCTGTGACGGCGCGGCGCCTTCGCGCCTTGACGCATCACATTCGAATCATCTCTCCCTAGGGACCAGGTGGCTGGAGAAGTTCAATGGTTCCATGGCTCGCGGTGGATTCAGGCACTTACCCGTTGGGGCGGTCAGGGCAGGTTGCCTAGCCGCAGGACTGGTGGCAAACAGATAGTTGGGGCATCCGTTTGGAGAGCCTCAGAGAGTTGGGAGCCCTTTTATCGGGCACGGCACCCGTGGCTTCGCTACAGCTTCTCTCTCTCTCTCTCTCCTCAGTTTGTTGTCTTCGTCAATAGAGTGTAGCTATTCTCTGGCTTCGTTCCAGTTGCTTGTGCCTCGCCGCGACAGTTCCCACGTATGAGATTTTTGGCCCGTCGCTGGTGACGGCTGACATTGGTGCTTTGTTCACCGGTCGATTGGGTCTCAATCACCAGAACCAGATCCTTGCCAACGCAATTAAGGAAGGCCCAGAAGCAGAGTTTATTGGTCGTTTTGCCAGGTCACCTGGCCGAGTAAGTCGCTCCCTGTTCGGTCTCGAAATGGGTATGCCTCTACGATTTGAGGAGGTGCTGACTGTGTTCAAGGGAATCCTCTCAACATCAAAGAAGGGAGCGGAGGTTATCTGGTATGACTGGCGCTTAGAACGTCTCAATGAGTGGGGTAAAGATAAACAAAGTGCTGGGTGTTTTAGTAGCACAGGATACAAAAACAACGGCAGAAAAGGGAGTCGGAGGATATTCACAAGGAATGCAGAGCTAAGCAAAAAAAAAGAAGGGATGTCACAGGCGGCACAGGCGGGTAGTTCAACGACAGTGTATTCGGGCTAAGCTATGGTCACAAGCTCTTTACCGTTGGTACGGGCAGACTCGACAGACAAGACGTAGCTCGAGGAGCTACAAACGGGTTTCGCGATAGCGAGGTGTAAGATGTTCAACCCATAGTGGCCCGTACTTCTATATGTTAGTACGCCCTACTTGTGGGCTCTGGCACATGCGGCATGAACCGCTGTGATAGTATCCCCTCTCTATGTGTGGAGCTCCGTCGACGCGTACTATCGGTTAGGCGCCGGGCTTATCAGGGTAACGACGGTAGAAGTTGCGGATAACCTCCCTTATATACTCTAGGTAATTAGCGGGCATTTTAATAGATTGGTCGTATCTAGCCTACTTGAACGTGTAGATCGTTACATATTGGAACTTCCTCTCTCTCCTTATACTTGTTGTCTTCGTTAGTAAGGTTTAGTGGCATATTGGCATCGTTCCAGCTACAGTTACCTCGCCGGTTTATTATAACAAATATCACTTTACTAGTTGGCGATGGCGATAGAATATCCAATTCACAACTTACAAATCCCTTCCTCATAGCTTTTTTGCCTTCCTGAATTCCCTTCTCACGTTACACAGTTTTACATAATGTACATTAACGTAACGTTATCCACCTCTAAGCGACGCACACCCCTGAGCAACGCACTTTTTCAACGCGTCATACATTTCTATCTTCTGCATAGCATTCCTCCACAATTAACGATGGCAACCCTCTATAAAGAAAGCCAGATCATTATGGCAATTGAGGCCATTCGACAAGATAAAAAAGTTCAGCCGCCGGAAAGCCGCAGCAATCTACAACGTGCCCGAGGCTACGCTCCGCCAAAGAATGAACGGACGAGTCCCAAAACAAGAGTCGCGTCATACAGCCCATCGATTGACAATCACCGAGGAAGAGGCAGTTGTTCGATACATATTGGACTTAGACACGCGAGGGTTCGCGCCCCAACACGCTGGCGTTGAAGGTATGGCCAATTTGCTTCTCGCGCGACGCGACGGAGGACGCGTCGGCAAGCACTGGGCCGAGAAGTTCGTCAAGCGACAACCAGGGCTCAAGACGCGTTTCAATCGCGTATACAACTTTCAGAGAGCCCTCTGCAAAGATCCAGAGCTGATTGGCGCGTAATTTAAGCTTGTACACAATATGAGGGCGAAATACGGCATCCACGACTGCGACTTCTATAACTTCGACGAGACCGGCTTTATGATAGGCGTTATCTGCGCATCTATGGTAGTAACACGCGCCGATCGACGTGGAAGAGGCAAGGCAGTTTAGCCTGGCAATCGGGAATGGGCGACGGCAATTGAATGCATCAATGGCGAAGGGTGGTGCCTCCCGCCGTTTTTCATTGTTCAAGGCGCGTACCACCTCGCCAACTGGTACTCCGAGGGCGAGCTCCCACTCGGCTGGGCCATCAAACCAACTTCCAATGGGTGGGCAGACAACGAAACAGGCCTCGAATGGATCAAACACTTCGATAAGCACACAAAATCTCGTACGAAGGGTGTATATCGAATGATTATGCTTGATGGGCATGAAAGTTACCAGTCGGCCGAATTCGAAGCCTTTTGCAAGAAGAACAACATCATCACCATCTGCCTACCTGCTCACTCATCTTATCTAAGCCAGCCACTCGATGTTGGGTGTTTCAGTGCCTTGAAGAAGGCGTACAGTCGGCAAATCGAGCACTTCGTTAGAGCGCATATCAACTATATCACTAAGGTCGAGTTCTTCCTCACCTTCAAGGCCGCCCACTTTGCTGCTATGATAGAGAGCAACAATAGAGGAGGCTTCAGAGGTGCAGGGCTAGTACCTTTCGACTTCGAGGCTATGCTATCTAGGCTGGATGTTAAGTTATGGACGCCAACACCAACTGGCCCCCCTTCTGCAGCTGCCGATCCTTGATTCTCCCAAACGCTACAGAACCAAACAGAGGCTATCTCGCAATCCGAATACATCAAAAATCGGATTACCCGTCACCAGGGAAGCTCGCCAACACCAATTTTCAATGCTGTCGATCAGCTTGCGAAAGGGACGCAGGCATTGCCGTACTCGGTTACCCTTATGGCGGCTGAGTTACGTACCTTACAGAGGGCAAATGAGGCACTCAGCAAGCGCCGGAAGGCCAAAAAAACACGTATACGTCTTGGAGGACCACTTACTGTAGGAGACGCACAGGATCTACTGGCCCAGAAGGATGTGCAGGAATAGCTAGAGCGTGAAACGCGTGAAAATGGTGGTCGGAAGATCAGAACAGGGTCGGCTCTACGGCGTTGCGGCAAGTGTGGAAAGCCTAGGCACGATGCGCACGTGTCAGGAAGATGTAGGAATGTCTAATGTTTATAATTCTAAGTAGTTTTAATGGATTGCAGTTGTTGTAGTAGTGTAATCAATGTTTCTTGTCGTGGTTGCGGAAAAGTGCGTCGCTTAGAGGTGAACCACGTAACATGATAAATGAGTCGCACAGATAAGCGAGTCGTGCACTTTCCTGCACCTTGCAAAAACTATCCTCAATTACAATATAATAGTACTAGGAATCAACTATATCTGCATCAGAAACCCAAAGCTACGCTCTGTCAAGAATCGCAGCCAGGACGTGGGGACTGGGTCTGGCTAAGGCACGGGAGGTGTACTCAAAGTGCATCCGGTCGGCGCTAGCTTATGGGGCTTCATCTTTCCACATCCCCACGGAAAAAGGAGGCAAGCCAGCAACGAAGGGGATCACGAAGGATCTTGGGAAGGCTCAAAACTCCTGCTTGCGGATCGTGGCAGGAGCTTTCAAGTCTACTCCAATTCGCAATCTTGAGACAGAAACATGGGTGCCACCATTGGACCTATACCTCAACAAACGGCTTGCCGACTTCGAAACCAGGCTTCAACAACCCGCTCTCGATAACGGCCAAGGAGGCAAAAAGGCCTCAGGGGCCATTGTTCATGCAGCTTGCAGCAAGATACGCCGGAGGTTCTACTCAAGGCCGAGCAACAGGGGCCGATCACGGGCCTTTAGGCCACAGGGGCCGACAGCGGTGGAAGAGGCCGCAGGAGTAATAGCACGTTGCACCGGGGGAATCACCGACACGGGCAGGCTAGTCGAGGAGGCTTGGAGAGAGAGATGGCTAAAGGGGCGAGACGGTCGGGCGACGACGAGTCCAGCGGACGACCTCGACCACCAGCAGAAGACTCTATTCAAGGACATGACTCTTAAGAAGCACGAGGGACTGAGCAGAGCGAAGAGCTCGTTGGTGGTCCAAGTCCGAACTGGGGACATAGGCCTTCGAGACTT
>JAPEUS010000026.1:0-175332 GCA_027946355.1 Collariella sp. IMI 366227 | reverse complement strand
AATAATATTTATCTTATAACTAGTTATGAGTGAGTGAATAATGGAATGGAAAGCTACTTCCCCCAATGATCTTGCTTAAGTTTAAGTTATTGCTTCGTTGAAAGGTGAATAAGCCGCCGGTGAGGTACGATTGGACATGTACAGGTGTAACAGGTCAATTCTGGGCCGCTCGAAAGAGTCGAGATTGATTAGTCCCTAAGCCGCGGGAATTATATGAATGGAATGTGTTAGTAAGTCCGCCAAATCACGCCACTCAGACCCATTCCGGGGTTGTCTCTGTCCTTGACGGCCAGGCACGGATACTTGTTGGACGTTCCATCGTCTGCAAAGTTTGTTGACTTGCCTTTTCCGGTTTTATTCTTGCACCATCGAGTGCTTTACACCAGTTGTAGTACCCTCTTCTGCCCAATATAAAACGATCTTGTCTCTCCATCAATCTTCCCCAGTCCAAGACGCCAATACTTTCCACCAACCCCCGGGCTCATCCGGCCCCAGGATGAGAAATATTTCCTCATGTCCCTGAGCGGTCTCCTTCTGGCATCCATCCCACTTCTGGCAGTTTAACCACACTGGAGCGAAGCAGGCGTACATATGTTGCAGTGATATCCTCATCCGCCGTCTTCCCATCGAATTGGCTACAAGACCGTCACGGAAGCCCCTTCTTTCCGTTCAAGTTTGTTTTTCCTTTGTCCTCGCCGAAAAAAACGCCAATAGGGGTTCAAGTTGTTGCCTCCCGTGTTAGAAGGAGCAATCTCTATCTCACGGACCGGCCCCTCAACACGAGCATACGCCGATGTGACGACAGATGTGTACGGCGTACCAGTCCATTGGATATCCCTAGCCACCACTGTCAGCGACATTTCAACCCACCTCTTCGACAACAAGAAATGACAGTAATACTCACCACCCCAACAAGCTCACCCCACCTCCCCTCCCCGCCCACTCCGGCCTCGCATCCCACTTCCATTGTCATAGTTCACCCTCCCACGAATTGCAAGCCGGCTCCAACTCGGCACCTCCGCAACAACCCCCGCTAGGTCTCGGCAGAAGCTGCGCTCCCACAGCCTAGCATCAGTCGACCAGAGGCGTGCACGATGGAAAAGCTGTGGTAGTCAATTCACTAGGCCCCTTGTCTCTGGCGTAGATGGATTGTGAATGTATAGCCTGCGAAGATTAGGGAATAATAAGCGAAGCTCTTGGGGTGGCTGCCTGCCGAATTGAACCAACTGCATGTTCATTTGTGCAGGTCCCAACTCGGGAGTAGGGCAATTGGGGTATTCGGCATTGCAGAGCCTCCTTGCAGCTTTAAACCGGCAAATTGACAATCCACTGCAGAATGCTACCGATGGTTATTCTGGGCAGTTGTACAAGTCCATTATTCTTTGCTCCGTCCCGGACTTGGACACCATCAACGGCGTGCCCAAATTGACTCCTGTCTTTAACCCTGCCATCGCACTCCGAGTCTCCTGACAAGGATTGCGGTAGTCTCGAATTCTCTTCTGCCTGTCTGGAGATAGACTGCAGTGTGATATCCTTCCAGAAAGCAGACAGAGCACAGAAGGCAATGCATGCCACCACGAATTCTTTGCAGCGATTTGATTGAAGGGTTTAGCGCCCGTCATGCAACTCAACGCTGAGCGAGCTGCAACACCTGCATCCAACCTCTTCGTGCTGCCACCCTGAGTTCTGAACACGACCAAACATAAACGGCAACTCCCCGCAATGCGACACACCAAGGGATACTCACCAGCCGCAGATCTGCAGTTCAATAGTTCCCTCCCACGGCTGTCCCCGGGCTCCCGCATGGCACAGGCAGCAAGCGAACCACAATCGCCAGAAAACGCATGAAAAGGAATCACGCACATCTGTGGTCCGCCCGAGGGTTCTCACATGATACGGAGGACCGGCACAACATTGCAGGAACCCGGTGAATCCGCTCGTGAACTGCAGATCTCCGCAACACAGCACCAAGGGGTCCTCCGATTGGCGAGGGAGTCAACCCTTGGGGGTTGCACATGAATCTCCGCAGGAGGGGTTGGTAGTTGTCTCTTCTGGACAACAAGCACCTTTCGGCACGGCGGCAGCAGCCATGAGCAGTGGCTTGCAGTTGCGAATGCATTCCGTCGCTTAAAGAAACGAGAAACCCCTCCTACTGCTGGCATCAAGCCACAAAGGAGTTGCTGAAGGGCCAGAGGAAACTGAGGAGTCAGGAGCCGATCTTGGAACACTGTCTGCCAGGCAGGCCTGATTCGCAGAACTGTCCCAGACTGTCACGTTGAATCATGGATAGCTTCATGATAAATTTTATTTGGAGTTCTGTGCTTGCTTCCTGCATCGAACCTGGAAGACGTCTGGTTCCTGCCGTCGATGCCCTGGCCTGTGGCAGGTGGGGTGGATCTGGCGCTATTCCTCCCCCCCCGTCCCAGCCGCCCCAGCCCTGTCTTCTTTTTTTGTGGATTTTCTTTTTGCTTCATCGCTTCCAAGCTTCCAGGTTGAGATTGGCGTCCACAGATGTCTCGTCAGCTTGTGACGCGTCGCCCGCCACGCTATCGACCGCGTCCCATGTCTCGTCTCCTCAACATCACAAAGATTTATCGCGTCTGGTGGCAGGAAAGCAGCCTACCGTGGAACCAGAGACATCGAACTGCTCAAGAGCCCACTGCTCGAGAGTCCACTGCGCCGTTGCAAACGACATAGCCGAAACGCGGGAGAATCGCTCTGCAGTGAGGGGAGAGTTTACGGGGCCACGGGGTGGATGTGATCGGCACATCGACCTCGTTGACGTTAGTCTGGACTCGATCCGCCCCCGGCACCCCAACATGCCCTCTCTTTGGCGTTGGCGTTGGCGTTGCGGGAGGGGATGCTGGAACAACTCTCGCCTGGAAATGGAAACACCGCAACCTCCGCGGCCGTCCACCAATTCGCCAGCCCACAGCTTACACAACTCGCAGGGCTTGGCCAGAATCCCACCAGGGCACCGGGCACGACAGGGCAGCACCGTGGCATCTGGTTGAGAATTGCAGGGTCGCAGATCGAATTCCCCCCCACCGTCCGCTTCCAGCTCACCTGAACCCCTGTTCCGGCCCCGGTTTCGGGGGGATGCGGCAAGCAGCCACACACACACATAAATGGCCCCGTCCCGCGACAGGCCCGCCAGCAGTTTGCTTCTGGTGCGCGTGCAAAGTGGCTGCTTGCCTTCCCGATCCAGCCTTCTTCCCACTTCGAGGAGCAGAAGTAGGGTGTGAAGCAGCATCTCGCATTCCAGAATCGATTGGGCCATCCCGATCGCCCTAATCGAAGGTTCGGCCCCGACCGCCCCCACGAGAACCCCGATCGACGACCGCGCATGCAGTACCCCTGTTCTGTTCAAAACTCCAGACACGCAAACAAACGCATCGAGCTACAGAACGTGTCCTGCTCGTCCAGCATCTCACCCACCTCAGATCCCGAAGCTGGTCGTCTTCGCTGACGAACAAGCCCAACTCCTCGCGGCCTTTTATGAACGGAAGCTCGCACCCTTGTTGAAAATTTACCCGTGGAGGCACTTCCTGACGTCGACGAAGTCGCGCAAGAGACTGTGTCCAACCCTATAAAACGCGCCGGACCTAGGGTCTTTGCTACCCATCTAGACCCCAGTTCTCTCGCTCGGCCCTTGTGACTCTCCGGCTTTCCAGGGCATCCTTCGTGCTGTTCCTGTGCCGTGAGTGGCGTGCCGGCTCCTCTTCCCCAAGGGCCGTAAGTTCAGGTTCCATGAGCATAGGGCAAGCCAGAACTGATGGCCTTCAGATACGAAATTCCCCTAGAATCGAAAGCTCTTTACAAGATTGCCCACCATGCCGGCACTCTTTCCCATGCCCACCAATCCTGCCCTAGTCCCTGTTGTCCAGACCCGGAAGGCCCTCCTTATCCTGGACCTCCAAAACGACTTCCTAACGTCTAATGGGGCACTCTACACCGAGGAGCCAGACGGCTACGTCGACCGGATTCTGGAGCTGGCCAAAGCCTTTCGTGACTCGGGGAACGGCGATGTGATTTGGATTCGCAGCGAGTTTGAGCGCCACTGCTCCTTGTTGGAAGAGGGAGAACAGATCGTGACATCAGACTCCATGGTCCGTCCGGAAAAGGCGATGCCGCGAGGGCGCTCACCAGCTTCGGCCATCCATGACTGTGCAGTCATGGAGGCTGACGAAGAGGCCTTCCTCAGCATCGCTGAGGATAGGGACGGAGGCGAAAACAAGGACGAGGACGAGGACGAGGACAAAAGACCATGTGTCCGCAAAGGCACGCGGGGTGCCGAGTTGGTGCCCAAGGTGAAGGCCGCCATAGACTTCAACCGCGACATTGTCTTCACCAAGAACCACTACAGCGCCTTCAACAGCGCGCAGCAGCGGCTGGTGCTGCTGCTGCGAACGCGGTTCGTGACTCAGCTGTATGTCTGCGGGGCGCTGACAAACATCAGCATCTATGCGACAGCCCTCGATGCAGGCCGCCACGGTTATGGCGTTACCATCATCGAGGACTGCTGTGGCTTCCGCTCCCCCAAGCGGCACATCAATGCTGTCCGCCAGCTCAAGTACCTAGGCGGCTGCGACGACGTGCTTTTCGAGTCGCTGATTGAGCAGTTGCTATCTCCACCCTTGCCCAAATCAACGGGCCTCTCCCCGTCCATCAACACCATCGACCTGGATCCCCGGACCGGGGAGTTGGCCGCGATCCCTGCACCACCACGCCAACGCCGCACCAAGGCCAAGAAAGGCCCGAGGTCGCCAGCAGATCGGCCCCAGCTCAGGGCGCCACCATCACCACCCAAGGCAGCACCACCCCACTCTGTCAGCTCGAACGACAGCAAGCCCAAATTAGAGGGAAACGCCCATGTGCTGCAAAATCTCATGGTCCTCGAAGTCGATTCAGATTACGGCGCGGCGGATTGTGAGTCAACACACAGCCCGGAAACGAAGCCAAAGGAAGCCGAGCGAAATGCCCAGCCTTATCCCGCTCGTCAGCAGAGCGAATTGGAGGGTTCAGAAGGTCCGATCCTCCTCCCCAGGCACACCAGCCCTAAAGCTGAGAAGATCAGAGTGATCAATCGAATCAGACGATTCCGTCCCCCGGACAATGATAAAACACCGTCAACACCCTCTCCGGAGGATGCATCAGAACTTAGAGCGCCTCCGCCAACTGAGCCCAAAGTCGAGTCACCACCAGTATTAACCACACCAGCAACCCCGAAGAAGATTGAACCCACACCAGCGCCACCAACACCAACACCAACACCAACACCACAGCTAACACACAACATGACAGAACAGCCTCCCTCCATCTCTTCTGAGCCCCTGTGTGAGGGCGACACCACCATCATCCCCAATGTCCTACCACCAGCCCTAGCCGCCGACGCCTTTGAGCATCTGCTGGAGGAAGTCAGCTGGGCCACCATGTCGCACATGGGCGGCGAGGTGCCACGTCGTATCGCCGTGCAGGGCGCTGTCGCCGACGACGGCAGCATGCCCGTGTACAGGCATCCAGCCGACGAGTCGCCTCCCCTGCTGCCCTTCTCTCCTACCGTGCTGCAGATCAAGAACGAGATCGAGAAGCACCTCGGCCACGAGCTCAACCACGTGCTGATCCAGCACTACCGCACCGGCAACGACTACATTAGCGAGCACAGCGACAAGACCTTGGACATTGCCCCAGGGAGCTTCATCGCCAACGTCAGTCTAGGCGCCGAGCGCACCATGATCTTCCGCACGAAGCGCCCACCCAGGACAAGCCCTCCCCTCCAAAAAGAACGACGCCAACAGCGGTCACCCCGACACCCCGACGACAGCCTCAAGCCCGCACGCCAAACCATTCGCGCCGCCCTCCCGCATAACTCCCTCTGCCGCATGGGCCTCGCCACCAACGAGCGCTGGTTGCACGCTATCCGCCAGGACAAGCGCGCCGACTGCGACAAGTCCGCGCCTGAACTCGCCCACGCTGGCGCCCGCATCAGCCTGACCTTCCGCCGGATCGGCACCTTCATCGACGCCGCGCAGGCTCGCGTCTGGGGCCAGGGCGCGACAGCCAAAACCTGCGAGGACGCGAAACCTGTTGTTAACGGCCAGACGGAGGAGGCAGTGAGGATGCTGCAGGCGTTTGGCGCGGAGAATAATCAGAGCGCGTTTGATTGGGGGAAGTGGTATGGGAAAGGGTTTGATGTGCTGCATATGGGCGTGCCAAAAAGGTTCTTTGCGTCGACGACGGCGGATGTGGTGCATAATGCTAGCGTGGGGATTGCGCTGGCGGAGTTGGGCGTGGGCTGTGCCAAGGGGAGTGTCGAGGGGCAGGAGCTGCGGTTCGAGGATAATGATCCGGGTAAGGAGGCTGTTGTTGAGGGTGGGGTGGGGTGCTGAGGTATTTGGATGTTGTGTATGGCGCGGGAGGAGGTATGATCAGTTGCTGCCCGGGAGGTGGCGAGGAGGTTTGGGAGGTTGCAGAGGGGTTGGATTTGCTGGGGAAATGGCGAAAGGCAGCGGAGGCGGTGGGGATTGTGAAGAGTGATGAGGGGCGGGCTGGCGTGGGGAGGTGGCGGTTGTTGCGAAGCTGCTTAAGAAGGAGCTTGCGGACTGGGAGGGGTGGGCGGCTGCTGCGGCTGCCGAGGCCTCGTCGAAAGATGGCAGATCCGAGACGGACGGGAAGACTACAGAGAGCGCAGAACCAACCAGCTCCGTGTTCTACATCGCCAACACCGTCACCGCTTCGCCAGCTGATTTTGCCGTCTGGCCCGTCCTCCACAACATGGTGCAGGTGTGCGGCGAGGAGCTGCTGGGTGAGAACCTGAGGCGGTATTACATAGGGTTTAAGGAGAGGAGCAGCGTGGGTAAGGTGTTGGGGGGGGCTGTTACTGCCTCTGCGCCCACTGCGGAGAAGGCGGAGTGATTGGGAGTCGATATATGGATGTTGGATTCGGGCGGACTGGATATTTCAGAACTTCTTGGTATGGTTGGATGTGTTAGTGATTTAACTTTGCGGTGGATTATAGCAGTCGAGTTGGATTTGGTGCCTTGTCTAATACTCCTCAACAACCTAGACTTCAACACTTTTGACACTGACGTTTACTTCTCTTCCGATGCTTCCGCGCCCACGCCGCATGCCTCTTCGCACTGCGCTCAGCATACTCGGCCGCCGATACATGCCCTCTATACTGGTTCTTGGCCACCAGCTGCGTTTCTCAGCATGACTAATGACATATACTTCACAATTTGATGAGCTCACGTTACAACTGCCTCAACCGAAGGGAAACATACATCTTGGCGCTCTTCGCTGCTGCCGCCGGCAGGGCGGCTAGCAGTATTTCCACGCTTCTTGGTCATATGCTCCCTTAGCGGCAAGCGAGATAGAAGAAGGTTCGGCCCGTTGGCAACTTCTAAGTAAAACATAGATGTTTTCACGCTATTCTATAGTGTCGCGGCGCAAACAAATTATGTACCTGGGCCAAGTACATCGTTTGCTACTGTGCGAGTCCACCATCAACGTGTCATCATGTTCTAGGTATGTACGTAGCAGCACTGCACTTGGCCCTGGCCTTGGCTCCTGACAGTTCAAACTTCAATCACGTTGAGAAAAAAAAAGCGAGTCTTCAAAAACACCAGCGAAAAGCAGCAAAACCTACTAGAAGCCTTTACTTTCATCACTCAAGAAGCCAAGAGCTCTTTCTCATTTTCTTGACCTCTTCATGGCCCGCAGGCAAGTCGAGGTAGGTTACCTATTCGTTGTGTCATATTTAGTTCTCGCAATGTGCTTGATGGCTCTGGGAATTGGTTTTCAGCCTCTGGCTTGAAGAAGTGCTAGGTCCTTGCCATATCTGACGGAGCTATGTTCGCGGAGCTCCATCTTTTAGAGAATGACGCAGCCGCGAGATGGCATCAACATCCGTCAAGATTAGAAGACTACTTCGCCTCTTTGGACGTATTGATCCGTTTCTCTGTCTACTTCTTTATCTTATGCTCACCGCTCTTACCTTGCTACCAGGGCAAGAGCCGCTTTAAAAGCCTCTCTCAGGTTGCCTAAAATGAGCCTACTA
The DNA here is from genome assembly GCA_027946355.1 of Collariella sp. IMI 366227. Taxonomy (NCBI): domain Eukaryota; kingdom Fungi; phylum Ascomycota; class Sordariomycetes; order Sordariales; family Chaetomiaceae; genus Collariella; species Collariella sp. IMI 366227. The sequence goes on along the minus strand of JAPEUS010000026.1, from coordinate 167,273 downwards.
CTATCGTGGGGTTCTATTACGGATATGGCGGGAACATGTAATATAACCTTCTGACTATACTGTGTCTTTGGGCGAAGCATGTTGGGCTAGATGGGGGAGTCAAGAACGGCAAGAGGCCAACGATAAGAAGGGAAGACTACTAAACGGGTGACTCACTTAGTGTGACACGACAGTCTGAGGTTCGGTTACAAAGTGTTTAAAGACTAGCGGGCCAGCGGCTATTATGCTCATGTTTCCATATGCCTCCTGTCCCTGGGTTTAACCCGCATCCCACCTACAGCCTAGCAAACAAAAACCTAGTCCTCTCCATTAAGTCATACAACAACCCTCAATGTCCAAGATGCATCATCCTCAACGCCATCTTCCGCATCGTTCTCAAAACTATTCTCAGCACCCTCAATTGACCCTTCCTTCTTCTCCTTCTTCTTTTCCTTGCTCTGGTGAAAGAAGACAACACCCACAAATGCAATCAGAAGAACCCCACAGGTTGCTCCAATGGCGCTGGCCATCCGCACCATAACCCTTCGGTCTGTTATGACGCCGACAGCTGGGTTCGTATCTTCGAGTGATGGAGTTGGCATGTCGTCCTTGTAGTTTGAAGATACGGTTGCGGGATTTTGCAGTGAAGCGGTGATTTGACCGTTTGAAGTACAGGCGTCTCGGTAGTAGTAGCAGTACTGGCAGATGGTTGTTTCATGACCGGATTCCAAACCTCGAGAAGAAGTAGGGAGCCACGGGTTTTTGAACTTGGGGAGTAAATGAACGTTGTCATTGGAAACAACCGATTTAGCATCAATGGGTTATTATCCCCAGAATGGCGTCCCCGGTCGTGAGTACTAGAGATTGACCAGCACACAAGTAGTCACAACCTCCTGACGTGGGTCAAGGAAGACCTAGAGAGTGCTTACAGGTGTGACAACACGGATGGGTGCGAACCGGTTTCAGGTCACATATGACAGGATTGTGTTCAGCGAACAGTATCCATACCAGCTTCGGTGTGTGTGTTGCTGGCACCATCTTGAAGGGCACGCTTGACTTCATATTCCTATCTGAGCACCGTTTCGAGTTACCAGAAACCTTTAAGCGGCATAAACTAAAAAGAAAGCGAACAGAAAGTGGTGCGGTATTTAAGAAAAAGACGCTTGCTATACACTTCAGGTATGCCTACCCCTTCCACAATGAACAGCCCAACTCGCAACCATTTTACACATTCGAATCTCCTTGCCTCCGTCCCTGATCATCAACACCTTCCTTCTCGACCGAAACCCCCGTAGCACTCTCGCCGGAACCCTCCCTCGTGGCTTCCAGCTCTTCCCCTTCCGGGCCGACCCTCGAATAGTCCCCCGGCTTCGAGCTGCCGTTGGACACCCAAAACCGCTGATCAAACCGCAGAAAGAGGTACGGAAACACCACTAGCAGCTCGATCGCAAAGTTGAAGCAGTAAAACGGCGCCCTCCCAAGAAACCACCGTTGCTGGCCGGCCGGCACCCCCTTCAAGTTGACGCCCGCCCTAAACCCGGCGCCCAGCGTCAAAATCACGCTCGTAAACACTACCATCGCCATCTTCGTCCCCATCCCCTTTCTTCCCAAAGTTCTCCGCCGGATACGGCCCTCCTCGGCACCACCTTCGCCAACACGACGGCCACCGTTGGCAGAAACGCCACCACCGTCATATACACCGTCGCAAACAACAACACCTCCCTCTCCGTCTGCCTCGTCTCCACATTCAGCGTAAACAACGTATGCACCGAGCACACCACTACCATCACCAGTGTACACAACACCGTCCCCACCAACCCCTTCAACCCCACCCCACCTTCGGACGCCAGCCAAAAGCAGGGTGCATTGCCCTAACAATCCGCACCGCCAGGAACAGATTCACAATAAACAGAATCAGCACGCCCGCAGACGTCAGCACGGTCGCCGCCAGCGCGATGTCGGTGTTGAAGGGTTCTGCGCCCACTTGATGCGCAGGGCGAGGGCGGCGATGCGGGTGAGGCTGAAGCCGGCGAAGAGGAGCGAGAAGATAAACTTGTGGCCGTGGTATTTGTTCCATTGGAAGAGGAGGAAGTGGGCGGAGCAGGAGACGGCGAAGAGGGCGAGGAGGGCTGCCGAGATGGGGATGTCGGGGAGCGGGCGGGAGACCGCCGAGGGGGCGGTGGAGGGAAGGTAGGGGGTTTGCTAAAGGGCTGTGGTTGGGAGTTTTTAGTGTGTGTTTTTGTAAGGGAGAGGTGGTGATGGAGAGTGGAAAGGGAAGAGTGGGGTGTGGTGATGTGAAGTGGTGATGCTTTTCTCTGGTGTTGAGAAAACTTACCGCTGACATCTTAGACTTCGTCGGCGCTGTGTCCGAAACTGCTGCAAGTGAGCGCTGCCAAGATCGATCAGATCCAATTAAGCTCGCACAACAGACTTGGCGCGGGGAAAGCCAAGAGATGGGGACCGGATGGCAGCAAAGATCACGATGGACCCCTATTCATAGTCTCGCGACTGCGGAGTGAGGGACACGTGAAAATATCGAAGCCGAGATACATCTCAGTTAGGCGCTGGACAGTCGAATTTTGTGTTAATGTTGGGGCGCGATCCCCTTTTGAGGGTCCCAAAGCGAGAGCAGAGGCGTGTCCATCGGCAGTCTGGTGGACCGAGACAAGTGGAAGATCGGTTCATGTGTCGCCGACGCGAGCCATGGGAGCAAGGCTTGGCTCGGGAACAAGCCGCTTGGATTGGGAACACGCCGGAGGTGGCAGAGCGCGAACTCCGACACCCAAAGCACGGGGATCGGCCTCCCGTGTTGGCTTGGGCTGCCTTGTCAGCGTGCTGCGTCAGGCGCAGAGCGTTACAGCCCCCGACATTAGCGTCGTCGTCTGTTGGCCAGTTCCCGAGGAACCCTAGCAAGAAGCAGCCCGCAGTTCGGCACAATTATTGCCCCGACTTTTGACGACACGAACACTTGAATTACCGCGTCAGAGGCATGAGAAATGCAGTGGTATATTGAACGACGAATTGAAAAGCCAACAGAAGAGAACTCACGGAAGCCTCTCCAATCCCGACCCTTTCCTCCCAACGTGCAGACAGCTCAAGGCAGCTCAAATCGCTGAACACCGCCCAGCTCTGGCATGTTCCTGTTGTTGGCCTGAACCACCGGCAGCTTGGGCTCCTGTGCCGGGCCGGGCCAGACGCGGGCTGGGTTGCCGACAGCTGCGAATTCAAACGGCGGAGGCGACTCTGCTCTTCTGGGCGCCTCACGCTTCCGCTTGCGCAGATACAAGAAGCCAATGACGCCGGTTGCGATGACGACGGACGCCCCAATGCCAACGCCTACGCCGATCGGGAGGGCCGCGTTACTACTCCCGCTGCCTTGAGATGCGCTGGAGGGCGTCGCGGTCGATGTGCTTGATACGATGAGTTCGGAAGAAGAAGAAGTGCTTGAAGCCGCCGCCGATGCAAATTCGGTCGGAGCTGGTTCAGATGCCGTCGTGACTGGCTCAGATGCCACCGTGACTGGCTCAGATGCCGTCGTAGCTGACTCGGATGTCGATGCGGTAGACGTGGTAGACGTGGTGGACATGGACGACGTGTCGCTGGACAGAATGTCTGACGAAGTCTGCTTTATGCTCTCAGCCTTCGTTGTGGAAGACCTCGGGGTTGATGTCGAAGTCTCGTCCCGGGAGGTGGACCCCGGGTCTGGCACCGGCTTCGGCTTCGTCCTCACACCTGCGGTAGCATAGGCACTCGTGTCTTCTGCATCGAAAGTCAGCAACCAGCAAGAAAAAAATGATGGGGTCAGTCCATACGGCCGATCTTGAAAACAGGGCCTTCGTTACAGTTTTTGACGCTATGCCAGCAGCCCCAGCGTGTGAAGTCGCGAGAGCACGCATAGACCTCTTCGATCCCGCCAGGAACCCAAAGGTCGCAAACATATGGGCAGGCCGAATTCCTCCACTCTTTGTCCAGACAGGAGCCGCGGTAGAAGAAAGATCCGTCGCGTTTGGCGCAAAGAGTGTTGTTGAGGCAGAGGTGGCCTGACTGGCAACACAGGCCAGTCGCTCTACCAGTCCGGTCCCAGCAGATTGCACCGTCCGAGTCCTCATCGCCATTCAAGAAGTAGCATTTTTCAGACTCCGAGAGGGCGAAAACGAAGAGAAGGAAAAGAAAAAGAAAAAGATCGAGGCGAGCCATGATGGCGAGGGAGTCCTCCTTGCTATCTAAGATGGTGAAGGGAACAGAGAGGCAGCAAGGCCGCCTTGAAATTCGGTCGTTTGCTCGTTCACAGAATTGGGAATCAAAGGGACTCGCAAGATTCTCGAGTTATGTTTTCGACAAGAGATCGGAAACCTAGAGATCAGATAAGAGTGCTCGCAAACAGCAGCCAGACTTGCAGGTCGGTCTGGGCTCAACTGGAGTTATCGACGGCAAGAAACCCAGCAAGCTAAGATGCTGGGAAGGAGCGCAAGCAGGAGAGACAGACGCCCATCTGCCATCGGGTGGATTCACAACCACACTTGTGGAATCGCAAACACTGTTGCTGCGCTCCTCATCCCTCCGTTGGTGCAACAAGTGATTTCCTGTGTGCTCCCATCTCATTGAGCGATTGAAGAGCCTTGTGGCGACAATATACGCATTGCCATCACCCAGCCACTGAGCAGACACACCATGCTGCACAGGAGACAAAGCATCCATCCAGATTCTGCCAAGAAACATCATGGGTGACGGCTTGGACTGGCCTGGTGTTGTGTTGCCAAGCATTTCCAGAGTTGAGGGAGTTGGCAGAAGTGAAAGGGGCAAAACAGGGCAAAATAACAGAGCAATGACAAAAAAACAAAAAAAAAAAACAAGAGAGGAGTTTGAAGTTTGAATGACATCAATGATGGGGAAAGTCTTTCGGGCAAGAATTCTGTGTTGTTGAAGCTTGAAGCTGTCAAACCCCGGGAAGGAGCTCCAGCCAAGCCGAAGCTGTTAAGAGTGGGCCACAGTTCGGCTCCCAGGTCCCGGCGGAACTTGCCGGCCGAGATTTTTCAATGTCAGCGTCTCGACGTCGCCCGATAACGAAGCGCCAATCCACACCTGCTTGCTGCGGAACGTCCATGCCATCCCCATCGCCGCCATGAGCCTCAGTGTGCCGTCGAGGCGGCTGCTCCGGGGAGGTACGTCTCGCCCTCCCTGCCCTCTTCCTCCTCTTCAATTGAAGCCATTACTGACAGCCACCTCCCTTCTCTCCAGCTCCCGCCCTCACCTCCTCCACCACCTCCTCAACAACGACGCCCTCGACCCTCCTCCCCGCCCTCCAATCCTCACTCTCACCTCCTCCCGCCCTCTCTCCACCACCTCAGCCAACCAATGGTTCTGGAACCGCAAGAAGGACAAGCAGCCCGAGTCCTCGCTCAAGGAGCAGCTTCAAGGCAGCAAAGATACGCGCGAGAAGATCGTCAAGAGCCTCAGCAGCCGCATCGAAGGCCCCGCCATCTTTGAGGACGAGACACGGGCCGCCGTGGATGAGACCAACGCCACCATCGCCGCCGGCCCGGCTGCGGGCCCGACCATGAGCTCGGGTGCCTCCCTCGTCCGCGAGCACATGGCGCGTGCTGTAGACCCGGACCCGCGCTCGCGCGTGCGCTGGGAGCGCAAGATGGTGATGCGGCAGGTGCAGCGGGGCACGAACCCGTACAGCCGCGAGCCGCGCGCCGCCGTCATCGCGCGCACCGAGCGGCAGCTGACGAGCAAGTCGCCCTGGCTGGCGACCAGCACCAAGAAGCTGGTCAAGCTGGCGCACCAGATCCAGGGCAAGTCGGTGGCCGACGCGCTGACCCAAATGCGTTTTAGCAAGAAGAAGATGGCCAAGGAGGTCAAGTACCAGCTGGAGATTGCGCGGGATTTGGCGGTGGCTGAGAGGGGGATGGGGATGGGTGCTGTTGCCAAGAAGGAGGCGGCCGCGGCGGAGGCCACGGCGGAGGGCGCGGAGGCCGAGACGACCGCTGCCGCGAACAACGACGTGATCAAGATCCAGGACAAGGACGGCAAGTGGGTCAAGATTGCCGACCCGACGCGCATGTACATCGCCGAGGCGTGGGTGAACCGCGGGCCATGGAGGGAGAAGTACCCCGACTACCGCGCCAGAGGAAGGACATACATCAAGCAGAGGCCCACGACCAGTACGATATTTATTCCCCAGTCCCCTTCCTTCATCGCCTATAGTGTGGCATTGGCTAATTATACCTCCAGGCATCTCGATCGTCCTCAAGGAGGAAAAGACGCGCATCCGCGAGCACGAGGAGCGCAAGGCCAAGAAGCTCCGCCAGGGCCCGTGGATCCATCTTCCGGACCGCCCCGTCACCGCGCAGCGCCAGTACTACTCGTGGTAGACGGCGTCTCGGCTGGGATGATACCTGGGGTGCGTGTACATTGTACTGAATATTGTGGGAGCAGAAATGGATGCTTTCAATCCATGACGTGTATCAATAACAGCGCGGGAAGGCGAAGCAAAAGAAGCCTGGCCTGCATTTCCCTTTTGCCACTCGTGGCGTCAATATATGTACAAATAGGAGGTGTCATTGGAGCAGCCCATGTGCTTGCTTGCCTGGCACCGAAACAACTCTTGCAAGATCCATCCCCTGCCGGCACCAGACGCCAAAACCGAACAAACGAGACCACGGAAGATCCCTCAAAACCTGACAAAGGCTGCCCCGCCCGCCTGGCGACCTCGAAACTTGGGTTCCCCAGTACGTTCTTCTTCTCTCAACCGCGAGGGGCTGTTAGACCAGCTGACGGAGCAATAGAACCGTCACATCTGCGTGAGCATGCCCGCTCCAATAGTTCCTCCGCTTGAGCGTCCTTCAGATTCTCCATACCGCCTTAAATCTCAACATCTCCCCGTCGTGAATCAAACACCTGCCGAAAGACAAACCCCCCCGCATTACTGATCAAACAGTCGCCCGCCAGTCGCCATGCCAGTTGCCACGCATATCGTCGCCCTAAACCATCTGTCGTGGCTGCTGAGCTCGCGGCAGCATGTCCTCGTACCGCCGGCTCTTCATCTCGAGCTCGTTCGACCCGCCACCAATGTCTCGTCGCTCGGCAGCGGCGCCGAGATCTTGTACCGGTCGATGCCCGGCGGCGGGAGCTGCCTCGAGCGGCGCTTGCGCAGGACTAGGCAGGCGGCCAGGGCGAGGATGGCAATGACGGCCGCGCCGGCGCCGACGCCGATGCCAATCTTGGCGGCCTCGCTAAGGCCGGTGGAACCGCTGGCGGCCGGAGCTTCCGAAGTGGCCGCCGCGCTCGCGGACGAGGCTGTTGAAGTGGTGTGCGTGGCCGCCTTGGTCGAGACTCCTGTTGACGTGCTCACCGATGTGACGTGCGAAGTCGTCGAGGTCGTCGGGGTCGTCGAGCTTGCGAGCTGTTCATCAATCAGCATGTGCCAGTTTGCAATCAAAGCAAAACACCCACAGTGGTGCTAGTCGGGCTCGAGGAAGTAGTGGTCGAGGAAATTGCCGAAGAAGAATGAGGGGTAGGGGTTGGAGTGGGGGTCTCGGTTGTGGTAGGAGCTGGTGCCGGCTCGGAAGACGAAGATGGTGTTGGGGCGGGGTCTCCCGGAGCGGCCGGCGCGGCGGCTGGGTTTGTGGGTCAGCTAAGGCCCCTTCACCAGCAATCGTGCTGTACTGTGAGGGGTCACTCACTTGCGCAGAAAGCGTTCGCAGCGTTGACGACGGTTTCATCGTACTGAGGCGGGCAACGGGCCTTTGCGCAGTCACGGACGGAGCCCATAAACTGCGGCGCGGGGCAGATACAGCTCCACACGCTGGCAGCGCAACCGAATTCACCCGCTTTGGCTACGGCTTCATTATAGCATTCCCTCTGTATGATCGTTAGCCATGTTCGAAGCACGACGGCGCCTGTGCCTGAGAAGAAACCAAAACGCGACCCCTGAATTGGGAAGGACTTACGCCGCAAGGGTCGAGGCTCTCAATGGTCTGGGCGCTGGCATACACTGCCAGGGAGAGCAGCGCGAACGCTCGGATCCCCTTCATGGTCGCAGTCCTGGAGGTTGGTGAAGGAATGGTGAATATGAAGAACAGGTGGTTGGTCCGAAGGTAAAGTTTTACTAATTGGGTAGAGACGGAGAGGATATCGGTTTGCAGGATCGGTCCCAGATGTTGTCTGGTGATGTTGTGCTTTCGGAATTCTTGAGATATCGTGGCTAGCACGTTCCCACTCAACAAACCCGATGTCGGGCTATTGGTGGAAGGGAGGATGAAAGGTTGGGCTGAAGTATGCTGTAAACGAATGGTGGTTGTGAACAGAGTCAACTTTGCGCAGTTGGCCCAAATCGGTGGTCGTCGTTCAAACGGAAAAGAAGTCGCGAGGAAAGAGTGATCGCGGGCTTGAGAATCGAAGGATGGGTGTGCTGGAGCAAGAAAAAAAAAAGGAATGTGAGGGGTCTCAGTTGAGAACGAAGTAAGCTTGGGCCAAGAGGTTGACGGTCAACCCAATAGAAGAGCGAACGTAGCACGAAAAGAAGGAAGGAAGCCGACTCCGTGAGGAGAGGTGTGGGCAGTGAAAGTGAAAGGAGGTTGCAGTTTCCCCAAGCAGAGGACGTGCGCGAGGTTTGGTTTGAATCGACCTTTCGGGAAGGAGCAACGGCGCCCAATCCAATCCGGGGAAGGGGCAGCCAAGCCGCGAATGTGCCCCACCCATTTTCCTCAATGCCATTAGGCCGTCGGTGTGGAGACGCAAGGAAGGCATGGATCTAGGATTTCCATGGCCAACTTCAAGTTCCTGTCCCCCCTTGCCAGCCTTCCCCTGCCAAGCATCGGGCCGCACGACAGCCACCGTGACACCGAAGAACATGGCATTGTTTCTCCCGGATGCAAGACATCGTGTCGAGTTTGTTATCGGACCGTGTTGGTTTGATGTCATGAAGTACAAAAGGCTACAGACAGTCTCACTGCCGTCCACCCTTCCCTCGGGTCACGTCCGACGTTGAACGCGGCCCACGATGCCATGCCGATGCCATGCGCAGAACAATTTATTTGTGGCGTGGCTCGCTTCCATGACGGCATTTTCCCGCTGTCTCGGGACTTGTTTGCTCCTTTGGGGCTCCCGTTGTTCGCATCAAAAACAGACCTCGTTGGGTCATCAGTGGGCAGAGATTCCTCTGACACGAAGAAACGGTTGTTCCTGGCCACCGAGCGGATCATCTGAAGTCTGTCCTGCATGTGTCGTCCGAACTTCCTATTGTTCTGCATCAGTTCCTCGTAGTTCCTCAAAAAAAAGATCCACGCAGGGGTCCAACACGAGCCCCACGAATCAAAATTTCGCTGCCGGCAGGGGCAAGCGAGGGCTGACTGCAGTTCGATTCTGTGTCTTGACCTAAATGACACCAAAGGTCAACCACCAGAAAAGAAGTTACTTTTCTCTTGGCCACCAGCAGCACAGACACCGCAGTTCGGCATCGCAGAATCCCAAATGCGGGACTTGGGTTTTCGCAGTGCCGGCTTCCATGAAAACGCGATGAACACCAGCTCGCGCTAACTACGATGCCTGCAGCCCCGCATCTTAGCGGTTTCATGTTGTCGAATTTGGACTGGGTGGAGCAGGGGTCTGGTCCTGCTCATTCAACTCTCTCAGTCAACAACAATCCCAGTAAATCGACCGTGTTTGCAGTAGATCGACCATGTATTCTTCCGTGGGTCCATACTTTTCCCCCATGCGCCTCATGTCAGCCACAGTTATATTTTGCAGCGGCGAGCAACACCAATACCGTGGTCAACTAAACCGTCAAACGTATCCAATTGAGCGATTTGTTGGAGGTCCGGATACCAATGCCCCGAAAAAGCTTCTTGATACCGCGGAAGAGGTCATAGAAGAAGTGACATTCACGCTTGAGTACCTAGGCTTTGAAGGGCGTCATCGCTGGCGGTTGGCTCGGAAGGTGGTACGGTTCTGACTCTTCATGGTTGGTGTTGCTCGTTGTCACTGTAAAATTTAGCTGTGGCTGACATGCACCAAGAAGGGGGGGGTGGGGTACACGGTTGATCTACTGCAAGCATGTCGATTTACTGGAGTTGTTCAACAACCGCATTGTCCCTGACTGTCCCAGACAGGCCACCACTCCGTGCCACCTGCATTACACCGTTCCTGGCCTGACAGTCAAAGAATCTGCCTCGGCTGCGCAAGGGGTGACCCCTGAATGCCGTGATCGAGGGGGCACTCCGGGTCAACATGTGCTTTTGCAGCTTCCAAAAAAAACATACAATGGGATGGTTGGCAATGAATCCGGAACAGCGTCACCGTCTCAGTGTGCCTCAGACAAATGGCCAGGCCAACCAAACAAATCACTAGCATCAGTACGACAGGCGCAGACTCAACTGGGAAGCATGTTAGCAACCCTCTGCCGCCCCTTTTCAGAGTTTGTCGAGTGCCGATCACCGTTACCTCTGTTTCAGAGCATGCTGTCCGTCCATGCAACGCCGCTAATCACTAACACGGGAGTCGCTGATGGCTGCAGCAGTAAAGTGGCTGCAGAAACACCCCACGATCACCACAACACCAACAGGCAACAACCTAAAGAAAGAAGCGCACTTCGGCCTCGCACTGGTGTTGGGGACAAGCGGCTTCCTTGCTGAAACCGGAGAGAGATTGCTTTTCAATGCGAGACTGCTCAAATTGGCCTACTTTGCTGCTTCGGAGGGCGGCAATTATTGCCCAGACCTCAATGAAATGCTCGAGGGAAAAGCAGATGTAAATTACTATTGATGCGTAAGACATTGGATTGCCGCCGCAGCAAAGAGGATGCCATATCAACACCACAACCCAAGACGAAAGTCTGCATCTTTCTGCCCTTTATTCAAGGGCTGTCTTTCGTACTGTAAGAATCTAAAATGGCAGGCCAAGTCCTCTCAGCATTCTGCTTAATTAGATAAGATGTTCCGCTCAAGTGGGAAAAAAAACAGGCTCTCTTCTGCCCTGAGTCAGACGTTCCACAAGCGTCTCTCCTTTAGGATACCTTGCCTCACTCGAACGAGCTGAGTATAAAGCTCTTCCTATAGTTTTCGGCGAAACGCTGGCCAAAGGTATTCACTTTCATTCTGTTGGGCTCAGACTGATATCAAAGATACTCCTTCGACCCTTAACATTCGCCAGAAGAGACAGGAAAGTAGTAGGCTCGTGTTCAATCTTGCGAGCCAATACTACTCTCGAGGTATAAAATGGCTGGACATAGCGGTGAAGCCAACGGCGTTCACAGCGACCCTGAAGCGTTGGGTAAAAGTATGTTTGCGTTTGAGGTAATTAGGCGTCAATTTGGTACTGCAACAACGTGAGTTTTCTTGAGGGAAGAATGTGCGTATCAGGGTACGCACCGAGCGCACCAACACTAACTCGGGTTTTTACCTAGGACACCAAAAATCTCTGGCTTGACTCAGGTGGTGAGTTATTGACACTGTAGAAATTCTCATCGACTACTGCAAACATCAAGCGGTTCGAGGGCCAGTACTGGACTGCTGGCGATATCATTCTCAACAACTGGTATGTCATCGTCAGAAACGACCCGGACAGGTGCTAGGTTCTGCGAATGCTGGGGGGGTGCTGGTTTGGTTGTGGAGGAGTACATAATTAGGGTGCGGGCCTTTGTCTATTAATTGTCATCATTGGACTGGGGGAACCACCGACACGGACAGGGTAGTCGAGGAGGCTTGGAGAGTGAGATGGCTAAAGGGACGAGACGGCCGGGCGACGACGAGACCAGCGGACGATCTCGACCACCAGCAGAAGACTTTATTCAAGGACAAGACTCTTAAAAAGCACGAGGGACTGAGCAGAGCGAAGAGCTCGTTGTTGGTCCAAGTCCGAACTGGGGACATAGGCCTTCGGGACTTCTTGTTCAAACGGGGAGTCCCAAGTGTGCTGACGCCCTGCTGCGAGTGCGGCGAAGGGCGGGAGACTGCTGAACACTTGGTGGTGTGGTGTTTGGCCCCACCGTTGACTCGGACGTGGGGGAGAGCAGAAGTCAGGACGCGACGAGACTTTTACTCTGTTCTACAGGGTGGCAGTCCTTTAACTGCTCGGCTGACGAGGAGGATACTGGGCTGGCTGATGGATTCAGGAAGACTGCCGATGTACAGCTTGGCTAGGAAGCTCGAGCTGGAGTAGGCAATCTGAGTCCCACCGGTCGGAGGCCAAGAGGCCTTCTCTTTTTTGTATTTCGCAGGCTCATTCACTGATTTCTTTCCCTTAATCATCGGTAAAGGTTTTTCACCCGGCCCGCAAGGGCGCGGTTTCCTGTAGAGTAAATATCTGAGGGTCCGACATGCCCGCAGGGCACAGCGGTGTAGGAATAATAATAATATTCATGCCCAACTCATCAACCTCAAGTTCTTGCATCTTAACGAGAAAACAGAGTAATGCTGAAACCATCCACGCCGATAACCCTCGCCGTCTTGGTGATACTTATTCATTGCATCCGTCGTTTTACCTCCGCGACCACTACGCCCCCCCGATATCATGTCCCCCTCTCTTGAATCCCAAAACGAGCAGCCACTCATGTCTCTTGACGAGTATATTACTCTCTGCGCCGACCTTCATAGCACCCTTCTCACCAATTGTCCGAACCATCTCCCCCAAACTCTCCGCCATTGAAAACTCCAACAACCGACCTTCAACGCTACGAAGCCTACAGAACCACCGCTCCCTCCTTCGACGACTATCCAAGCGGCCTGCCCGCTCTAGATCCCCTTTTACCTCTCGCTGCCCTCCTCTTTTGACTCAAGACTACCACCACGTATATGGGTACTGACATCCCCTTTATGCCCCTCTCTATCAGCCGATACCGGAATGGTTCTTCCCTCCACCCTACAGCTTCAACAACGACGCCGCCAGAAGCCCCTTCATGCTCCTCTATCCCTAGCATTTCCTAAGCGAACCTGCCATGGACGGCGGTCTCTTTGTAGATATTTACAAGCTCCACGGCATCTGGCGCGAAACCTCCTCCGAACCTGCCGGCGCAATCCCTCCCTCGAAAAAATGGCTGCTCCTCAATTATCTCCTCAAACTGGAACTCTCTCTCTGGGAGTCCGACCGCTACGTCCACAATCCCAAGGCAGAAGAGGGACTCAGAGTGCAAAAATGGGTTCCCATCCCCTCCACCAAAGAAGGCGACTACCCCAACCTACAACTTGCCAAGGCCTCTTGAACCGGGACCGCCTGCTAGGCCTTGTCAAATCCAAAATACCCTCGTCAACGCCAGCGACGAAAAGAAAGGAGCTCTTATGGTTAGAGGCCATGGAGGGCTTGCGCCTGAGCAAGTTCGCCAAGCAGTTTCTGAGCCGAGCACGCAAACCAAAGGAATGGACATTCATCGCCCCGGGCATCGGGACTTTTTTCGTAAAGAGCCTGCGCGAAGCGTATTTGGCAGAACCGGAGGATTCTTTCAGGCGCACGTTTGTATCTTCGATGGAAGGGAAAAAATTGGGCTTCGTTGATGCTCCCTAACCTCGTCAGATCGATTCCGGTAGATTTCAGCGGCCTCTCATTTGACAAGCCCCACGGGTTTGGAAAGTGCTCGGTTGGACGGCGGGTCAGGCTATATATTAACTTTGCAGATGACCGGGATGGAGATACGGTGAGACTGGTATGCCCATCTCGGCAGACGGAGATTGGTCGGTTCGTTGAGCCCTTGGGGCCCGACAAATCACCGCGGTTGGTTGAGGTACTTGGTCATTAGGCCGAACTTGGTGGACGACGGGGTCTGGGCGGTGGGTGAGGATGGTGTGAAGAAGGATGCTGGGTGGTTTGATTCTCATCCAGACATGGCATAATTATCTGGACTGGAAAAACTAGTTGGAGTGAGCGTTTCGTGGGCACGTTCAAGGAGTTGAAAGAGTGCAACGCGCGCAGCCTCGCACTGGGGCATAATCGCGTGTTGGCGCCCCTTCTGACGCCTTTCCTCAGTCTTATTGGGATTTGTGAAGCGCGGAGTCCTGTGATATGCTTCAAAAACTTATTGATGACGGGTGATGATACCGTAATGGTTGCAATGATCTGACTGTGGAAAGGAAGCTCCGGCTCCGAGGCTGTGGTGGGAAAGGACTGATTGCAAGGCGCGATGTGACCCAGCCACATGGCTGTGGTACATGGATGCACAGTAATATCCGATCTCCTCCTTGTCATCTCTAATCGTCCCTCCCGATTTCTTCCCCTCTGCCTGCGCTTGGTCCTCCCCTTTTCAAAAGCGCTTTCAACTCTTGATGCCCGCCCTCCTAGCTTGCCCAAAAGGGCGCGGACTGGCTGGGCCGTGACCAGGTTTGGAAAGCCAAGGATGTACCCCATGGGGCAAGTGGGAAAGGTCTCGCCTCGGCCTGGGGAGACACCGAGACACTAGAACATAGAAAGCTCGTTAGTGCCGGCAGTGGCACCTAAGCTGGGCATCGGTACCGGCAAAACCGTTTTCTCAAGAAACCTGAGATTTTCAGGAACCGGACGGTTCGAGGTCGAACCATCCAATTCTGGCAGAGCCTGAAAGAGCGGGAATTGTTGGTCGAACAACACGGAACATGTCGGTGATATGAGAGCCTTTTACTCTGAATATAGATTCCTTCTCTTAAGGGTGGACCTCTGTCGTGCTCTGTCTGTCTCCGGATTTCTCATTCCTTAATACTCCAGACAATTGTTCGGCCCCAGTTTGAGGCGCTAGCTCTCTCCAGCGCGATGTTACCATGATCCTGGGCACGCTAGACCAAGCCGAGACCAAAGGCGAGGGCGGCCGTTGTTGCTCCGAGGCTTGGTTTGGTCTAGCTGGCATAGCTGGAGGCTAACCCAGGGGTGACCAATGGTATGCCGTCCCAAGACACACTTGGTCTCAATGCCAAGGGTCCGTCCCCAGGTTCAATGTGAGCCATGAGGAGCTGTCACACGAGTCCAGACAAGTTTGGGCGCTTTTGGAAGTTTGGTGCGTTTTCCTCTCTTGGCCTCATGTGAAGCGGCCAGACTTTTTTGGTCTCTTGACGGCAGCATAAACCAGCAGTTTCCTTCACCGAGTCCCTGAGGCTCGTCGTTTTGACAAGAGACCTCAACAATGCCACGGAACGGCACTTCCTCTTCAAATTGTTGTGCTGAGGTCCAGGACACCGCAACAGCCCATCGACCATGCCCGACCCACTCAGCTTGACCCGGCACTTTGGACGTGCCGCTGCACAGACGGGACACGACTTCCTTGGCCCGTATCTGCTTCGTGTTATCTGGTCCCTCGCCACGCTCTCAGCCTTTTTTCTGGCCCTGCGGTTGTACTGTAAGCTGTGGAGGCGTCGAGGGCTCTGGTGGGACGATCACTTCCTGGTTGCAAGCTGGGTAAGGCCCCTCCTCTGTCTGGTACTACGGACCTCTCGCTAACCTTCTCGTCTTGAAGTTGATGCTTCTGGTCTCGGTTATCCTCCAGACCGTTGGGGTTAACTATGGACTCGGCAAGCACTATGATACGCTCCGCGAGGAGAACACCATCATCCAAGTTTCGTTCTATTCGTACCTTGCTGGCTTCTTTCCCATCCTCGCAACCTCCTGGGCCAAGACATCTTTCGCCTTGTCTCTCCTGCGCATCACAACCAGCCGCGAGATGCGATGGTCCATCTGGGCCATTATCGTCGTCGTCAACCTGGTGTTTGCGTCCAACGGCATCATTCAGTGGGTCCAGTGCTGGCCTATTCCAAGACTTTGGAACACGGACCTGGAGGGGGGGGAAATGTCTCTCGCCCAGCACCATCCAGAACTTCAACATTTTCGTTGCCGGTAAGTAGAACCTGTGAGGCGGTGCCCTGAGGGATGTAACGAACTGAAATTATTAGCCTTCTCCGGCCTGATGGATATCGTCCTCGCACTCCTTCCCTGGAAGATCATCTGGACTGTCGCCATCAACAAGAGAGAGAAGCTAGGCGCGCTTGTGGCCATGAGTGCAGGTGTTCTGTAAGTGTCTGCGTTTGACAGTCAACTTGCCCCTAACCAGCATCATGAAACTGACTTGTAACTTCAAAGTGCTGGAGTTATGTCCTTCCTCAAAATCAAGACTGTTTTTGTCATCGGCGACGACAACTGTAAGCAATAACTGCTCGTTCTTTGCCCTACAAGCCAGTTAACCAACACTTCCTCCAGCCACAACTGTCGACCTCTTCATCTTCGGCACCGCCGAGCCAGCAACCGCCATCATGGCCGCCTCGATTCCGGTCCTGCGCGCTCTCATTCACAGAGAACCACACTCGAAACCCGCACGGTTCATCGAGCTTGGGAATCCCCGCTTCCACGCGTCGTCGACGTCGTCGGCGGCTCCCATATCCTCGTCATCGCCGGCTTCAGACCCCCTTGATGCTAAGGTGATAAGAGTCAAAACGAGCACCGAAATAGCCTGGTCAAAGGTATCTCATTTGGAACACGCACATGCGAATCAGTTCCGCTGACCTGTTTGTGTCAGGCTTGATGGATGGTGGAAGGGATTATGTTGTTGTGTAAATACTGAAGAAGGAATTCAAAACCCGTTCAGTTGCAAAAGCTTGATGTTGTTCAATGTCTCTCCATCTTCCAGCAGCTGCTTCGCCGAACCTGAAGGAGCCAGAATTCCCAGAATCGATGAATGCGGGGAAGACGCCTGAACCCGGGGTACAGGATGATCGCGATTTGGGTGGAGATCAAACCAGGATTCCCCAGATTTAGCTTTTGCTAACTGTGTTGGGAGATCCATCCCGAGGAGAGATAAGTTGTGGTGAAGAAAGAGCAATTACCGAGCCTGAGCCCTGAGGAGAGTTTAAAGATGGAGGCGTCGGATTGTGGGCTCGTGTGCCGAAGAGTTAACTCAAAGTTCGAAGGTTGAAAATGCCTCTACTGATATTAATACCCAGTCCTTTTACCTAACTGAGCGGATCGAAGCCATCACCTGATGTCCTTTCCAGTTCCTTCAGAGGGAGGCAGGAAACCTTCCTCACCTGCTACGGCTTTCGTTGGCTGACCAACCTCGAGTCAACCGTTTCAAATTTTATTTGTTTATTTTTTGCTCTTTTGGTTGTATCGTGTGGGGAAGCATGGCAGTTTGTGTCGGCGTCAAGCACTCCATTTTGGGCCATTAGACAAGAGGGGAGAACTTGAGAGTTTTAAGCTCCAATCTTTGGTGGTTGTCCGAGGTCTTGGCTGTGGCTGGCGATCCGCAGGATGTGGCGCCCTGTGGCTTGTAAAATGGGATTACATAATGCCCTAAGACTGCTCCGGGCAAACCCGCCAGATCACGTGCAGCTAAAGCTCCGACAATCAGGTCATCCTTGGAAGCGAATCAAGCTCCAGCTCGGTGGATGTCGTCAAACACCGCACCACGATTGCCGACTGCCGCGAGAATTCTCCGCTCATCACCCTCGCCACCAAACAAAGCCCGATAAAATGGCCGTCGCACCCATCACTGGCGTATGTGATCCTCCCGAGCCCCGACCGCACCGAGAGGGGCCAGATGACGGTGCCCCGCGCGACCGGGAAAGTTGACGGGGCAGGCTGTGTGTGGATGAGAAAGAGCTGACAGGAAGGCCACAGATGCTCCGCCGGGGGCTCATCACCGATCTCAGCAACCCCGAGCCCGCCACGCTGCAGGCGACGATATTGAGATCTAACACGCCGTAGGTACGGCTACCACATGCCGCGCACCAACGCCCGCGACAATTACTACAAGAAGATCGAGGAGGAGCGCGCCGCCAGGCAAGGGCTTTGAGTAGGAGGAGGCGGATTGACAGAGATGATGGCCGTACATATGACCTGAGACGAGGTGGAGGAGAAGACAGCGTTTTGGGGATCGCATGTGTATCATATGGATAGACCGGACCGGCAATTGAGTCATTGGGGAGCTGTGAGCCATGTCCGTTTCCGTGGGTCGAGACTGCCATGAAGGCATCGTATGGTCTCGGGTTAACATGTCCAAGATTTTAGATGGATTTATTGTTGTTTGTGGCCGCCTGGGGTGCCGTTGTTGATGAACCGTGCGAACTGTGCTCCGCCAGGTCCAAATTCTGTGCCGGTTCCTTCCCAAGCCGTTGTCTCTGCCGTGAAGCTGCCTTTTTTGTCCTGGCATCTAAAAATCTGCATCAGCAAACCATCAACACGACGCACACAACGTGCCAGATTTCTTCAAAATATAGCCAGCGACAAGCTGGGAAAGCAACGGAGATGAAATAGAAGTCTAAGCTTACCTCCGAAACCAGCGCTGGACGGGCCAGCACCTCACCGGACTGTTCGCGATTTGGGGGTGCGACACCACACACTCGTACTGCAACAGCCCGAGAAGCTCGCAGTCCCGCACCAAATCAATTCGCCCGCCGTCTTCCGTCTTTCGAATCTTCCCATCGACACCGATTTGAGCCACGGCAGGCAGCTTCCGCACCGGGAACGCGGGGCAAGGTGGTGCCATCTCGAAGGTGCGGTTTGCGATACAAGGCTCGAAAGGGCACAATGCAGACGATACGGAGTGCCACAGCAGCGAGTGTCGGGTCGCGTTTACTCGGCGAGATTGAGGAGACAACTTTGGACGAGGTAGGTGGCTGGCGGATGGCTCGACACCGGAAGAGGGATTGCGGCTTGATGTTGCAAGGTTGAAGTTTGGGCATTGAGAGGCAAGAAGACTGAAGATTGACGTCTTCCAAACCCAGGTCCTTGCTTCCCTCCGCGCACACTTCACAACAGCCACCAGCACAACAGGCGACGACAACGCGGGAAACGCAACTACGACGAACACACGATTGATATCCTTTCCGATTGGGCCTCTCAACGACCTCGTCCACCGCCATTTTCGAGCAACGCAATCAGTTTCGCTAGCTGTCTCTGGCCGTCATCTCGAGCTGCTCTATGTCCTAATCGCCACCCTGATCACGTCGCCGCACGAGAAAGCCGTGTCAATTGTCGATTTTGAAGGACGTTTCGAGCCACTACGGCTCCTCTCGACGAGACCGGTTGAAGGAGGAGCACGTGTGCAACGCACCGACCTCGACCACGTCCACATCACCCGCCCAGCCCACG
Source organism: Collariella sp. IMI 366227 (assembly GCA_027946355.1). Taxonomy (NCBI): domain Eukaryota; kingdom Fungi; phylum Ascomycota; class Sordariomycetes; order Sordariales; family Chaetomiaceae; genus Collariella; species Collariella sp. IMI 366227. The sequence continues at coordinate 148,256 of JAPEUS010000026.1, read as the reverse complement.
GCAACCTCGCTCAAAATGCCGACTGCGTCGCCTCTATCGAGAACTACATGCTCTACGGATCTCACCAGAGTCGCGGCCGGGAATGGTGGGGCACGATTGTCATTGGAGGTGGCCTGAACCCCGCTGGAAGCATCTCTGCGGCCGCCTCTGCCCAGGTCGCCGTCACGGCCGGCTGGAAAGGCTGGTTGCGCGTCGACCGAGAAGACATGCCCACGTTCTGGGACATGAGCGCCGAGGAGGCTCTCGTTGACCGGGAGAAACGGCAGGCGGCCGTCGACGATGTCGGCTGGCTGGCTACTTCCCTGTGGGGAGGCTTCACGATTTCCACGAGGGAGCGGGACCGATGAGATGATTGCTGCCTGGGATCTGGGAGGAGACGGTGCCACTCCTCTCTTCCTTAGATCCCAGGTTCCATCCTCATCTCCAGAGGTTTCAACGAAGAACCCTGAGAAGTGCGGGGAAGCTGTGTTGATGGGGCTGGTCCTCATTCCGATCATGTCCTTGGCCACATCATCTTCATGCGGCATCTCGCAGAACGATATCCGTCCTCACACACGAGAATAGGTCCAACTCTGCAGATAGATGTTGCGGGCAAGACGCACCAGCACGGTCGACGACCGACTCAACTTCTCACCGTTGTCTTTGCCTTGGTGGTGATGACGAGCATTGCAGCATCAAACGGGCACAACTGCACCACTGCCTTGGCAGGGCTGAGCCCCTCTTACAGAAAGACAACGTTCCATGGACAGACTTTTAACGGCCCGACACTGATCGCCCAGATCAACACTTATCTCGCATATCCGACCCAGGCCTTCCTGACGGATCAGGCCAGAATTCCCGCCCGGAGCCCTTAGGTCATCGCTCTTCACATGCTCTCGACGGGTGATGATTCACGGTGCCCACACGGTCATTAACAGAGAGGCTCAAGTCTTCAACATCCTGCGAGATTCGACGGCAGCCCCAATGGCGACGGGGAGCCCCTGCATGTGGGGCGGCGGCAAGCTTGGCTTCGGCAATTGCCCTGTTCTTGGCCCTCATTGCCGGGGTTGAGAATATTTCTGCTCGTTCTAGCCGCTCCTTTGTTGTCTCTCTCAGGGCCGTCGGGACCCACCCCGGCCGAAAGGCGTGTCCACCCGGATCCGACTTGACGTCATGCGATCGGCGGTACACCCGACGCGGCGACTTGGCAACGACCCCCACGCCGTGATTGCCGAACGGTTCCTGATGAAGGGTCTTTGGCACTGGCACTGGCACACTGTGTTGCCATGGGAAAGGGCTGGGTGAGATCTGTTCCTGGCAGGGGCAGCAAAATCTTTCTGTTGCTCGCCGTCATTGGGCCCCGTTGTTTACTTACCACCTTACTAGATGTGGATGGCAGGCAGAGTTCGACGCTTTCGAACATCCAATTCGTCCAATGTCCCTGATTTTTACCATCAGGTACTCCGTACCTTCATTGCCTCCCAGCCATGTTCGTCGGGCTTTTACCGTGTCCGCATTAGGCACGGTGAGCTTCAGAAATAACTCGGCCTCTCCTCGACGCCGTATCGGTCTTGGCCTCGCCTAGCTCTCGCCATATCCACAACCCCTTGGATCCTTGAGACTTGAGGAGAAGAAACTACACCCCACGGTGGCTTTGCTGATGGAGCAAGTCCTGGGCCATTTCTCTCAGTGGAGACTGGGGCAAGTGGGTGTTGTGGATGGTTGGGGCCGCGGTATCTCTCACGGATTCGACCGCAGTGCCCACAAATTCGATATGATGCTCCCAAGCCACCATCTCCAGTTTTCTCACCATCGCCAAGCGAGGTACTGAATGATGAAATGTCCACCCTGGCTGCCTCGTCCCCATGCTCCGCGCCTCCCAGGTATCCACCACGCCCACAAAGACCCTGAGACCCTGTTCTGTGACGGGTTGTCGCGGTCTGATTGCATGCCGGCGATTCACCCCCCATGTGGTTGCTCTGGCATTATCGGGATGGCGTGTTATGGACAACTTCGATCTATAAAAGAGACCGTCCCCAGGCCTTCAGTCGACCCCTTTCGCCTTGGATAGTTCAGCCCAGCACATCATTTGACCCATCGTCGCTCAGAATCTGATGAGCATCCAGGTGGAATATTCCTGCCTTTGTTTGATCGCTACAGGCAAAGTTATTTCTTTACATACTGATTCCGATATCCACCCACATCCACCATGTCTTCGCTCCCAGTGCCCCCAAGGCCGTTCATGTGCCCGCGGCAGCTGTCCAGCAGCAGCTTTGCCGAGGCCTTCGACGTAGCCCGGAGCAAGCTCGACCAACTCGGCGTCCATGAGCCCGGTGAAGAGGAGGAGGTCCTCTCGCCCGCGTTGTCGTCGTCCAGCTCAGCCACGGAAGAGTCTGTCCCCTGCTCACCGGTGGGCACCGACTCGCCCCTCAGCCCGGCCACGCCCTTCACGGCACCCATCACCCCAGCCATCGACCCTGATGTGGCCGACAACTTTGCGTTTGCTTTCGACATTGATGGCGTGCTCATCCGCGGCGGGCGGCCGATCCCTGAAGCCGTCGAGGCCATGAAGGTGCTCAACGGCGAGAACGAGTGGGGCATCAAGGTGTAAGTGACTTCAACCTCCCGGCCCCCCCCGACCATCAACAGCAGCACTAACATTACGCCACCAGGCCTTACATCTTCCTCACCAACGGCGGCGGCAAGTTCGAAACCGAGCGCTGTCACGACCTCTCCCAACAACTCGAGATCGACGTCTCGCCGGGCCAGTTCATCTGCGGCCACACGCCCATGCGAGAATTCGCCGACCGCTACGGCACAGTCCTCGTCGTCGGCGGCGAGGGCGAGAAGTGCCGCGACGTCGCCGAGTCCTACGGCTTCCGCGACGTCATCACCCCGGGCGACATCCTCAAAGCCAACTCCGCCACCGCCCCGTTCCGCAAGCTCACCGACACCGAACACGCCTCCTCCCGCGACCTGCTCACCCGCTGCGGCGGGGACCTCTCCAACATCGTCATTGAAGCCGTCTTCGTCTTCGCCGACTCGCGCGACTGGGCCTCAGACCTGCAGATCATCCTCGACGTGGCTCAGTCCCAGGGCGGGCGGCTCGAAACACGCTCCAACACCTTCGAAGAAGGCCCGCCCATCTACTTCAGCCACAACGACGTGCTGTGGTCGGCGGCGCACGAGCACGCTCGTCTGGGGATGGGCGCGCTGCGGCGCATAGTTGAGACCGTGTTTGAGGATACCACTGGCGGGAAGAAGCTCAAGACGCACGCGTTCGGCAAGCCCCAGGTGTCGACGTTTCAGTTTGCTACTAGGCTGCTGCAGCAGTGGCGCGCGGCGCAGCATGGGCTGGCCGAGAGCGAACCGCCCCGGACGGTGTATTTTGTTGGGGATACCCCCGAGAGCGATATCCGGGGCACAAACGCGATGAATGAGACGGCGAAGAATGACTGGTACAGTATCCTGGTGAAGACCGGAGTGTATCAGGCGGGGACTGAGCCCAAGTACAAGCCAAGGAAGCTGGTTGATACCGTACTTGATGCGGTCAACCATGGGATTCGCAGGGAGATGGCGCGCCGCGGGTCGAGGAAGGGCACTGGTGGGAGGATGCTACCGCTGGATGATGTTGCCCTGAAGGCGGTCGAGGAGGGGAGAACGCCGGATTTCGAGATGAGGGAGGATCCTTTTCTGGCGGTGGCCTAAGGGTTGTCAGGTGGGAAGGGCTACCAGGGGACCGAGCGATCATTTTTTGCTGGCTTCGCGACGACAAATTGAACGACCACCGTTATTGATACCACTGTGTATTCCATTCTTTGCTTTTTTTTACTTGCACATAATTTCTTGCCTTTTTTTTTTTTTTTGCGGCATTCTTTTGGCTTGAAACATCAGCTGGCAAACAAGAACAGAAACACTCTTCTCACCTAGACTAGGCATATGGGATAAATGGTTAGAGGCTATTAGGATAGACTAGAGGTTAAAAACCAAGATTGAAGCCATCAAAGAGGGGGCATACCAAAGCTTGGTCTCATGCCTTGGTGGTAGCACTTCAAGCTACTTCAATGATGTTGTTTTAATGCTGCTACTCTTGATAATGCTACTGGAAGCTTTGCTCTAGGATATGCGGTTTGCGGAAGCGTAGGTCGAGAATCATCTGGCCAAACAGCCCGTTGGCCCAAGAAAACCTGTCTTGTCAGCGTCCGTCTTTCTAAAAAGGGTCAAACAACTCACCACTGTCTTGTCCATTGACTCGCATTGTTTGAGTTGACGCTTTCATGTATCAACCCCAGCCCATCAGTACTGCCCAAGATCTCCTTCAGCGTCCTCACAATCTCCTCATCATCATCCGAGGTCAAAATCCTCACAATACTCGCCATCGGCCACGCCATCCCCGGTCCAGCATGCGGCCCCCCGATACCACTGATCACCGACCCCTTCATATAATACGGATTCCCCTCCTCATTCAGCAGCCTTTTCCTCGTCCGCTGATACACCGGATCCGTATTCGCCAAGTACCCAAACACTGGCGCTGCCAACAACGACGGGATATTCGCATCATCCATCACCGCCGCAGACCCAAAGCCATCCACCTCATACGCATACACCTTATCCACCTCCTGCGTCCCATTCCCCCCCTCCTTCACCACCGGAACAATCCCATATTTAGTCACAGCCTCTCTCAACTCCCCGAAAACCTCCCCATCTCCTCCGCCAACCCCGCGGCGCCCTCTCCCCCAGCTTCTCCACAATCAGTCTCGCACTCCCATATACCTCGCAAACATCATATTCGCCGGCACTAGAAACTGAAACATTGTCGCGTCATCACTCGGCCGGAACGCACTGCGTATCAGCCCCGTGCCGGCCTTTACGGGACTTCCCAGCCCGTCGTTGGCGAGCGTTTCCGTCTGGCGGGTTGTCTGGCGGGTGAAGCGGTACGGGCTGGGCAGGACAGAGCCGTCGGGGGCGTAGGTAGGTGTTTGCATGGCTTTGGCGGTTGCTAGGACGGCTTGGGAGGGCGGGTAGCCACTGAAAAGAGGCGAAGAAAGTTGCGTCGTGGGTGGCTTCGTAGTAGTCTACTGAGATCTGCAGGAAGGCGGCGAGGGAGTCGAGTTCGTATTTGCATTCGAAGACGGAGTTCGGGTCGTATGGAGGGAAGACGGTGTCGGTGGTGGCGGCGGTGTTTTGGGAGGGGCGGAGGCCGCTTTCGGGAGGGGGCTGGAAGGAGTTGCAGTAGGGCGAAGTGAGAAGATAGCGGGCCTGAAGATTGATGACGCCGCGGTAGAGGCTGGCGATGGAGTTGGGGTTGTTGAGGGCGCCGTCGGGCTCGAGGATAGGGAGGTAGGATTGCAGCTGGTTGGCGCTGTCGCGCAGCCACATGGCGTCGATGTCGCCAGTGATGAGGAAGGTTAGTTCCTCGGCGGTGTTGTTGGCGGCGTGGCCGCGCCAGCGGATGGCGGTGTCGAGGGTGTTGGGGTAGGTGTTCTCGAAGAGGCGGTAGAGGTCGGGGTCGGCGATGATGGAGCTCATGTTGGTGAGGAGGGACTCAATGGTGAATGAGCTGAATGTGCGGCATGCTGGGGCCGGTCTTTGGTATGGTAAATCATGTTTGCCGGACGAAAAGGGCTCATGGCGGGCTTGGGAGTATAATGAGTAGTCCGGACAGGACTCGGAGGAGGCGATATCGGCCAGTAGGCCAGCTAGCAGGAGGCGGAAGGGATGTGTCTTCATGATGGTTGTAGGTTGCAAATAGCGAGTGTGGGCTACTATCTATTAAGTGATGTTGCTTCAAATTTGGGTATAAGTGATACTCGGTGCCTCCTGGCAACGATGATGTCGGAGCTGGAGAAGAGTGGGGAGGGAGAGTGACTGACAATGCTGTGAACTAATATATGGGGTCAACAATAGTACACCGCTACCACCAGGGATCGACGGTGACACAGAAATCGCCATTTTGTTTGGATGATGAAATCCAGGTATGACAAGACCCCAAGTGAGACCTGCCGCCGTCGAATCCAGTTGCCGTTCTGGGCTGTCCCCAAGGAGCCGGTTGCAGTTGCTTTATGCCGGAGTTGCACTTGTGCATCCTGGGCCGGGTTCACAACGCATGTTCTGAACTTCCAAGTGGACGGCCGCCTTCCGAGTAATGGATGCTGCCACTGATGTGCAATATTGCCAGAGTGATATGAGATTGCCACTATAGCTGTGAACCCCTGACATTGGCAGTCTGAGGACCTCGGCACTAACCCAGCCCCAGTGTTGATGCGGTAGGGAGCCCAGAGAAAATAATAATCAGAAGACTGATTTGGTTACTAGCAGGCGATGGAAATGAACAGGGAACGGTGAACGGGACTGGGAACTGGGTCGAGCTGGATAGAAAGGGGTCGAGGCGGAAGAACCGCTAGCCGAGGGTTACAAGTTGGGCACAAAAAATGGTCTTGTAGACGTGATGACTGAAGGAAGCAAGGCGAGCGTGGGGTTGAGGGGTTCAATAGCAGCCTCTACTTGTGTTTGGGTTGTATGCCTGGTGGTCGAGGCAAGACCGGGGATGCCTGGGACAACAAAATCAGAGAACAGGAACTCAAACAACAACCCGTCTGTTTACTTCCCTTTACGACACTTGAAGCCGCAATTGTTGCAGCGAGAAGCTCGCTGATTTCCCCTGAAATGAGTTCCCTGCCAAAAAGTGAGGACCAAGCGGCCACCGAGGTACAGCAAAAGAGAAGACAACATCGTTGTCCAGGGAACTCTTGGTATATCAGGTTGATTTGCCTGATACTGGAATCGAACCAGTGATCTTTGCATTTCTAGCAGATACGAGTGCAACGCATTACCACTGTGCTAATCAGGCGAGTTGTTGATGCGTACGGCCAAGATGCCGCTTGAGAGTGAAGCTGGGGGGCTGGTGTGGGCGTGGATGAGGGGGCATCTCCACTGTTGTTTTCGTGGTTGTGGAGACTATTTCCGTTTGGTTCCATTGCGTGGAGCGGGGTTTCAAGGATAAGGGTCGAGGGTTGAGGGATGAGGGGAAGGCGGGGTTGTTGTTTGGTTGTCTTGTCTCTGTGTTGTGTATCCTGGGACTCAAGTCAGAAAGACGTAGAGCCAAAATAGAAATTCCTCTGATCAAGGGGTATTCTGCCATGCTTTTTTGCACCTCCCCTTCCCTCCATCCATCACAGGGACGACACACAAACGGCCACGAGTGCAGCAGGATATGCAAGGTGGACATGTCAGAACAGTGATGTATTTCCGTTCCCAACACCACCCGTACTACACTATCACCACCAGCTTCAACAGTCCTCAACTCCACCACCCTTCCCTCTTGTCTCGTTTCCGCGATCTGGCCTCCCTTGCCCCTTCCACCTGCGCCCGGCTGGCGATTCATTGCCTCTCAACAAACCCGCCGAGCCCGGTGTGCTGACATGCCCAACAAAGCACCCAGCAGGGGCCTCGACAACCATCTCCGAAGTGTCTGATTTCCGTCCAAGGGGGGGTATCTCTGAAAGTTGCATGTTTCCAAATAGCGTCTAAGCCGGGAGGCAAATGACATGAGAGAAAGAGAAAGCGGGGGGAAGCAAGAAGAAACACAAAACAATGCCGAAGAGATAGATGCAACCGTGGTCGAGACAAAATCTCCCTCTCGACCGGCGTCGTGCCCGTTCCAAAGAAGAGAAGAAAAAAGGAAGCCTTGCCCAGGAGGAGACATGATTTCTTTTCCATTTCATCGTGTTGTCCAGACAAGAGTAAAACATGAACCCAATCGTGATACGAGCCAAAACCGAGAACGCCGTGTAAAAACCCGATGTCGTGTCGTGTCTTGCCCATGTCCAGAGCGGGAAAGATCAAGAAGATGATAGATGGACCGGAAGCCATGCATTGCCGTAGAAATTGAACCCAAACTTGCCCGACTCCCCCGGTGATGCTAACCGATATCCCGTCTAAGCAACCGGCGCGACAGGAGGCGCGGGTTGAGCGGGCATCGCCTGGGAACCGTTCATGTCGACGTCACCCTGCATCTCGCCATTGGGGCCAGCCTTCTTGGTGCAGTCGCGGGAGATGTGGCCGGACTCGCCGCACTGGTAGCACGACTTGCCAGCAGTGTTGAGGGGGCCGCCGTTGGGCGCAGTGCAGTCGCGCGAGATGTGGCCGAGCTTGCCGCAGGCGTAGCACTTCATGGCCTGAGCCTGGCAGTCGCGGGCAAAGTGGTTGGGGCCGCCGCATTTGTAGCAGGTGGCCGGGCGAGGAGCGCCAGTGAAACCACCACGCGGGGCGAAACCGCCGCGGGGAACAGGAGCGCCCCTGCCGAGAGCAGCCGGGGGGTTAGGGCAGTTGCGCTGAGAAGATAGTCAGTGTTATGTCCCAGGTATCGCTTCGGGGTGGGGGTGGGGTTGGGGTGCATACCGCAAGGTGGCCAACAGATTCGCAGTTGTAGCACCGGTTGTTTGCGCCGACGCCGCCGCTCAGACGGAGGGTGGGGCACTCAGCCTGGACGTGGCCGATACCCTGGCAGTGGTAGCACTGCTTCGCCTTGGTGGTGCGGGGCATGGGGCACTCGTTCGACTCGTGGTTGGGCTGCACCACACTTGTAGCACGCGCGACGAGAGACTGACGACATGTCGAAGGATTCTTGAGTTCTGCAAGCGGGTTAGCATACCGTCGTGGCTGGCCGCCCGACCATCCTGAGCAACTTTGCTGACACGTTTGCAAGCGGCCTGGACTGGCTAAATTGGCGCGTCGGGTTGACGATAACCTGGTAAGCACCGACGGGGGTGTGGCAGGCGCGCAGGGTCCTGGCGAGAGTTCCAAACATGGTGATTGACGGCCTGGGATCTATGTCCGGTAGACGGGGCCGGATCAGTATGGTTCGGGATCGAGAGGGACGCAGCCGCGGCGGCGGCGGCAGGCGAAGCAGGTACCGCGCGGGCGGGACGGCTTTCCGGCGTAGGAATCGGGTCTTGGTATGGACGGTGTGCAAACGTGTCGTCAAAGAAGCAATGGAGGCGCTGCTAGTAACGACGGGTGGTGGTGATGGTGGTGGCGGGAGCAGGGAACGAATGGACTGACCTTTTGGTAAAACAAGAAAATAGCCCAGCAGGATGATGCTCAGGAAAATTGATAATTCTTTTTTCGTCCGACAACAGCCTCGACACGTACTTCCGACTTCAAATCCGACTTCCGCGCCAACGACACCTTGAGAGCGACTGTTTTCCGATGGGTTTCCAAAAACACTGTGGAAATCGAAAAGAGGAGGAGAAGCGGGAGAAGCGGAACAAAGAAGACAGCAGCCAGCTCGGGGGAAGGAAGGGAGACCGTGGTTGCAGCAGAAACACAGCAGAGTGTGGGGCTTGGCGCTGGGGTTGGGGCAACGTCGAAGTACCGGGCAAGTACTCCCGCCGAGGGGCGCGACTTCCACTTTTCGGCTAGGCGGGCTGCATCGCTGACGGTCCATGCTTCCTAGCGCTGAAGCAGCGCGGGCTCAGCAGGTCACGTCAGGTCCACTGGCGGGCGCTGGCTCGGCTGGTGCGACAGTCTCAGCTCCCAAGGCACGCTAGGGGAAAAATTCGCGGTGCTTGGCCTCGTGTCAGCTCCACCACAACCACCCCACATGGAACGCCGCCTCCAATTCGCGAGGAGGGCCAAAGGAGGGGCAAGCCGCGGCTCTGAGTGGCCCCACCTGACTCGTGCTCGAGCAGCATCTCTCGAAATTGCTTCGCTTTCATTCGACCAACCGCGTCTGCTCGCCCCTCCTTTGTCTTTGCAGCCCACGCACCCAACTCCATCATGTTTCGATGGCCCCGGCCGGTCATGTCTCGGAAGGTCATTGTCACCCTGCTCTCGCCAGCCCCGGTCCGAGACGTTGGGGTTGGAGATCGGATGCCACCGACAATCTCAGACCGTTGCCGTCGTTGTGGACCCGTGGCGGGGGAGAGGCCATCTCCATCGGCTTGCAACAGTTGACATCGTCTTTCAGGTTTTCTCGAGAGCAACAACAATTTACATATTAACCGAGGCAAACAGCCCAGCCCAACCAGCCTGGCGTTGAGCCCATGCCCCAAACCGGAACCGTTGTCATCGCTCATCCCCCGCGGACTGCAGATAAACCCCTGCCCACTACGATCTCCCCCTCTCCGCGCCCAATCATGCCCGACCTCGACAGCACCACCAGACAACATCAAGCCAGCTGGTTTGGGCAGACAGGGGTACAGAACACGGCACGGAAGTCCCAAAGCGGGCTGGCAGGGTCGATCTCGCATCCACAAAGAGTTGTCCCGAGCCCGAGTGCAGCAGCGCTTGTTGCCTTTTCGATTCACCCGAGATGATGGGCGGCACGAGACGGCCGCATTCAGGGGCAGTCGCACTGCTGTCGGCCTTGGCTTGGCGTTGGCTCCGGCATCACCACATTACACGGACCGACAGCTTCACCTTGCTCCGGCGGCCGGAGTCGTTTGACAGTTTCAGTGTAGGTTCCGGCATCCATGGTTCAGTAATTCAACGTTGGAATTCCATTATGCACGCCAGGTGCGTCTTGACAAGTCCCATATGTACAGTTCTTTGGTATCTTCCCCAGAGCGCCTTTCAAACCCAAAAGTACATCTTCCTTTTTTTCCCAACCGCTAGTGTTCCCCTGGCACGCAAGCTCAAGTCTATCAGCCTCTAGACCCATGATCCAGCAGGTCTTCCGCTCGCTGATGACTCTGAACTCGAAAAGGACTGCGAGCCCGACGACCCCGTTGCCGTCGGCGCTATCGACCTTGGCTGGGCATCAACCACATAACTAACCCCGTCGTCTGACAAGTATGATGGCGGACGGTGGACGCCGGGACGAGACCCGGCGCTGGGTGCGCTCCCCGAGTCGCTCAGGCTGCTACCCTCCGAAACCTCGTCCACCAGCGGCGGTGCTCGCTCGTTCCGTGCCCAGTACAGCCTGTCCGGGTCGACCCTCTGTTCCGCGTCAGCATTGTTCGATAATCCATCAGAGAGAGGGGCTTACGTACCACACTCTCGCGCCACATACCGTACGCTGGCGGCCCTGTCTTGGTCGCCTCGCTCTGGATGCCGACCGCCTCCTCGTCGCGCGCCAGCACCACGGGGATCGGCTCCGAGGGAATGGCGTAGCCATCCGGGCCGACCATCTCGGGCGTCCGCCGCCCCTGCTGCGCCGCCTGCCTGCGCTTGCGCGCCTTGACTGCCAGTATGCACAGCTGGACGAGGCTGTGGCAAAAGAAGATGGTGATACCAACAATGATGACGATGAGCACGATCATGAACTCGTGGCTGTTTATGCTTTTGGTTAGGAAGAGGGAGAGCACTGTTGGGTGGTTAGCTGCTGCTGAAGATGAAAAAGGATGCAGGACTGTGGAAGGCACTTACAGACTGCCAGCATCAGCGTCAGAAGCACTCCCGACACGGAACACCGCAGGATCTGGGACCGCATCCGCCGCGACCTGACCCACGGGAAGCAGAACATGAAGTTTTTTGGCGGCGGCCCGCGCTTCCTGTGCTTCCCACTACTGCGCGACCCATCCCCTCTCCGTCTCTCCCTCTCGCGCCGCGCCCTCCGCCCGTCCCTGCTCTCCCCATCCCGACTGCGCTGCGACCGGTGGCTGCCAGACCTGCCAGACCTCCCAGACCTCCCCGATCTCGACCTCTCACTCCCACTCCCATCCCTCCGCCGATGCCTCCTCCTTCTCCCCCTCCTCCCCGACACCGACCCCAACCCCGACCCAGACCGTGACCTCGACCCCTCGACCCCCGCGACCTCGAACTCCCATGCCTCCCCGCCACCCCCATCCCTCACAACCGCCGGCCTCGGCTCCGCAATTCCCCATCACCACCACCCATCCCCATCCCTATCCCCATACCCAACTCCTCCTCCTCCCCTCCTCGTACCTCCCCTCATCATCACTAGTCAACGGACTGACCTCGTACGGATGCTCATCAATTCTCTCGCCCAACACACCGATGCCGAAAAAGTCGGGGATTTGGGGAGCTGATGGGGTGATGGTGGTTCATTTTGTTGTTGGCGTTCATACCAAAGTTCAGATCAAGCACGGTATCCGGCGCGCCGCGGATGCCTTGGCCTGAGTAATTGCTGCTTGTTGGGCGGAGGTTGAGGAAGCTGTATGGCGCATGGGGGTTGTAGATATTGGGTGGGGGAGTTGGCCGTACGATGTTGGTTGTGGTTGGGCGGTGGCGGGGTGCTGGGATGTGGTGGTGTGGTGGGAGGAGGCGGTGGTGAAAAAGGAGGGGATGGGTGGGCGGAAGCGGTGCAAGAAGTATGATTGGGGGTGCTGTGTTGTCGTTCAACCATTTCGGCGTTGCCACCGGCTGTGCTGCTAGCTGCCGCGGCGGCTGCACTGGTGGGCTGCGCTTCGATGTCGTCGGGAATGATGCGGGGTGAGAGGGGGACGCGGTCGTCGTAGGGATCAGCAGTTGCGTCGCCTTGGTTGGACCCGGCGTTGCTGCCGCGGGTGAAGAGGTTGAAGCGGCTCATGGGTGCTGGTGGAAGTGGTTGTATGTATGTTGTTGATCGTCTCACAGTGTGATGATCCCCTTTGGAGTCGTTGGTGTCTGGGCTGTTGTTTGCTCTTCACTTTGGGACCAAGCAAGGTCTGCTCCGAAAGTGCTCGATGGCCAGGCTGGACGGTGTGCTGGTATCAGAAGAGGTTCCCTGAAGACTCGCACGACTTGATGGAAGTCCAGCTTCTCTTGTCTTGTGTGAAGAAGAAAAATGGCTTGATGGGAGGAAATCAAAAGAAGAAATCTGATGTTGCGGCCGCTTTGGGGGGTTTCATCGGCTCCTTATGATGTGTTGTTGATCAACCAGGTGAGTTACAGAAATTAAGCAATGCCATCCAATGGTTTTTTAGCTTCAGAGCCGGCATGGAGTACCGAGCCAATGATGCTCCCCTGGATGTCGTCTCGTCTGAGAGAAGAAAGAAGGGAAGGACGTGATCTGGATAGAGATGACAGGAAGAACAATGGCTCAAAGCTAACGCAGGTTCCCAGGTAAATAATAACAAGAGGAGAAGAAAGAACACACTAGAAAAGCGGGATGGAGAAGAAGAGCTCCCTCGGTAGGCAGAGACAACATCGTATTTTGTTTCGGGACATGCAAGTTGGTGTCGGCAGGGGCATCGACTGGTTGTCGTTGCTCCGAGAGTCCAAGCCATGCAGGGCGCACAGATCAGAGGTTCATTCCCCCTTGACTGAAAGGAGTTTCGTTTGAGCTTTCAAGCTCAAAGATGAGACATGGGAGACAGGGCCGCGAAACCACCCTTCTACTGGGAAGTCCCAAGCAACACGCATGTGAGTGCAGAACGTGTTCAGGAATATCTACCAGTCATTTCCCCCTTGCTTTCTCCCCTTCTCGCCACACAATCCAAAGCGAATACCCACAGTCCAGATCATCATCGCCATAACAATACGCCCATGCATCTCTTGCCCTCCCACGCCGCGATTCGTTGAGGTTGCAGAGATGGCCAAGCCCCTGGCGGCAGAAGATGGTTGTTGGTGAGAACGATTGGCTATCACGCAACCGTTGCATGAAGAGTGTGTGGGGCTTTAACGATGTTTCATGTCAGACCCCTGTCCACTGCCTCAGGTCTGGCTTCGAGCTGTGTGTTCTGGATGGGGACCGAGCACGAGGGCAGCTCTGTCCAAGGGGTTGAAAGCCACTGGCGCAGGAACAAGAAGATAATATGCAGAGAGAGCCCAGTTTGAATCTTAAAATTGTGCCTGAGAGGATCTCTCTACCCCTGCTGGACGCTCCCTACTTCGGATTCGGAGTGCTGCCTCTCGTCAGGTGCATTGCGCACCACCAGAAAAGCGTCCCGCTTAGGCCCGAGTTGCCTGGTCCTCTCCTAGGTTTGGGTGGGTATCATTGCTGCTGCCCCTTCTCTCCTCGCAGCCGAGTCTCGGATCCTGTCCCAGCCTTCCAGGTTGACGTTCTAGAGCGAGACCACGCCCGAGCGGATGTCTCTCATTGGCCTCTGACTGCCATCATTCTCCTGAATCGCGACTACGACCCAGAGCGCGCCGCCTCTTTGTCCCCGATACGGAGCAGGGCCACGGTACGACTCTGCAGAGGGCCCCGGCATATTTTGGCCTCCGCTCATGGAAACAATGTGTGATCCGACCAGCGTGGGCGCGAGCATGAGGATGACAGCCTGGCGGGTAGGCTGGATTTATGGTCACTTCACTTGAGCTCGCCCAACAGCATTGTCCGATCCGATGACGCAGAGAGGACTATGGAAATGTTAGCAGATCGCGGGTTTGGGAAGGTTTGATGGCACTTACTGAGCGGCGCGTCCCCTGGCGCAAACTCGGCGCAATTCACCGTGCCCTTGTGCCCGGGCAGCTTGTACAGCAACTTGCCCGTGTCACTCCCCCAAATAACAACAGTGCCGTCTCCCGCACCAACACCAATTTTCTTCCCATCCGAGTCCCAGCTTCCGCGGATAAGGTTCTTCTCTAGCCCCAACGGCGCACCGTCAAACGTGCGAATATGGCGCTCAGCAGGCGCAAATGGCCTAATATCCCACGTCCTCGCCGTCGAATCCATCGCATACGAAAGCAGTTGCTGACCGTCCGGCGAAACCCGGAGGGATGTGACTGTGTCTGTGTGCCCCAGCATCGAGTGAACGAGTGCCTTCTTCCGGATGTCCCACACCTTAATGTCGTTGTCAATGCCGCCTGAGTAAACCTCGTTGCCGGCCTCTGAAATCGCCACAGCTGTAATCGGAAACTCGGTTTCAATGTAGTCGACGGCGTTCTTAGTCCTTGGATCCCAAATGCCGATCGTCCCGTCGTCGCTCCCGCTGATGAGCAGCTCCTCGCCGCGCTTGCTGATGTCCATCGAGTTGACAATCTCTTCGTGCCCGACGTAGCGTCGTATCCTCTGGCCCGACGTGAGGTCCCAACTGGCAAGATGCGTGTCGGCAGAGGCAGAGAAGAGGATGTCGGAGTCGCGCGACCATTGGAGGTCAAGGATGGCGCCGCGGTGGCCGGAGAGAACGCCGTAGTTTTCGCAGTCGCCGTAGGTCCGCCAGAGCACTGTTGCCCATTAGCACTCAAACCCCTGACCAAGTGATGCGTAAAACGTACTTATTGTCCTGTCCATAGACCCAGATGCTATGTGATTTCCCGTTGGGTCAAACTTGGCCGCAAAAATCTCTCGTGTGTGGCCGGACAACTCCATCAACGGGGCCTGCAACGCGCTGGTCCGCGGGGCCTAGTAACAGTCAGCATATTATGAGACTTAGCTCCCAAAGGCGGTCATACGGTCTGGATGAGCGCATTGCTCCCTGATGCGCCAGAGCGCGTGAGAGCGCGACTGGTGCCCACGTTCTGGCGTTTGACCACCAGCTGACCCTCGCTTGGGTCGTCGGAGGCAGGGCGCTTTTCTGACATGACGGTAGGTTTGGGACTAGACGTGGTGGGAGCAATTGGGTTGTTGGGCGTGTAGGGAATGCAACTGTTTGGACTCGACGATGGAGCATCCAGGTTGTTGAAGGAACGCACCTGCAGCTTGGAAAGTGCAGCAGCTGGATTTTAGATGGCCCGTGCACCGCTCAGGGCGGGACGCCAAGTTCCCAGTGGGGCGTCCCCCCACACGCGCACCCTTGTAGCTCGCTGCCCGGGGAGCTGGACTCTAGACAACTCCATCTCGCACCTCAACATCGATCAACGTCCACTTCCCATTCCGAACTGCTTTCACGACAGCGTCCTGTCGAGTCTTCTCAAAACATTGTGTTAGGCAGAAATTACCCGGACTGGCTACTGCTTGAAAAACAGCGCTCAATGGCGTCAAGTAAGGCCTCCCGCCTCGGGGAAGAGTACGTCCTCTCGCATTTGACCACCTCTCCATATCGATGCTAACCGCCGCTTCCTGCGCACAGGGTCTGGAAGTAAGAACATACATAACCACCGATAATTGATTCCGTCCGCTAACCAACGGAGGACACGGATGGACAAGGTCAATGCCGAGCTCGTGGTTCTCACATACGGCACCATCGTCGCGCAACTGTGCAAGGACTTCGACAGCAACTATGTTGAAGTGAACAAGCAGCTGGACAAAATGGGCTACAACATTGGCCTGCGATTAATTGAGGACTATCTCGCCAAATCAAACACCGTCAGGAGGTGTTCCAACTTTCGGGAAACAGCAGAGATGATAGCCAAGGTGGGTAAATTCTTTGGGCACAACACTCAGGGGCATATCTAACATGAGACCCCAGGTCGGATTCAAGATTTTCCTCAACATTACACCGACAATTACAAACTGGACGAACGACGGCAAGCAATTCTCCCTGGTTTTCGACGAGAACCCCTTCGCCGATTTCGTCGAGCTACCCGACGACGGCCGCGCCCAGGATGAGCTGTGGTACTCCAACATACTGTGTGGCGTGCTGAGGGGCGCCCTCGAGATGGTTCAGATGCAGGTCGAGGCGCATTTTGTCAGTGACGTGCTGCGGGGGAACGACACGACCGAGATGCGGATCAGTCTGATACGGTACATCGACGATGAGCTTCCGCCAGAAGATGACTAGGGTGGATGCGGAATGAGGGGTTGATGAGGGACAATGGCCTTAGACTTTGTGGTTGATAAGAGCTGGGGGTATGCCACGACAATGGCACCTAGTCGCTAGAACATTAAGGAGCTTGGGTCGGGCTAGATTGGGGCAGGTGGACACTGCTCATGCCACCCACGCACCCACAAGGCGTATCACTTTTGCCCAACGACGAGCCCATTCGCCAACCGGTCGCATCGGGACGATTGGGTAGTTCGGAATAGGGGCTGGGGGGGGGGGGCTCGACAGGCCGAGCGGTTGTTGATACCCGGGAAAATTACCAACATGAAGTCGCAGATAATTTAAGTCATTTCGGCCGATGAAGCCAAAGCGTGCCTCGCCCCTGTTCTCTCTTCTCTCGGGCCTTGACTTGCTGTCACTAAACCGCCGCTTCTTGCGCACAGGCAATGTCACCGCCAGCTGTCCCCGAGGTTGAAGACCAGCCGTGGACCACAGAGACACAGCTCCCAGCTGAGCCGAATGACGACTTCGTGCGATCACCTGGCTTTCACTTTTCCTTAGCGCAGCCCCCGATATGGTCTTGGTTGAAGCTTTGGGGTGGTTGGATTAAGACAATCGCCTTGTGTTGGGGCCGGGAACTTGCGTTACGTCAACGCCCCCTGAGATTGTTTGGGCCAATAACCTCCAGGCGATGCGCCCAAAGAAAGGTCCGCTCTGTGAGCGGCTGGTGGGTTTAAGAGTTGAGAGGTAACACCGCCCTCCACGCCATGGAAATTTTTTGGCTACTTGCTGCGGCTCACTGCTGCGCCTCTGCCACGATCCACCGCAGCGGAAGCAACAAAGACAGCATATTCTTTTTGCCGCTGGCGTCCAACACGTGCGACTTTGGGTTGTACACATAAGCCCCATGATGTTGCGCAGAATGCATATCTAGACGCGTTCCCGCAGGAAGGCCACGCGCCCTCCGGCCCAACCATCCGGCCGTCGTTCTAGATCCTGTCACGCACCAAGCCCGAACAAAGAGTCAAGACGGTTAACCCATATAAAGGCCAACGACCACCCTCCCGTCTTGTATTGTTTTGTCGGCACATAAAGCTACGATCACGTAACCAACTTGGGTGGACTTAAACCCCTAATTACAAAATCCTCGGTTTGCACCAACCTGCCGCACCAACCTGCCGCACCGACCATGATGGCATTGATAACAGCAAACCACGGTCACATGCACCCGGGAGCGAGTATAAGGGCAGCCATGGCGGCTGGACTCGGCAGCAGTCTTGTTGTCCTCAAGGGGTTGCATATGTGGTCACCATTCATCTTCGCTAAAGCCAGACTTTTACCAACGTCACCACGACTGCCCGCAAACAATCCTTTGCCTTTCATTTACACTCAATTATCATCGCGAATTAAAATAGGCTGCAAATCATCTAAATACGATGATCCTGAACCACAAGCTTGCGCAACTCGCCTTGCCATGTCCCAAAACGCCAGTGATTACCACCCCCTCCTCAACCAAACTTCCAAACCTGAGTCCCAGCATCAACTCCCCGACGACAAGGGCTCCGAATCCCTAGAGATTAACCCAGAATATCTTGTCACCATCGTCTGCTCAACCTGCAACCGCAAAGGACGCGATGGCTGCTCATATGCTGATGACCTCAACGGCAACTACGGCTCACATGCCTACCGCAACCCGCATACCAAATACGCCTACAGCGGGGACCTCCAGTGGTTGGAGTTGTGGATCGACTTCTGCTGCCCCAGAAATATACTCGTGAAGGCGCACAATATCATTGAGGGGATGGGAAGCATTATGGGGCAGCGCAATTTCGATGGCCGCGAGCCAGATCTGTTTTGCCTCGAGAAATTGCTGCACGCGGTGAAAGGCTTGGATCCTAAGTTTAGTACTCGATCTAAGGGGTTGGTGTGAGAGGACGAGGGGTTGTTGATGAGGGGTTGGATACTTGGACCTGGCCAGGTTTCTGTTGGCCTGTCTGAGGGAAGTGTTGGATGTAACAATGGGTTGTTTATGATGCGCGAGGGGCATTTGATGGCGTTTAAATCGGGGAGTTGGTTCTTGTCGGCTATGAGTCGCCGGAGGAGATAATGACATTGTACTTCTACGAAAAGCCGAGACTTGGAAGGGTGTTAGCATGGCGTGTTAGACGGCGGCTGGGATCTGCTTCGACTTGATACCCGCTGATTAGATTTATGATACTACGAGGAGTCTTCTTTCTACGCAATAAGCAGCATGTACTCTTTGTTCAAGCACCCTGAAACTGAAGTCCTTCTTGCTTCATCCAACGGAAGTCTGGTCTGGAACATGCACAGGGTTTGACACATCAAGACAACTCTTATTTCCGCTGCCTAGGTGCCTTCTGTACCCAGCTCCATGGAGACATAGAACCCGGACAGTCAACTGCATCTTGCCGTTCCGCAACCTGTCTTATGACAGAAGCCCCTAAGCGTTTGGTTCTGTCAACATACGTATGTTGGTTGCTCAACTTAAAAGCCCTGAGCTGGACTCGGTTCGGCGCTTCTCGCTGAGCTCCGGAGTGACCCAACAACAGGCCGAAGTGAAAGACCGCAAGCTCAGTTGCGTGATGCCCATTGCGTGACGTCCCCCAAATGCCTGAGGCGGTGTGGGCTCGCAGCCAACCAACAGCTGACGTTTGATGCCGACTTTGCCACCCTCGGAAATTACGGCCCCTGAAAGCCGTCTAAGATTCGCGAAATGTCGCGGTTAGGACCCCGATAGTCACATAAGGAAGCAGAATTCCATCCCGACATCGGAGAAGGCTGCTGTCTGCCTCGGAGCCGTGAGGAGGGTTTGAAGACACACTTTCTGAATTGTTGACAATGGTGACGAGATGGACTGAGGTTCCGGCGTCAACGGGTAACAGTGGGTCGCCAGGGCGGCTTTCCCCAGACGGACCCCTGACACGTCGATCACGGAGAGGGGTCAAGTTCTCCCCGCAAACAAAAACAAGATCCGGTTGTCCCGAAGAAGGCTTGCCCATGAGGGAGGTTGTGAAAAGGGACGCTCTCGGCTATTGAAGACCAACAAAAGCGCACTACACAACGGGATATTCGCTCAACGACGAAAGCATCTCAGGGTCTCGACAAACATATTGCTCCCTCCAGAACGATCGGCTAATGCAAGGGACAAGCTTCCGCAGCGCGTTCCGTTGCATCGGCCTGGTTGTGGCGCCGTGGGATCGCTGGGGATGCTGGGTCTGCCAGCCAGGGGCCTCCACACCCCCAAGAGGATGAAAGGCTTGCAGGATGCTCTGGGGGACAGCCAGGGGCCTGCTACCTGCAGCTGAGCCAGATCTGATGAAGCTTAAATCCCAAAACGGTGAACATGGGTTGGCCGAGTGGGCTTTGGATGATGCCACTGTCGAAGGGCAGTTGGCGGATGGAGAATCGTTGGCAGTTCGGATACCTGCACCCAACAAGAGCTGAGCTTCCAGGTTGACACAGAACCGGGAAAGCGCAAAGCAACGGCCCACTTTAGACCACGAACAATGCCGGATCGCGGATCGCGGATCGGTGTGTCTCGGGAAGGGAATTGGCTTTTGGTACGTACACTGAGGGAGAGCATGGCCTACCGTAATTACTTCATAGAAGGGGGGAGAATCTGTCGCAGCCTGTTGAGTCACCACTCCGCAGACTGAGCGACGAACTGGTGAATCATCGGCGAGGGTTGTTGCCTGACGAGCTCGAGTCATCAGAGGTTGTTCCAACCAGAGCTTGACAGACGCGTCCAGACGTGGCACTTGGCTTTGTGTCGTACTGTTTTGGGAGCCCTTCTCGAGTATGGGCTTTGACCGTCTTGGTTCCTTGTTTTCGGGCACCGCTAATTGGGAAATTTTTTCGAAGAGGCCGCTTTGGGCTGTTTTCTGTGTTGGGTTGTCGGGCCAGTTAATCCAGAAAACCATGAGTCCAAGGAATGTGGTTTGAGGTTTTGAAGCCCCTAAGCGAGAGGCAGCCTCACAGATTCGATGGCAGGGGGCGAATAACGGGGCGCCAAGACCCCCGACAGCCAAATTCTGGCCTAAATCTCATGCAAGGGTGCCTCTTCTGCCACAAGGCGCAGGCACCAACGCATTGGGTCTCAGATCTACGCACGCACCCAGCCTGAAGCGTTCCCAAAACTGCGCAGCCCGCTGCTCAGTTCCCGACGAGAGAGATTGGCAGAGCATCCCCAATCGCCTTCGTCGCCCCCCTTCGTCGCCCCCCCATTGCGCTCGATCCGTCATCCGTCCGCCGCCGACTGGAAATTTCCAAAATTCCAACCCCCCGTCCGGCTTCTCTCTTCCTCGTCTGCTTCCCCAGTGGTCCCTGTCTCGTCCTGCATCTCCATCCTGGTTTCCCGAGCCATGCCACTTTGATGTCCCCGCCGTCGCCTCTCGTCGACCCTCACCGATTTTGCCGGAGTGGCCAAGCAGCGCCGTGGGTGAGGACGAGGATCGCCAGCAGACGGCCGACACGAGCGAGACCAGCCCAGCGACTGCCCACGTTTTTGGCTCCAAGTCGCCAGCGGGGACGCTCTTGTGCAGCTGATGAGCATACGAGATAGCCTCGCAGCCGATTTTCCTCTTTTTCGTCCGGGAATTTTTGTTGCAGACCGCGGTCTGGTCCTTCGCGTGGCACCCAGCCTCCTCGAAAGCTCAAACAGCTCCGTCCTTGCGAGCGCACCGACAACCCACACAACGCACGTTCACTTCCATCCTCCGCCATCGCCATTTCTCAACTCAACCATCCACCTCCACATTTCGAACCCCTTCAACCATCCAACCATCCTCCCATCCACACCCCGTCTCGATACCATCGCGGCGATTATCGATACCCACGTCAGACACTTCTGCCGGACATACACGACCGCGTGCCACATTGAGTGGCGGCCAGCAACCAACGTCACACTTGGGAGAATAGCGACCTTGTTGCACGCAACGCTATCGGAGCCACAGCCGCGCCTACGCGACTGGGACGCTGAACTCAAACGACGCGCTTGGAGTCAAGACCGTCCAACCGAATAATTCGCCGCGCAGACCGCCGTCTGCAACTAGCCGCGAACCATGAACAACATGGCGGGCCTGCCCAACATGAACCCCATGGGTGGCCCGGTCGGCGGCCCCATGAACATGATGAACAACGGCGCCCTCGCCCATCAACCCATGCCCCACAACCCCATGCAGCTCAGCGAGGGCAACCGGACGCTGCTTAACACGTACATCTACGAGTATTTTGTCCGCTATGGCATGTTCAAGTGCGCCCGCGCCGTCTATCAGGAGGATCCCCAGATCAGGGTCAAGAAGGACAGCCCGGGAAAGCATGAGAACGGAAACATGCTCGGAAACGGGCTAGGCGACGACCCCATGGACACCGACAGCAAGGATGCCTTGCACAAGCGCCCCGACGACCTGCCCGCCCCGAATGTGCCCAGCCCACTCCAGGATAGCTGCTTTCTCTTCGACTGGTTCTGTTTGTTTTGGGACATGTTCCACTCGCAGAAGGGCAAGGGCCCGAACCTGCAGGTGAACCAATACGTGCAGCACACTCAGGTATGGAACGGCGAGCCCTAGCCGATAAGAGTTGCCGTACTAATTTCTGTGGTAGCAACAATCGCGTCTGAGACAAGAGCAACAGCGGGATATGCTCCGCCAAATGCGCCCCGATCTCGCCCAGCAGCAGCAGTTCCAGTCGCAGATGATGCGCGGGATACCCGTGGGCGCCATGAACATGGGCATGAAGCCCGGAAACCAGCTGCAGCGCGCCGCCATGGCCAATAATCAGAAGTGAGTGTGGCGTGACCCCGCGCCTCCCACCCGGCACTGCTGACCAGACTCGCTCCACCAGCCCGCAGATGCAGATGCTCCACCAGCAAAAGGTGGCCGGCCAGATGCAGCGAGACCCCTCGGACATGGATGGAAACCGCGCCCGACCCGCCTCCCCCGGAGGAGCCGAAAATGCACCCTCTCCGTCCAAGAGACCTCGCCTCGACGGTGGCACGCCGTTTAACCCGAATCAGACCGTGATGATGCCCAACGGCGCGAGACCCGGCCAGGGCATGCCGGGGCAGCAGCAGGTAGGAATTAGCCCCAACATTTTGTCACGCCCACTGCCCCTTCAGAAAAGTTTCTACCCAACTTCGCTGAATCCTGACCAGCTCCAGGCCTTTGGCTCTGCAGCTCCTCAAGTGCAAGCCAAAATTGCCTCGTACTCGACTAACATGTCGCAGCACCATGGCAATCAGATGCCCAACAAACCCATGCCGAACACTGCAGGTCCGCAGGGTCAGGGCTCTCCCATGGTGCAGCAAGGTCCCGATAGCAGCTCGCTCACCCAGTACTATAACCATAACCCTGGTGACATGGGGCCTGGGAACATGAGACCCGCCGCTGCCAACGGCCAGCCGAGTGGCGCCAGCAACCATGCTTTGCAGGACTACCAGATGCAATTGATGTTGCTTGAACAGCAGAATAAGAAGAGGCTGATGATGGCTCGTCAGGAGCAGGATCTAAACACCAACAATGGCCGCATCGATGGGCCTGGTGGCCCCGGCGGCCCCGGTGGTCCCCCCGGTCCGAACGGCCAGGCTTTCCAGGGCACCTCGCCCCCGGGCGGCCGGAGCGGTGCCTCGCCAAACCCTGCCGAGCAGATGAAGCGCGCCAGCCAGCAGATGGCCAATGCCGCCAACATGGGCTCGCCTCTCCCTGACGGCGCGCAGTCACGGAGCTCCCCCAACTCGATGAACTTCATGGGTGCCAACATGGATCCCAACGGTGCCCAGCATTTTGGCATGAACATGAACATGGCGGCACAGATGAACGGCGCCATGCGGCCACCGAGTTCCCACCCGCCGTTCAACGGCCAGATGAACCAGCAGCAAATGCTGGCCGCCCAACGCCAGGCGCAGCAGCCGGGTGCTCCCATGCAATGGGCTCAGGGCGGGCCAAACGGCCAGATGGCTGGGCAGCCTCCTCAGCCGCAGGTTCCAGGTGGTCCGGTTCAGAACCAGCGTGCCATGCCGCCGCCATCTGCACCAGCAGCTGTTGCAGCGAACGCACGCAACACGACGGCGTCTCCTCAAGTCAGCAATGCCGCCCCTCCCACCCCGCAGCAGGCAAGCAAGCCGGCGCCCAAGAAGAAGGAGACCAAGAGCGCCAAGGCCAAGGTATGTCTTTGAGTGTGTTATCCGTGGGCTATAGTCTCTGACTAACATACCCCTCTCCACCAGGCTGCCGCTCAGAAGAAGAGCAACCCGAACCTCAACGCGGCCAGCACCACCCCCGCGCCCGATACCGTCGATGGACCTCAAGAGGCCCCGACGCCCGCGACCCCGATGACTCCGGTCAACCCTGCCGGTTTCCCAAAGAACGTGAATCCTGCTCAGGTCGTGCCGAACGGGCAGCCCGCGGCACCCGCGCCTCCTCCACAACCGGCGCCGCCGCTGCATGCGGATCCCAACCAGTCCAACAACTTTATGGACCCAGGTGGAATGGTGAGGATTGTTCTCTTACTCAAACTATCCTCTTTACTAACCTCTACCCAGGACTTCCCTCTCGACTTTGCCAATCCTATGCAAACAGAAAACGTTCTCAACGACTTCGACTTTGACTCGTTCCTGCAGGACGGCAACCCCGAAGCCGACCACTTCGACTTTGGGTCGGGCTTCACCATGGAAGGGGATACCGGGATTGGGGCAACGGACTAGGAGTTCCTTGAGCCGCTGACTTAGGCTTGGACAGTCCCCTCCCCAACATTCCTTTTGCTTCTCCTTTTTTTTCTCCCTCATTTTCTGCTACTTTAACCCATGCCACCGTGTTGGCTGTCATACTCTCCTGGCGGTCGTTCAGGTGTTCCCTGGCGGCTTTTGTACACGTTCCTTTTTCTGCTTTGTTGTTGGATGAAGGTGCGGCTGCTGCATGGTTTTCCCACTCACCCGATTGTGTAGGCATTCTTTGGGGGCACTCTACACCTTTTGTTGATCTTCATTTTGTCCTCGTTTCGGTTGTTTTGTTGTCTTGGTTGATTACTACTGGTGTTCAGGGTACTTGTGTCGAGTAGAGAGGCTTGTCTATTCTTTTGTTCTAATGCTGGCTGGTTGTGTGGAAAGGGGGGGGGCAATACGCGAAGGATGGAGGTGGTGTTGTCTGGGCGGATTGCATCGGCAAGGGTGCTGCAGAGATGGACTGGGATTTGGTGGCTGGCTGGTTGGGAGGTACATGAACACACCGGCGGCAACAGAGTTGAAGGAAGGATAAGCGTTTAATCTGTCGGTTTGTCAGTGTTACCCGCCTGGGGAGCGGTGGGATTTATCTGGTCCCTTGGGATGGTGGAAGGCAGTCTATCGAATGAAGAGATGACATACCCATATTGGAAATTGCATACGGAGTTTGATTTGGAGTTGGTTTTTTCTTTCTGTTGCCTGTGGTCGGTCCTTGAGATTTTGCCTACGTAAGAAGATCTGGCCCGAAAGTGAGAATGATGGAGTTGTGTTCAGCATCTTCGATGGGGAGCTGCTTGGTGGTGCTCAGGGGGTAAGGTAGGTCTGGCACTGTAGATAGGCCATCAGTCCTGGTGTGCATTCTTCAGATATGAGAACCAGGGTTTGTAACGACGAACGGATGCAGTGAGAAATAGCAACGATGTGAGAAGAACAGTGTCTGGGTCTCTGTGATCCTTGTGAGGGCTGACCCTGAGCCTAGCTCAAAAGTGAAGGGCATTCACAAAGTGAATATTGAGACAGATCCACATATAGGCGTGGTGGCAGAGTGGTCTAATGCGCAAGACTAGAAATCTTGTTCCTTCGGGAGCGTCTGTTCGAATCAGGCCCACGTCGTATAATTTTGCTTACATCACACACAGATGTGTTAGGTTAGCCTTCAGGAAAGGGGTAGAAAGCGCACCCGTTTGTTGGTTTTTTGGTTTTTTCTTCCCTTCTCTTACATCAACTGTTTTGCATACCCTGTTATTGCTCTCTCTTGTTTGCATAGGGGTGATTGAAACCAAGACTCTTCACAAGTTTCCTGCAGACGCAGCAGACAGAGAGTTTGAACTCAGCTCTTGAACCAAAACTTCAAAAGCGCTGCGACGGTTGCGCTGTTGCTTTGGACGCGGATGCAATGCCCAACAAACAAAGACTCAAAAGCCGGAAACCACATCCCCAATTTTCAAGTCCTCCTTCCTATTCTCTCGGCCCTCGAATCTTTTTCTATTCGAGCGCCCTAGACTACAATCCCCATAGAGTCTCGGAGTCATCCCCCACCCATTCCCATTTCTCAACCACTATGGATTCCCTTTCAACCCTCCAAAAAAGCCTGACTCCACGAAGTCGCCGACGGCATGCTCAAGATCTACCAAGCCCTTGTGCGCATGCGCTACCTCGATTTAGAATGGTTTCAGCGCGGCCCGCACGACATCAGCGCGCTCATGCCCGTGTACGAGTTGCTCGGCCTCGACCCGCGCGTCATCTACCTATACTGCACTCTGCCCTATATCAATCCGCTCTTCAGCAAAAGCGTCGACTTCTACAACAACACCGGCTTTGCCGACTTCCGCCAAAAGGATAACGTGCGGGACGCGCAAGAGCCCTATCCGCACGGTGAGCCTGGGTTCCGGCTCCGGCCGTGGATGACGCCGTTGTCGACGTTCTCGCGCTACATGGTTGTCATTTACGACGCCAACAGGCATATCGTAGAGCTTTTTGATGACAGCCTAGGAAAGAATGTTGATCCCAATATCCACGAGGGCAGCCTTGGTGGCGCGTGAAATGAAGAGAAGGGGGACTATGTCTATTGGGTGGTTCATATTGGATGGCTCACGGGTGGTGACTGATAGGGAAGAATGGGAGAGGCAGTAGAAGGAGGCAGAAGAAGAAGTAGAGAATGATAAGGAGGAGGAGGAGGAGGAGGAAGAGAAAGCAGGAATCTATTGGGACGAGATGGACGCTCGTCCTGCCGGTAGCGTCTTGCAAAACATTGAAGCAAGAAACGGAGTCGGCTGAACTACTATCCAAATTGCATGCTCAGGAGCGGAGCTTTTGCGCTGAGAGACATATAAAAATTTTGGAGATGGCGGAGGCGGCTAGTCTGGCTGAGGCTGAGCGTCTCTGCCCCGAACAGCCACCGCTTCCCATCGATCTTGGCGAAGAAAATGATGGGGGATCTCTTAGACTATCATACATGGAGCAACTACCAATAGAGCTCAAAGAATTTGAGCAAGAGATTGCAGAGCTACGGGACCAAATCAGCCATTTTCCTGATGGTCCCGAGAAAGGAAGGGTGCTCGCTTAACAAGCGTTAGTTCGACGGAGGACTGAAAAGTTTCAGCAAGAAGAAGGTTGGGAATAGTTGCAGGGCTGGTAGGAGGCGGCTTAGGTTTGGGGAGCGGCACTTCGTGAAAGATAGTAGCTGTAAGCTGATTAGAGGCACTTCTTTGTAGCTAAAAGAGACAGTTACATTCAGCAGCCTATTACCTGAAACATTCAGAAGTACGAAGAAAGAGGTTTCATATTCTTGGCTTAAGTCTATAGATTATCCCTAGGCACCTTGGTTACTTGTTCTCTCCAAGCCTCCTCGACTACCCTGTCCGTGTCGGTGGTTCCCCCGGTCCAACGTGCTATTACTTCTGCGGCCTCTTCTACCGCTGTCGGCCTCTGTGGCCTAAAGGCCCGTGGTCGGCCCCTGTTGCTCAATCTTGAGTAGAATCTCCGGCGTATCTTGCTGCAAGCTGCGTGGACAATGGTCCCTGGGGCCTTTTTGCTTCCTTGGCCGTTATCGAGAGCGGGTTGTTAAAGCCTGGTTTCGAAGTCGGCAAGTCGTTTGTTGAGGTATAGGTCTAATGGCGGCACCCATGTTTCTGTCTCAAGATTGCGGATTGGAGTGGACTTGAAAGCTTCTACCACAATCCGCAAGCAGGAGTTTTGAGCCCTCCCAAGATCCTTGGTGATCCCCTTTGTTGCTGGCTTGCCTCCTTTTTCCGTGGGGATGTGGAAGGACGAAGCCCCATAAGCTAGCGCCGACCGGATGCACTTTGAGTACACCTCCCGTGCCTTCGCCAGACCCAGTCCCAACGTCTTGGCTGCGATTCTTGACAGAGCATAGCTTTGGGTCACCAGTTTCCGTTCCACTGCCCCCAGGTGAGCTTTCCAGTTGAGCCTCCAGTCCAGCCAGACACCTAGAAACCTAGCTGATTCTGTCGGCTTCACTGGACTGGTGCCTCTCACCGGCTGGGCGAGGTCTAGCTGGTTAGTCCACTGCCGTCGTCCCTTGTTGAAGTGAATCAGTTCGCTCTTCTTGGGAGCGAAGGCCATCCCTCGAGTGTCCGCCCACCGCAGACATGTCTCCCAGGCCGCCTCCAGCTGTCGGACGTTGGTCTCCGGGTCTCGGCCAAAGACTAAGAGATTGGTGTCGTCTGCGAAGGAGAGCAGAAAATAATGCGTTGCTTATCCCGAAAGAATGGATGAACCACTGCATCTCTGTTGATGAGACTGAGTTAATGATAGGGTGAAGTTCCCAATACCTGAGAACAGGAAGAACCCGGACAAGACGGGCTCTGATGAGGCTTGCAGCGAAAAGGCTGTTGATAAAGACGCCATGACGAACATTCCTGGGTCTATCCATCCTCTGCTGTCTCAGAATGTTGTGAGGGACAAAGAGGGAAAGCATGATGAGCATTTCCATTCCAGTGTCGAGCCCTTGGTCGACACTTTTTGGGACAAAGAAGCCGCCTGCCCTCTCCTTCCCAAGCCCAGTCGTTTGGCAAACACCGAGACTCGACACGAGAAAACGACTTCTTCCTTTAGCACCGACAATACCACCAGTGTGGCACACTCTACTACCAGTGTAGCATCTTTCTCTGTCAGCCTAACTGCTTCTGTAACCCAAAAAGACGAAGTATAAAGAGCCAAAGTTTACTGAAATCTAGTGATTCGATTTTTGAATGCTGGTAGTAGCAGTGTGGACATTGACGACAGCAACTGAAGCTGATCCGCGGGGGCAGTGAACGTGGAAATGGTCGGCGGCCCTCGAAGCTGAGCGCAGCCATGCCCCAAAGGGCTCATGACGGTGGAATTTTGTCTGCGTTGACCCGATTTCACTTGAGCGGACTGGTATTCCGAATTACCAATACAGCTGACAGCACCAGAGAAGCTTTGCCGGAGAGATTTATTGTGAGTCTGGGCTAAGAGGTTGTGGGGAATATTCAGCATCTTGTGGGCAAAAAAAGGTCTAGGGCTTTGAAACTTGTCCTATACGGTGATGGGGCTGTTGAAGAAGGAATTGTCAGAAAATGTGGAAAATGAAGATTCGGAAGAACGGTGAACAGAGAAAGATGTAACTAAAGTTACGGCTGGTGCTCTAGTTATAATATATATACAAGGGCACAGCAGTGTAGGAATAATAATAATATAAATACAAGTCCTGGTCTGGCTGGACTGGAGGCTCAACTGGAAAGCCCACCTGAGGGCAGTGGAACGGAAACTGGTGACCCAAAGCTATGCTCTGTCAAGAATCGCAGCCAAGACGTGGGGACTGGGTCTGGCTAAGGCACGGGAGGTGTACTCAAAATGCATCCGGTCGGCGCTAGCTTATGGGGCTTCATCTTTCCACATCCCCACAGAGAAAGGAGGCAAGCCAGCAACGAAGGGAATCACCAAGGATCTTGGGAAGGCCCAAAACTCCTGCTTGCGGATCGTGGCAGGAGCTTTCAAGTCCACCCCAATCCGCAATCTTGAGACAGAAACATGGGTGCCGCCATTAGACCTATACCTCAACAAACGACTTGCCGACTTCGAAACCAGGCTTTAACAACCCGCTCTCGACGACGGCCAAGGAGATAAAAAGGCCCCAGGGACCATTGTCCACGCAGCTTGCAGCAAGATACGCCGGAGGTTTTCCTTAAGGTCGAGCAACAGGGGCCGACCACGGGCCTTAAGGCCACAGGGGCCGACAGCGGTAGAAGAGGCCGCAGGAGTAATAGCGCGTTGGACCGGGGGAACCACCGACACGGACAGGGTAGTTGAAGAGGCTTGGAGAGAGAGATGGCTAAAGGGACGAGACAGTCGGGCGACGACGAGACCAGCGGATGACCTCGACCACCAACGGGAGACTCTATTCAAGGACAAGACTCTTAAGAAGCACGAGGGACTGAGCAAAGCGAAGAGCTCGTTGTTGGTCCAGATCCGAACTGGGGACATAGGCCTCCGGGACTTCTTGTTCAAACGGGGAGTCCCGAGTGTGCTGACGCCCTGCTGCGAGTGCGGGGAAGGGCGGGAGACTGTCGAACACCTGGTGATGTGGTGTTTGGCCCCACCGTTGACCCGGACGTGGGAGAGAACAGAAGTCAGGACGCGACGGGACTTTTACTCTGTTCTACAGGGTGCCAGTCCTTCGACTGCTCGGCTGACGAGAAGGATACTGGGCTGGCTGATGGATTCAGGAAGACTGCCGATGTACAGCTTGGCTAGGATAATAATAATAAATACAAGTCCTGTCAGAAACAATCGTGCTTTGTTTCTAAAGATCAAATCTCAAGGTGATTTAGGTCAGTTAGATTATATCTTAACCGATGGGCGAACGGGACGCTTAACTAAAAGGGCCACCGTCTTAGCAGTTTTGTATCGACCGTTCTGCGTATATGGGAAATCCATTTGGCGTAAAATTGAGGCTGTTATTATGTTTTGAGAAGACTCTAGTTATTTAACGTTAGTTAGTTGCTTGATGTTGCTGACCATGCATTTAATTACTTCTAACAGATTTTTCTCGTTTTTCTATTTCGGGAGCTGCCCGTCACAACACGCCAAGACCAGTATCGAGCAAAAAAGGGCCAAAAAAACCAAAAACATACAACACCAGGGATTCGCTGGTCGTCACCGACCCAACTACTGATCTGGCCCTTACTAGCTTATCTATGGGAGAGCGGACGGGATCCCGAGTTCTCTAGTAGGTATGGTCGTATGTGCTTAAAACCTGCAACAGCTGCGTATATCAAGGGTTGGAAAGTTGTTTGAACTTGATTTCACAGCTCAGGATGAGATCATCAGCCAGCTGGCATCGGCAGACGGTCACGATTCTAAACCCATTTTTCTAGCAGTTTCAATGGAAAGCCATGGTTTTGCTACAGGATTCCTTGGTTTTTAATGGGCTAAAATCTGCAAGAGTGAGAACAAAGAGATTTGACTTTCATTAACTTAACGTATTTGCATAACGAGTGGGAACCACCATAGCTTAAATCAATTAAAAACAGGGTAGTCGAGGAGGCTTGGAGAGAGAGATGGCTAGAGGGGCGAGACGGCCGGGCGACGACGAGACCAGCGGACGACCTCGAACACCAGCAGAAGACTCTATTCAAGGACAAGACTCTTAAGAAGCACGAGGGACTGAGCAAAGCGAAGAGCTCGCTGTTGGTCCAAGTCCGAACTGGGGACATAGGCCTTCGGGACTTCTTGTATAAACGGGGAGTCTCAAGTGTGCTGACGCCCTGCTGCGAGTGCGGCGAAGGGCGGGAGACTGCTGAACACCTGGTGGTGTGGTGTTTGGCCCCACCGCTGACTCGGACGTGGGAGAGAGCAGAAGTCAGGACGCGACAAGACTTTTACTCTATTCTACAGGGTGCCAGTCCTTCAACTGCTCGGCTGACGAGGAGGATACTGGGCTGGCTGATGGATTCAGGAAGACTGCCGATGTACAGCCTGGCCAGGAAGCTCGAGCTGGAGTAGGCAATCCGACTCCCACCGGTCGGAGGCCAAGAGGCCTTCTCTTTTTGTATTTCGCAGGCTCATTCACTGATTTCTTTCCCTTAATCATCGGTATAGGTTTTTCACCCGGCCGGCAAGGGCGCGGTTTTCCTGTATAGCAAATGTCTGAGGGTCCGACATGCCCGCAGGGCAGAGCGGTGTAGGAATAATAATATTTTCTGCTCTCGCAAAGTGGTTGCCTATCTAGGTTGTTGACTGCAGGGCAGGCGGGACGTATGCTCCGTCTGGCAGTTCCCCAAGTTGCTCGTGGTTCCAATGCATCAACTCCTTTGCCCCAGCACCGATGGCTGGATAGCGGCAACCAACACACAACACAAGAAAGTTCGACATAATGATAAATCGACGCTAACTATACGTTACAGCCTAAACAGCATAAACTTATTCCTACCAGAAGAAAAATGGAGTCGTTCTCATCCCCACCTCTTGCTAACGTATATTATAAGCGAGTGTCGCATAACGTTATATATTATCGGAACAAGTCAAGATGTTCTCAAAGAACAGAGAACGGAATCCTCCTACCAAACCCCCCCCCCGGAAGCCCTTCTGTGTCTCTTAAACCTTCAACTACTCTAACCAGTCCATGACCGAACTTAGAGCGTCCGCTTAAGCGTTGGGGTTGCCATTGAAGGCAATGCCATTGAAGGTGTCGTTTGGAAGGTCAGTGATAGCGTTGAGGGTCGCTGTGCCCTTGATGTACTGGCATAGTTCGACCGGCTTCTTTGGCCCAAGCAAAGCCAGTAAGTATGCCCCAAGACCAGCAATATGCGGACTTGCCATTGAAGTGCCTGAGGCTATGTACTATTTAAAACGTTGTTAGCATGCCCTCGTCCAGGAAAAGAAGAGTTAAGAACGTAAACAACTCACCGTCTGCTCCGGTCCCCCAATCCAACTGCTCTCCACGTCCACACCTGGTGCAAAGATGTCCACCAGCTGCCCGTAGTTTGAGAAATACGCTCTTTGATCATTCACATCCGTTGCTCCCACCGTACACGCGCTCTGCTCACTCGCTGGACTATACCACCTGGCATCATCGTCACTATTCCCAGCGGCCACCGCGAAAAACACACCCGCCCCGTTTACCGCAGACGCGACAGCTGCATTCACCGCATTTGACTTCCTGCTGCCAAGACTCATGTTTGCAACAACACCCTTTGGGCATTGACCCGCGGCCGTCCGGTTCCGTGCATCGGCCGCGACGAAGTCGATGCCCGCGAGGACGCCGGACAAGGTGCCTGAGCCAGAGGCGCTGAGGACCTTGACAGCAAAGAGCTGCGTCTTTTTGGCAACGCCGTAGGTGGACCCCCCGATGGTGCCGGCGACGTGCGTGCCGTGGCCATTGCCGTCGGTGTTGGAGTTGTCGACGAAGTTTGAAAGAAACGTAGCTCGGCCGGCAAATTGCTGTGTGGATAAGTGGTGGATCAGAGAACGATGGCAGAGAAGACACAAAGCGGCAGGGGAAAAGTGTTTGGGGTTAAAGGGGAAAACTTACCGAGTGTTCGACGTAAATCCCCGTGTCGATGATGTAGGCGCAGGTACCCTCACCAGCAGTCGAGTCATACACATACGAGCTCACGCCTGCCGCACGGTGAGAGATCCGTCCCAGACCCCAGGGGCCATCAGTTTGGGTGATGAAGTTATTAACCGTGACAATGGAATCCTGTTCGATGTACTCCACCTGGGATATTTGTCAGGACTCATGGGACCATCGCCATGGTGAACAGAAGAACATACCTCGGGTAGCTTCTGCACAAAATCCAGAACCTGCGGACTCAGCTTTGCCGCGAATCCCTTGAAGCTACCGGAGCGATAGACATGTTTGTAATTCCCAACTTTGACATGTCTGAGAGTGTTTTGTAGAGCATTCTCTGACACTCCATCTTTAAGCTTGACAACGTAGCTACCGGGGATGAGTTGGGCAGCCTGAGGCTCGATGACTGTTGCCGCGAAGGCAAGGGAGAGAAGTGAGGCCCAGGTGAGGAGTTGCATGATGATGAGTTGTGCTAGCTGGGAGTGGCTGTAGATGCATTAGAACAATTATTTCAATTTCATACTCAGTGTTGAGGTTAAAGGCGAAACCTTATATATCTATTCCCCAGGCGGGTTCTCTCGCAAGCTCTCTAACCTTCCCCTGCAAGCCTCATCTTGCACCCCCTAATACCAACTTGAGCAGTGAAACCCTGTGTTAACAGCCCGGAGAACATCGCCATTTTAATTCTGAGACACTCGAGAGAAGGAGGGTCGACAATGTATTTTTACTTCAGATATTGGTTAGCCTCCGGCCGTTGGCTATCTGCGTGGTTTGAGGAGCGCCTGGTGTGGCTGGTTGGGCCTAGACACCACTTCTTTTATCTGACTGTGGGAATGCGGCGATGGCGCTTCAAGGTAGCATTATGGATCTTAAACCAGCTGTGATGGTGTTCTGGGGCTCTGGTTATTGTACAGCTCTTGACGATTGCGATATTTACCATAAGAGAAGGGAAAGTCACTGACGTCTTGATACAACATGGATCCAATTTTACGCAGAAAATAAACTAACTCCATCTGAGTGGAATTCAGGCAGGGGGGAGAATGGTTGAAAAAACCTGGAAATTTATTTGGTGTGATACAGTCAGTAATTAATACAGGTACACCATCTGCAGGGCCGTGAAGGTTAGGATAAAAAACTGTCTTCTTAGAAAGGCAACCAGTAAACAAGCCGGCCCTTTTGTTGTGTGACTGGTATCTCGCAAGCTGACCGGGAGTGACAAGCACAAAGTTATCGGCCTTTGGTTTCAAATCAGCATTACTCGTCCCTTGTTTTACTCGGACATTGATACCAGTGTTCTGGCAATTCTCAAGGCCCCAAAATAAGTACCGGGAGCAGAAACTTAGCGCTGTGGCCTGAGCATAACTGCAAAGTCCAGCTGGGGCTTGCAACCTCCGGGGCGGTTTCTTAGATGCTGGCCGCGAAAGCGGCGTGTGCGGCGTGTCAGCCTAGGCAAATGCGGTGAGAGTTTACCTCCTCATTAGGTACGATTCTATCTCAAATTTTTTAAGGTCTTTTGGGCCACACAATTAAGTCTTGAACCAACATATACCTAATGCGGCCTGCAACCTTCGGAAAGTGAGACGAGAAGGATTCACCTTGACTTCCTCGGGCTGGCCGAGCAGCTGGCGCTTGATGCTCAATATTGCAACTGTATCTGTCGGATTAGGAAATTGAAAAGGCTCAATGACCACGTTTTGAGCGTCCAAGTAGCAGCCATGTCTCGGAGTTAGCTGAAATTAGACTTTGGACAGTATCATTGTCCACGGTCAAAATAACAGTTTACATATAAAAAAAGTGGCTGAGAGTATGTTCCCCCAAAATTGTGGTTTCACACTTCAATGTTCTGGTTGAAAGCCTCCAAGATGACGCTAGATACTCAAACTTCACACCAGAAGACTTAGAGACTGAAACATGATCTGAAATTTGCATCTCTCCCCCCTAATTCTGCCCGACTTAGCGCTTCTTTGCATCAGCAATGGTGCAAGATTCCATTCCTTTCCCAATTTCAGCAAATCTTTCCCTCCACCGCCCCATCTTCTTGTCCTTATTCCTTTCAAACGGATCTCGATTTACCTTCTCCACATCTGCCAGCACCTCGTCACCTAGCACCACCTCCCCAGTAGCCAGCGGATTCTTTCCCATTACCTCACGTACCAACCCCTTTCCACTCTCTGCAGCGCCCCTTGGATCCTCCCACACCTTCGCACTAAAGCTTGCACCAGGCCGGAAGAAGAAGTCCTTCCTCCTCGAGCCATTTATTCTCTCCGCCTCAAAAGGCTGCATCGCAGCTTCATGCACCCCATCCAAGGAGAGAATAGCCCCTTTGGTCATGGAGGCTTTGACTGCCTCATTGTTGTCTGTACCCGTCTCAACGTTTAGGGTAACAAGGCCCGCTGAGAGGACGATATTCGGGCAGCGGACCAAAATATGGTCGATGTGGGGGGCTTCGGGGGAGCCGTAGAGATAGAAGGGCATGCCAGAGATAGGATAGGACATATCGTGATGGGGGCTATCGAGCGGGCGGTCTTTGAGAACTGACGTGACGGTTATGAGAATGCGGGGGACTATGACGCCGCTGGATGAGGTGGGTTAGTATTTAGGATCCGCACGGGATTGTGAGGGACGGTACATACTTGGTCTTTGTGGTGAGATTCCCTCGGAATGTTGCCTTGTTAGTTGTTTTGCCGGTGGCGGTGACTCGGCGAAGAAGAGCAATCAGATCAATTTTGTCGGATGTCTTTACGACTAGCTCGTCTTCGGTGTTGCCTTTGAGTTGGTGATACGCCTTGCTGCCCTCCTCGTCGAATTCCACTGCTAGGATAATCTGACGGCGATGCTTGGCCATGTGAAACATCTGACGGTACGAGAGATAAACTTGGTCAGTGCCTCGAGTCCAGAAGCTGTGGTAATCTGCGGTGCAGTCGTTTCGTGCTTGGACGATCTGTCAAGAGTCAGTTTGTTGCTTACCACTGGCAGTCAACCGAGGACAGTGAAGACATAACGTTACCTTAACTTCCTCATTGACAATTTTCCGGAACGTTCTGCCCAGCATGTCGATAAAGTCCCCTTTGGTCGAGAATGTGGCGAGGGGGCTCATGACAACATTGCGCAGCACCATCAGGGGCTCGTCAGACTCTTGCAAGCCCAGCCGCCTCCGGAAGTTGGCCGCACAGTGTCCGTACAAGTCGTCTGAAAACGTCGTCGATGTCAAATAAAGTGGGATGTCTGTTGGTTTGTCGTTGGGCGAGTCCACGGAGAGCCGCTGCACTACCCGCGTCATCAAGTAGTTGGCTTCTTCGACGTCGGTGTTTAGCCTGCCGTCCGGGTATCGCCAGTTGAGGGCAAAAGCATTGATGTTCAGGTCTGAGCCAAGAGCTCGGAGCAACGTCATTGTCTTGTTCTCCGAGTCCACGTTCTGGTCATGCTCAACGATCTGTGCGTTTGTCTTGGAGAGAACCTCAGCTCGAATCCGTTCCTTCTCGTCCTCAACGAGCTGCTCACTCCCGCTTGCTTCTGCGGGCAGCGCATTGAAGGGAACGCAGGTGAAGATGTCCTCTCGTTTGGTGAGGGCTGCCCAGACGGCAGAGAGCTGGTCGGTTCAGTCAGGCCTTGACACCGTTCAGTGGATGCTATTAAAACTCACACGAGCTGAAGTAAAACATGCCTCGCTCAGCAGCGCTCCGTATCCACTCTGATTAAGACCTATGCACTGATTCGAGAGCCACGTCGCCAGGGCCGATGCTCCTGGTTTGCTTCAAAGCTCAAGAGTCAGCACTCACAACTTCACCACAACAAAACCGGAAAAAACTCACCTCCCCTCCACTCCAAAAATTCCAATGCTAGTGACTACCGATCCGCGCGAAAGATACGGGCTCGTCCATGTAACCAGACTTTTGCTCCGGCCGTCTCGGTATGTCAATGCTCCTGCCGGATAAGGGATATATCCAGCTTTGTGAGGGTCGACGGTGATAGAGTCACAGAAGCGCAGTGCAAACAGATCCTCCTGCGTTTCAGTTCTTAGGGGCAAGTCTGGCACGATTCCCTCAACTCCGCCATCTCGTCCAGCGATGCTTCCCGCTTGCGACGAGGCCATCATTGGGAATTGCCCGCGGGGCAGCATTGTAGCGAAGTAACCACCCCAAGCTGCGTCAGCGTGAACAATGAATGACAAGCCTTGGGCTTGGAACTTCTGCCGTAGGGCGAGGATCTTGTGCAAAGGATCGACAGCGCCCTCTTCCGTTGAACCTATGACAGCCACCACAGAGTACACGGGGCGCTGCTCGGCAAGGCTCTTTGACAGAACCTCTTCTAGTTTATTGACATCGACCCGTGCAGCGTTGTCTACTTCAAGGCTGACTTCATTACCAGAGCCGATGCCCAAAATGGCTGGATGTTGTCAGATTCAGGGGTATCGTGCCAAAAATTTAGGGTTGCCAAACCAGCAGACTTTGGCCAAGAGTAATGTCTGGTGCTGGACACGCAGTACTGCCCTGGTTTGGCCGAGTCAACTCCAAAGTGGTCCTCGAGAACATCCTTTCCAGTGGTTTGAATGTTGTATGGATCAAGCGCTGCCTTGCTCGACAACCACTCAGGGGAAATGCCAAACTCATCGTGAAGCTGCTCCGGGATGTCGAGCACAGTTTTAGGCTTCAAATTCAATAACTCCCAGGTGGTCAGATTCCGGAATCTCTTCAGCTTTCCTTGACATGTACGGACGCTGAAGGCCTCGGGAATGACGTCTCGTAAAGGCCCGCCGAGGTCGTCCATTGCCTTGCGCAAGGAAAGGGGGTAGAACTTGAGGTTTCGGGCTGGCTGGTCAGTGAGTAAAACGCTGATACGAATGATGAGAACACCATACCAACCCAAAGTGACTCCAGGTTTGCTACAGTCCCATCACAAGTGACATGGCCCCATGCAACCGGATGAGTCGTGCTTGACGGATTGGTGTTGTAGCCAAACATTTGGCAGAGCTGCTCGCCAACCTCAATCTCAGCCACAGTGCTCAAGGGACTTGCCTCGAGGGCCACATTGTTTGGGTTGTAGATCATCGCCATGAGGTAGCCTAACATTGCCGGCATCGAAAGGTCGGTGCACATATGTGCCTGGTACCTTGGCGACCAAAAGGGAATTGAGTGCTGGCCGAGCATCTTGGCCGTGTCCTTGACCGCTTTGGCAAACTTGGCCGTTACACTCTTGAAAGTGCAGGAGTCTCGAACATGTTGTGGAATAAACTCGTAACCGTTGTCCTGGGAGGCTGAGGTCAGTCTTTGTCTACACAATAAGGGAGCAAGAGAGAAATCCTCACTATATCATCTGAGAAGTACATCTCTCTTGCCTTCTGGAGCTCGTCGAGAAGGGTGGTGATGTTGTTGCGGAACTCCTCCAGGTTCTCAGCTCGAGGGCCAATGAAGTAAGAGCTGATGGCCTGGTGAGAGACATCTCCGTCAACTGCCATAGAGTCCATCCTTGCTTTGACCCTAAAAGGCTCTGTGAGAGTATTACTTCGAAGTATCTGATGTCAATACAGACAATACTGATTCTGGCAAGATATCTCAGGTTTCTTGTTGGACTTCGGCATTAGGTAACCGGGTCTACTAAAATCAGAAGTAGACGGGCCCCAAATGAACCTTCACACGAAAGAACAGATTGCAGAAACCAACTGGTGTGATGCAATGACGCGCTTTGTTTGGTGTTTATGTTAGCGCTGGGACCTCTTCTCCACCTATATCCTTGATGGTCAGGTAGGTACTAGAAGCCAAAGCGCGGACACCCCGAAGTAATATGCCTCGCATCGACATGTTTCTCCAAATCCAAATCAGCGGGCCTTTGCATGCCACCATTTATGCTACCAATGCGACCTACAACCTTCACCCTCCTTTGCTTCCTTAGCAGCTGCATTTGCATCCCCATTCCGAACACTAGTTGCACAGGAGCCGCATTTTAATGTTGGGTCTAGACCATAAATTCGTCCATTGTAAACCCACTTGGTCTGTAACCGGTGGCACATGGGCGTCTGGAGAGTCAAATCGGGTCTTTGGGTGAAGCCGCATTTGGCAAAGCCTGTATTTTAACAGATACACTGTGTCTCGAGGTCTTTGGCAGGCTTGTTGCTCTAAAGACGATGCACTTCCTCAGTCTCTTCGAGCTGGTGGAGCCGTGGCCTTGTGACAGGGACCTTGAGGACCAGTGGAAGATCTAGGGGCGTGTTGGGAGTCCCCGCATGTCTCAAACAAAAAAACTTTGAAATCACTGGTTGGTGCTTAGGAAAAGCGATAGTGACTTCATTGACGATGTTCAGTTGTGCGTGAAAAATATTTTAGAACCAAGAAGGCTAGAACTGGAGCATTCGGGTCGGAGGGTGGAATTGAAGCGAGGACAAAGAGTGTTTGAAGTGAAGGGGCAGCGCTTTTGTATTGGTATCCAGGACTGTGCCAAAGATCCTCTCCGTTATAGAGTGAAACAAATTAAGATACAAATTTCTTGGAGGCATTGGGTGTCAGAACTGGGGCCCAACTACGGCCCCAGTCCTCAGGGTCACGTGACTCAGGGGTAATCAAACTACCGAACGTTGAGCGCAATCTGCCAAGGCCGGCGATGACTCTCACCTCCCCGTGGTGCCGGCTGGGAACCTGTAAATGCCTTCGCCTCCAGGTATTTGCAGAGCTAAGAAGAGTCAACACCGGTTAGCACCGTCCGCTGGCTGGGGCTACGGGTGTGGGAGCAGGGCTCAAGAGCCCTAATCCCCACCCACAAGCAACAAGGGAACAATTTAAAAACCACCCGACACACGGCTGCGAAATCGAGCCTACAATCGACGGACAACTGGGTCGTGGGATAGGACACCCTTGGGGTGCTCTCGGGGCTGCTCTGCCGGAAGGGAACGGGACACTAAGCGAAGAGAAAGCGGATGATCACAGCGATGGCAAGCGACAGGACCTAGCGTTCCGAACCCACACAGAGGACGACGAAGCACTTTGGTTAGTAGGAGGGACAACACTGTGTTGCTTGGCTGTTTCGGGTACAGAGAGGATACAAGATGGGCGAACTCCTGCGAGACACGGTCGGCCTTGCCAAGGAGACTTTGCAAGGCAGCGCGAAACGGATTCGACAACCCGCGGGGCGCAGCATACAATGGAAGCGACGGAAGACTGGGTGGGCGGACTGCAGCTACGACACTTTCTGTATGGCTCGAGAGGACGGACGCGCGTGTCGGTCTACTGAGAGGATAGGATCCTGAAGATGGCTATCGAGGGTAGAGTCTTTGGGTTGGCTATGGAAGTAGGCTTAAGGTGCAAACTGGTATTGACTTGCGGAACCGGTAGTGCCCCGCGAAGGAAGCGGATATGGATCCAAGGGGACGCAAGGTAGAGGGTCTATGTAGGTAGACACGTTGCCACCTCTACAATGTATTGCCGAGCTTAGCTTGAGAATACAAATCAATACTTGCGGAGGCAACCACCAGACGTCCAACCAGACCAGGCAAAGTCGACAACGATCAGGCTAGCAATAGCCAAACAACAGCAAGGGAGAAGGCTCCCAGAGGACGTGGGCAAGTTCTCCAAAGCTATGGACACGGCGCTGCCTGGCAAACATACACGCGAGCTCTATGACAAGTTGAAGCGGAGAGAGGCCAGTGTGTTGGCGCAACTCCGGACGGGAATGACAAGGCTGAGCGGCTTTCTGAGCATGATAGGAGCTGCCGACTCCGACCAATGTGCCTGTGGGCATGCGAGAGAAACAGTGGAGCACTTTCTCCTGCGATGCGTGAGATGGACAGCACTAAGGGAAGACATGCTACAATGCACAACGACAAGACGAGGGAGCCTCTCGTTCTATCTGGGAGGGAAAGCACCGTCAGATTCAAAGCACTGGTCACCAGACATGAGAGCAGTCCGTACAGCGATTAAATACGCATTGGCAACGGGAAGATTGGAACCGGACAACGAGCAAGGGCCGAGCCAAGCGCAGTGACTCCAGATCACATTAAAGGAACTCACGCAACTAACACCACACAACCTCATCCAGCAGGTCCCGCTTTAGCCGCTGAAGATAGGACGCTGAACACTTGGAGAATGCAGCCTCCAAGTCGATTTGCTCGCGATTGAGAAAAGAGGCATGATGTGGCGCTGTACAAGGTAAACAATGTAAGGGCTTGGACGAGATCAAGGCAAAGCGGAGGAATCGAATGTACTTAGCGTGCCAAGGCCCTTTAGGCTTAGTGCCTCCGGGCGAAATAAATTCCATCCATCCATCCATCCATGCAATCTGCCAACGTTCAACAAGAAGAACAACAACAACAAGAACGAACAACGGCTCAATGCAGTCAATTCAAGCAGTGAACCACCAGATCGCCGTGCCCTTTCCAAGTGCCCTCCATTTGCCCTCTAGTTGACCCTCAATTGGCCCACTAAACTACCGCTGGTTCCAACATTGGGAACCTCCAGCGCCCAAGATGGGTGTGTCGTTTTTGACGCACCATCGAAGCAGGAACTTGATGTTGTAGGCATCTGTCGTTTTCTTATCCTCTCCAGCGCGACCAAGAATGGCGCGGCACTTTGCGTCCAGATCAGGATGGGGTTCAGAACCCGAATGCCATGCATGACCTCGACGGCATCGGTTATTTCGTCGAATGGCTTCCTGAACAATCCGGGCGGGGCTATGATCTGAATCTCGAAAGGTGGCTCACTGAGGAACATGGTGTGATTAGTTTTGCCTTTGACGGCAAATTGGGTCGGCCGAGCCTTTAACAAGAGCAGGGCTTCTCTTATCCTGCCTTTGGGCACGAAAAAGTCCACGTCGGTTGTCATGCGGGCTGAGCCGAGCAGGAGGCATGCGGTGCTGCCAACAATGGCGTATGGTATGCCACTGTTTTCTAGGGCCTGTGAAACTACCTTGGCCGCGGCAGTAAGCTGCTCACTTGAGGGGTACTGTGTCGAGCTGATGGGAGTGGCGGGGGAGGTGATAGAGTGCCCTAAGGACAAGAAAGAGGCCATGTGATGAATGATGAAGTTTTGAAACTGGTGTGACAATGATGGGTGGTAGGCCCGAGATCTTTTGAGGCTGGCGATTTGGATGTGGGTTGTTGATCAGAGTCAAGATAAAACCGTAGGTTTGGATACTAAAGAGTGTTAGGGCGGACGAAGTTGTTTTCCAAGTCAGCTGCTGTGTGCTTAAAGGCCTGCAGAGGATGGGACTTGAGCAGATAAAAACAGACAAGCCTAACCCTTACTCTTGGTCAATCAAGATGTCACGACGCATCACGCGTCAGCCAAATCTCGCTCATCTCTTTATCAACAACCACCTCGGCAAACGCCGTCATCGACCATGATGACGTGGTTGAGGTACGAGACATGTGACGTTCTCCACAAACAAGGCATCAAATGCCTACTTTGGTTCGGGGACGTTATCGCGGCCAACGGTGTTCCGACTGTGGTCTTCGATCTCTACCTCGTTGTCGACAACCTTGCAGAAGCCGAGAAGGCACTCACTCAGAGGGGATGGACTCTGGCTTTACCTCCTGGCCTTTGCCACTTCCTCAGCTGAACGACGCCCATCAATCACTGTCGGTTGTGCCCTCCAAACTCAGAGTTGGCGGAGAGAGAACCGCCGCCGTCGAGCTGGGCCACATATGGCCCCGTCACCACGGTCTTGCTCGCCGCCATTAAATGGGGCATTGCAAGCAATACCGACGGCCACGTCAGATGTGTTTCTGTTACCCCTGTCCTTTGGTTAGAGCATCGCCAGTTCCACTATGAAGCGCTTTCGAAACCGGGGCTGGGGACACTGCCATTCACCCGATCAGTGCCAGATCCGGGACGATATTCGGACGAGGGCTCGTCAACTGCACAAAAACTTGTGGTACCTGCCGCTGGGTGGTTGCTGAATGCGATTACGCTGGTTGTTCTCAGCATGACACCCTTTCAACGGTCAACCGGACAAGTGGGGCTGGGAATCTCCGACCACAATCGGCTCCGAGGTTTTTATGGTGGGGCAATCTCGGCCCGAGCCCCGGATCCTGCGACCCACTTCCCCGGGTTTGCTCTGCCTCCGTTCTTCCGGAGTCAGGTCCTTTATTTTGCTCTTGGCAGGACACCGAATTTGAACTGCAAAGAACAACAGCCTTGCCAGGCATGTCAGCGGAGGGACAATCGTCCGAGATGCAGCGTTGCATCCAGCACGCTTGCAACTCCAAGGATGTGATTTGCCTCTTGACCCCATTGCGTTAGGCTGCTGCATGGGGGGGCTCTTGATTCTCACTTTTCCCGTCGGGAACTTCGTACTCCGTAGACGAGACAAGGGCACACTCCGGAGGAGCTGTGGCTTGAACGCCCGCCCCCTTTCCCACGCCTGAGCAAATCTCGGACAATTTCCCAGAATGCTCTCTGGCATCCTTCCGGCAGCCTTGTTTGCTGGGCACCTCGTCAGAAAGCTTGGCAACTGCGGCTGAGGCCCAATTTCGCTGCTAGCGCGTTTTGATGGCCCCGGTTGCTCGAGCAAATCACCACTTTTCTGATCTTGGCAAGCCGTGGAACGGCTTGGTGTGCGGATGCTGTGCGGTGCCTGGATGCTTGGTCCTGGCCTGCCTGATAAAACTGTTGTACTTGCCCAGTCGCGCGGTCCCGGGGCTTTTTGTCTCTCCCTTTCCGCTGCCATCCCGACCCAAAGCGCCCGTCGCACGGCCAAGACAAAAAAAGACAAACCCAACATGGCTGTCTTGAGTCTCCAATGGCTGGTCGCCGTCTCGGCCTGGCTCCCTGCCGTGGCCGCCGGCGTCGGCCCGGAACGCGAGCAGCCAAACCCGTGGGGCGCCGTGCAAACACCCGGCCCCAATCTGAACATGAAGGAAGCAGACGTCCACATCGTCCCGCGAGTCATGACCGCAGGCCCTGCAGCGAGGGGAGTGTTGGTTCGTAGAGCAACTAATACTTGTGGCTACGTGGAGGGCGATGCCGGTCAGTTACTCCCAAATTTTCGCAGAACCATTAACGTTATGACTTTTGACCCTAACCGGGCTGTTGGACGACAGCCTCCGCCTACGTTTGCGCCAACGACGAGGCCGAATGCCTGTACAACACCGCTGCCTCAGCCGTCGGCTGCTGCTTGACCACAGACTGCAAAATCTACACGGCCTGCTTGCCCTACATCTCTTCGGATGCCCGCGCGACGATGGACAAAGAGAGAACGAGATATTGGTGGGCTCCAACTTTCTCCACACCTTCCAGCTTTCTACGAATGTTCCGTCGTTTTGGATTTTGTTCCTTTTTTGTGCTTTTTTCTTTCATCCTTTTTTTTCCATTTTCATTTTCTTCTATTCTCTTTTTTTGAGTTCTCATTCCTCTTGTCTGTTATCTTCATTTTGTCAACCGCTGACACTTTCACAGCTCCAACTCAAACTCCCCCTCCTGCGCTGCTCTCGTCTACGTTGACTCAACGGGCACCCTGGGCGGCTACACAATCCCCAGTTGTGGCCCTGTTGCTACAACGTACAAGTTTTACCTCAGGTCAACTGGCGCAACCGCAGCGAGTCCCACTACTACTCGGCGGACCACTCGCACCTCCACCACCTCCAAGCCCAATACTTCCTCCGAATCCCCCCGAGTCCTCTGAGTCCTCCTATTCGAGCGAGAGTGATGACCCTGGCTCGTCTACGTCCGATGCCGAAGAATCCAAGACTCAAGCGCCTGCTGAGGCCACTACTACCGATGCTGCCAATCCTCCAGCTGAGAATTCGTCGTCCACGCCTGTTGGACCCATTGTCGGTGGTGTAGTTGGCGGCGTTGGTATGTACCCCTGAGTCCATACCTCGTATTTTGATGCTAATACTTGTGTCCAGCCGCCCTCGGTTTGATCGGTCTCGGCATCTTTTTCCTTATCCGCCAAAAGAATAAGAACGCATCCGAGTCGCCTCCACCCATTGCCATGTCCGCCGTCGCCCCGGCTCCTTCTGGTCCGGGCTTCATGCCGCCTCCAGGACAAAGCCCCTATCCGAACCAAGCGCCCCCTCCGAATATGTCCCCCATGTCTGGCGCCACTGCTGCCGGTCCCTACGACCCTCGATACAGCATGATAAAACCCCCAATGGCAACCAGTGTTTCTCCAATGCAAGGCGAACCCATGAACACCATGGGTGCTTACCCGGTAAACAGCCCGCCGCCGGAGATGTTTTACCCGGGCATGCAGCAGCCTGGCATGGG
This sequence comes from Collariella sp. IMI 366227, assembly GCA_027946355.1. Taxonomy (NCBI): domain Eukaryota; kingdom Fungi; phylum Ascomycota; class Sordariomycetes; order Sordariales; family Chaetomiaceae; genus Collariella; species Collariella sp. IMI 366227. Next base: position 103,259 of record JAPEUS010000026.1, on the reverse strand, counting down.
CATGGGCCCCCCTCCGCCGCATCAGGGGATGGGGATGGGCACACCATTGCCTCCAATGATGAACATGGCGCCCACCCCATCCCCTCCGCCTCCGCAGCCATATGTACCGCCTCCGCAACCGTATGGCCCATCTCAAGGGCAGTATCAAGCCTATCACCCGCAGCCTATGGAGCTACCAACTCAGCGCGGTGATGGGCAGGCGCATGAGTTGTCTTAGATTGGTTTGGGCAGGGTATGGGGAGCATGGGAATATTGGAATATGGGTTGCAGAGATTGCACAGTGGCCCGGATCTTCAATTCAAGCATATATACAGTTCGGGAGTAATGTATGGGGTTTGGCGTGTTATGGTCACGGACATGCCGAGCATATTATTAACGTGGCATACTCAAATTCATGTTCTTTGTACATACTTAATGGTTTGGGGGAGATGGGATCAATAACATCTGGAGCCTTTTTCTTGCCTTGAACTCTTGTTCTCCCATCATATTTTCCCACCAGCACTAACAATTTCGACCTCCCCTCCGCGCCTCAAACACGGAACGGATGCAAAGTCCACCCCTTACAACCCCCACTGAGAAGTCGAAAGCTCCCTCTCACCCCTCTGCACGTCTAGACAATTCCATACTTAAACACAGCCTTCTCTTCACGAAGCTTCGCCCATTTCTCTTTGGGACAACCACCCTGCAACTTCTTGTCCGTTCCCATCACCACCAAGCCAACCAATCGCCAACGCATTCCTCCCGATGCAGTTGGGCCTTGCTTCCTCAGAACTAGATGGTGGAAGCATCCCGGAACAAACACAAGTTGATCGCCCTCAGCCGCCTCGCCGGCTTTCAAGAACCCCATGTCGCCGTCCAGGTTTCCCAACCCATACACCAAAGTCCCACCACTCATTTCGAGCAGCGTTGAGCCCATCTTCATCAACACTTTCGTCAGCTCCATAGAAAGAGGCATGAGTGTCTTTGCGCCATCTGCCAGTTCCGGGTCAAGTGCATCAGCCATTGTCTGGCCAAAGAGCCTAAAAGCAGCCTTCATTGCCTCCTTTCCTGAGGGTGGTAAGGCCAGCCAGCTCTCCAATATTTGAAACGGTGAAACGACCTTATCATCTTCCATTGAGCGCACGACGTCCACTTTCCCTCTCGGCTGTCCCACCACCCACAAGGTCCTGTCGTCTTCGTCAAATACAAACAAATCTTTTGCTAGATCGTCTTTCTTACGTATCGCAAATTTGTAAGCATCCTTGCCGACCTTTCTTGTCCAGTTGGGAACCCACGATGGCATGCCTTCATCCTTGTCTGTCCCAAAACATGCGGCATCCAAAAAGGCCAACGACCTCGTCTCCTTGCCAAGATGCCGTGCCAGAGCTGTGAAGAAATCGATCCGGCTCTTGGCCGAGTTTACCCCTGATTCACCCAAAACAGCGTCAACCACCTCCTTGTACCCCGTGACGACATACTCGGGTTTGTTGATCGTCCAGAACTTGGCTCTTGAGTCGTAATACCACGCCCAAGCCCCATGTAGAAACCCGGTCGCATACCCAGCCAGCTTCAGTTTCCAGCTATCAGGGTATGCCTTGAACAACGGGTCCATCGCATGCCCAATTACTTGTCCCGTTGAAAAGGCGCTGATATACCGGACGAGACCCGACAGCTGCTTGACATATCCCAGCTTGGCTCCTCCCGCAATTCCCAAGACCGCAAACAGTCGATCCCTATCGTCCCGGCACCGGAAGTTCCCCGCCGTTCGCAGCAAGATACGCTGTAGCCGCGCTGCAAAAGGCTGTTTGTGAAAGCTCATCTCCTTTTCCTCGGTGTCGGCACGAAGGATGACTGATATGGCCTTGAACAACCCTCGGGCAATCATCATGCCAAATGGATTATCTTCGCGGTCGTTGAACTCTAAATGCTTGAAGTCCTTGACAACCATCCGGAGCTGCTCAACAGAGGAAGCGGAGTTTTTGAATTTCTCGGCATTCTTAAATTCGTCGAAAATGGGGCACTGAGCGGACTGAAAATCGTCGAATCTGATGGCGTACTCGCCGCATTGCAATCGGATCGGCCCCGTGGCAAGGGCCACTTCCTGGATCACCCACAACCGCTCCCACCAGCCACGACAGTAAAGGTCTTGGAGGCCAGGTTTGGCACGGCGAATTCGCTCCGATTTATGGCGGGCAACAATGAACGGAACAAGAACCCGCGAACCGCTGAGACGCCAGAAGAGGTCAAATGCAGCCTGGATCTGCCGCCGATGCTCACAGTCATCCCCTTCCCGACAGTTATTTGCATCAACATGGCTGCTGTGGTAACCCCCCAGCCAAACCACCACAGTCGAGGCGTTTGCATATACACTGTCCATCCGTTGGATTTGCAGTTGCTTCTCGCCTTCATCCCCCTGGTTGATACAGAGAGCATCAACCCAAACAGTGCGGGGCTCCTTTTCCAGTCTTAAATACCTCAGCGCCAGTTCCAAGTTTGCAGTCACGTTCATCTGCCGCCATTCCAATTTCACCGTCTCTTTCTCTATTCCTTTGAACCGAACAGAATAGAACGCCAGATTCCATGGTTTCGTCCACACAATCTCAACAACCAGACAAATTATCCGGACGAGAGATTCTCCTGGCGCCGCCCCACAAATCATGCACAGGAAGAAGATGTAAGGCCTGGCCGGAACTCCTAGGCGTGCGATCCATTCTGCGGGCTCGAGTTGGAGTGGGGAGATGTAGTGCCAGATGATGGTTGTCCCCAGCACCCAGGAGAGGATTTTGACGAGCGAAACGTATCGCTCTGCTTGTAATCGGATTTTGCAGATGTCTCTTAGACGAGACAAGACAGGCCATCCTGTCAGTGCACCAACTTGACCTTGTGATGCTATCTGACTCTGGGGCGAGGGGTACGCGAGTTGGGCGATGCGGATCGTCTTAGGGTTTGACTCAGTACCCCACTCGTAGGAGAGCGCTTCATAGCGTGTTTTGATGGTGGATGAACGTGTCTCAAGGACGCAGCGTAGTTCGTCGCCAAAAACCCCTGGAAGGAGATGCACGACACGAAGCTCGGCCGCTGAGATGGGCTTGTAGAGGGGTTTAGAGTTCATTGTTGCGTCGAGCTTCCGTAGAGGGTGTTACTGTGAAAGGAGGGTGAGTCAAACTAAGTTGGTTCCGTGTGATTTTAAGCTGGACGGCCAGAAAACCGGCCTTGTTTCAGGCTTTCAGCCCAAAGCCTGCAAGGCTGATTGAAGCCTTCCCCGCCATGTGGCGGTGGCAGTGCCGTAACATCCACTCATCCCGCCTGGGAGCATGAGCCTGCCGCTGCTGCCTGCGTCTGGGTTGTAGCTTGCATGGGTCCATGTGGTGTGTCAATCGAGAAAGACTTGGCCAAAATTGTCTTCAACACTCAAGGCCGAGCAACAGGGGCCGACCACGGGCCTTTAGGCTGTTGAACCACTGCGCAGGGAATGAAGCAATATATTCAGCACCAAATATCACCACCAGGATGGAACTCAAAAAGGGTTGTTCAGGTGTTCTTGATGTTGTTGATTTGGGGGGAAAAAGCCCTCCTCCTCGCTATGACACGCAGATCAAAGTGAGGGGTAGATATGCACCAACTCAGCGGTGGCTTGATGCACCCTGCGGTTCGACATAGGCCACAGAGGCCGACAGCGGTAGAAGAGGCCGCAGGAGTAATAGCACGTTGGACCGGGGGAACCACCGACACGGACAGGGTAGTTGAGGAGGCTTGGAGAGAGAGATGGCTAGAGGGACGAGACGGCCGGGCGACGACGAGACCAACGGACGACCTCGACCACCAGCAGAAGATTCTATTCAAGGACAAGACTCTTAAGAAGCACGAGGGACTGAGCAAAGCGAAGAGCTCGCTGTTGGTCCAAGTCGAACAGGGGACATAGGCCTTCGGGACTTCTTGTTCAAACGAGGAGTCCCAAGTGTGCTGACGCCCTGCTGCGAGTGCGGCGAAGGGCGGGAGACTGTTAAACACCTAGTGATGTGGTGTTTGGCCCCACCGTTGACTCGGACGTGGGAGAGAGCAGAAGTCAGGACGCGACGAGACTTTCACTCTGTTCTACAGGGTGCCAGTCCTTCAACTGCTCGGCTGACGAGGAGGATACTGGGCTGGCTGATGGATTCAGGAAGACTGCCGATGTACAGCCTGGCCAGGAAGCTCGAGCTGGAGTAGGCAATCTGACTCCCACCGGTCGGAGGCCAAGAAGCCTTCTCTTTTTGTATTTCGCAGGCTCATTCACTGATTTCTTACCTCAATAATCGGTATAGGTTTTTCACCGGCCGGCAAGGGCGCGGTTTTCCTGTATAGTAAATGTCTGAGGGTCCGACATGCCCGCAGGGCACAGCGGTGTAGGAATAAAAATAATTAACTAAGTTACCGTGCTTAGCCGAGGCACATAAAGTAAGAAGCATTGTTCCGGATAATTGTCCCGAAATCGCATGAAAAGGGGGCCTCTTTAGGAGAAGTGCAAAGACTTTGGTTACAGAGGCTTGGAGCATCCCAAAACTTTTGTGAAGGCTGAGGGCAAAGTTCGAGTTTCCCGAGAAAACAAAGACGCCCTTTCTCCGCATGAGCGGGGGATCACTGCCGTTGGCGCAAAGTCTGGGGCCTAAATGAGCAGCCCGCTGTTATTTAAGTGTCAAAGCTGTTAGACAGCCAAATCCTCTCATCAATTCTTGTAATTACTGTGGACAAAAGCATAATATCACCACCAAGAACAGTATCCCGCGGGCAAGGCCCTTTGTCCCCTTCGCTTCTAGAAGCGTCAGAAACTGACACCAATTACAAACCCCGTTGACTCTGCTGGCGTTCAGCCACTACTTGCTCTCGAAGATAAATTCAAAGCTCTTGGTGGCCCATGACTGCATCCCATTAATTGAATTCTCCCATCTCACTGCGCCCGAGAGTGCATCTCGCTGAAAACATACGAAACGAGATGCACCACTGAACGGCCACGATGGATGATAAAAGATACAGCACCGACATTGTCTCTCCCATTATAACCATTGAAAAAGAAGCCGAGGCGGCTGGCCTCCTGCCAAAGAGTAACCCTTTGTCTGGGCTGCAGAAACCGTGGAGAGCCAAGGGCCCATGGAATCTTGTCCAAATCAAGAAGGTCTTGGGTCCCAATTTTGTCTCCAAACTCCTTGTGTTTGTTTTCGGGTTTGTTGCGGTGGTTGGCTGGATACTGTACTGGCGGGCGGGGTCTGGGTTTTGTGTGGCTGGGGAACTCAACGGCTTGTGCCGGAATGTAAGTCTTTTGGAGCTTGCAAGCTGAACCTTGGGTTAACGCTGCTGACACAGTCAAATCGACATCGGATCGGTTATGTTTACCGATGATCCGTTGGCGACGCCAGACCACAAGACTCAAGAGTCGAACTATGCTACTCGGGACTATTGGCTTTCCTACAATGTCGGTACAGTCTCCCCCGCCTGGCTCCCCGCCTGGCCCAGTATCAACGGAGTTTCGACAACATGCTGATTGTTTACAGTTGGTAAAAAAAAATTCTGGTAGAACTTTGCCCGAATCTCCTTCTACCTTTTCCCATGGTTGAGGAGGGGAAGCAAGAATGTCCATTGCAATATTCCACCAGATGCACTGCCTTGTGAGTTTCTCACCGGTGATCTGCATCCAGATTACCAAACGCCATGATAACCCTGAATAGTAACGTTACTTGATTATGACGAGATTCAACAAACTGGCAGACTTGAGTTGGCAAGTCGCGGCCAACTGCCCCCCGATAACCACTCTGACACAGAACGGCCTGTCCGCATCCATCACCACCCGGACCACTGCTTCCAGTATCTCAAGCGGAGCATCGTCTGCTGCGGTTACACAGCCTTAGAGGTGCAAAGCAAGACTGCAAATTGATCGGCGGAAACAGACGGGATGGGAGCAGTGTACCTGTGCAAGAGCTCTGATCAGCTGAAGGCCTGGCTGAAGGGCATAAAGGTTAATGACAACAAACATATCATTGATTGAGGCTATCTCCTCCTCTGCTGACCAATGGTGGGGTAGCCGTAGGGCTGTCCAGGCTGCCAGTTGCTCGCTTCTTTGTACATATACAGTTCGCCGAGTCTGAATTAATTTCTATCTCGTCTGTAACACGATCTGTGCTTCAACGAGGCCTTCACCCGCTGCTAAAACTACAATTTCTCCCATAGCACCCTTATCCGCCCGGACTACAGCTAGGGCAAGCCCACTGAAGGCCTTCCGAGTTAAGGACGGGAACGCCGTCATGTCCGTGGGGTCCCCATTGTCAGTCGACACGATCTGCCCCGGACCAGACAGGGAAAACGTGACAACATTGTTGGCCCGCGGCACAGTGTGCCCATTTTCATCAACAACAGCCACCGTAATGAAGCACAAGTCATAACCATCCGCGCGAATGGTTATTCGGTCAGCCGCCATCTTCAATTCCTTTGCCTCCCCAACTGTCCTCTTCGTGTCCGACGCCCACGTCTTCCCCCCTTTGTACACCACCACACTGATATACCCGGGCTGGTACACAACATCATCCCACCGAAAGCGATATTCATACTCCTCCCTCGTCTTCCTCCCCTTCGACTCCCCGTTCACAAACAACTCCGCCTCATCCCCAGACGAGAATACGTGCACGGGCGTGACCTTTCCCACACGCTCTGGCCAAGTCCAATGCGGCAAGATGTGGGCCATAGAAACTTCCGGGTTCCACCGTGCCTGATACAGGTAGAACCGGTCTTTCTTAAACCCCGCCAGGTCAATGATGCCAAAGTACGAACTCCGCGCCATGTCATACGGCGTAGGCTCACCGAGGTAGTCCCATCCCGTCCAAACAAACTCACCCGCCACGTACGGGTTCCGATCGTGGGCTGCAAAGACCTTTTCTGGCGACGCTCCCCAGTTGGGGGCGTAAAGCTCGTAGGAAGAGACTTGCATGGAGCTGGAGTTGCCGCCTGACCTATCCCCAACAATGGCGTTATTGCCGCTTGTGACGGGAAAGATGTATGTTCCTCTGGTAGAGAGAACGGACGAGCTTTCGCTGCTCCATATGAGTTTGTTTGGGTAGAACTTGCGAAAGTCGGCAAAAGAGCCGTCAGTGGACGTGCCACGTCCTTCCCCTTGATAATTAAGACCGATGATGTCGACAACGTTGGCGAAGGCGCTCCCAGGGTGGGCTGTGTCCATGGCTGCTGTTGATGGACGGGTCGGATCTTCCTCGCGGATGATCTCGGCTAGTGCTTTTGCCGTGGCGGCAACAGTTGGTTTTCCTTGATTGGGTATCTCGTTGCCGAAGCTCCAGGCAATGACAGATGGATGGTTGCGGTCGCGGCGAATGAAGGCTCGGAGGTCGGGCTCGTGCCAGTCAGAAAAAATGGTGTGAAAGTCGTTATCTGTCTTCTGCGTGTTCCACACATCGAAAGTCTCGTCAAGCACCATGAAGCCCATCTGGTCTGCAAGATCCAAGAGTTCAGGGGCTGGCGGGTTGTGCGAGGTGCGGAGGGCGTTGCTCCCCATTTCTTGAAGCATCTCCAGCTGCCGCTCTGCTGCACGGATGTTGAAAGCTGTCCCCAAAGATCCGTGGTCATGATGGTTGCAGGTTCCCTGAACCCGAACTGCCTTTCCGTTGATGAGAATTCCTTTGTCAGCATTGTAGGTGACAGAGCGGACGCCGAAAGGAGTTTCGTAAACATCCACCACCGTTTCGTTGACGATGAGAGTCGTTGTAGCGAGATACAAGTTCGGCTTCTGAGTTGGTGGTGGGCCCCAGAGCAGCGGCTGGGTTATCGTGATTGAGCCTTTGACGGTCCTTCTCTCCCCAGGGGCAACAGTCATGTTTGGCATTGCGAGTTCAGCCACCACCCCAGATGTAACGCTTTCAGCCGCTGCAGCAAAGGGGCGGAGCTCTGTCTGCACAGCAAACTGCTGGTTGGAATGCCCGCTGTTCTCAACTTCGACCGCAAAATTGACGATGGCAGAAATGTTTGAAACATCCGATGTTGTGATGTAAGTGCCATACTGCGCCACATGCGTCGGGTTTGTTTTAACGAGCCACACATTGCGGTAGATGCCAGCCCCTGGATACCAGCGTGAGTTGTCCACAGCGTTATCCAGCCTGATTGCGAGGAGATTGTCGTCGCCAACCATCAGATACGGGGTAAGATCGAGACGAAATGAGGCATAGCCAAACGGCCAGCCACCCACAAGATGTCCGTTGAGCCACACCGCTGCGTACGACATGGCGCCGTCAATGTCCAAAAAAATGGATTTGCCCTCATCGTCGGGGCTCACAGGAATTCTTCGACGGTACCATCCCACTCCGTTTGTGGGCAGTCGACCCATGCCGCCGCTGATGCCAGGTGCGTTAAAGGGGCCATTGATTGCCCAGTCGTGGGGTAGCTGGACTGCTTCCCAGCTGCTGTCATCAAAAGAACTTTGGATATACTGGACGCTGCTGCCAGGGGGCGTGCCGGAAGGTGGTTGATGTTTTGCTCCGTTGATGAAATTGTTGCCCGATGGTAGGATCCACGGTTTTAAAATGTTGTAGGATAGCGAATCTGGATTCTTCTCAAAACGGGAGAACCTCCAGTCTTCGTTTAGGTTGATTCGTTTGCGACCTGTCGTCTCCATAGCGTCGCCATTGTCGTGCGCTTCAACAAAAGCCAGACAGAGAAGAAGGATGGCTGTCAGGATAGTAGGTGCTGGCAGGCTTAAACATCGGTGTTGTGCCAATGATGCCATCTTTCATGGGTACCAGTCAATTTCTGGTGAGAGAGTTCTCTGACGGAAGCGTAGGTCGTCGTCAGGAGGACATTAAGCCGCTGAGATAAAGCCTTCTGGTTTAACCACGGGGGAAGGTGTGCGGGGGTTAGTTACTGTTGCCTCGAAGCGCCTGTGGCGCCAAAAGAGTGACAAGCATTGATCGCACGAGGAAGGAAGCATCGTCTGCAGGTGTTTTCAAGAAACGCAGACGGGAAGGCACCTCGTGGACTGTTGCACAAGAGAGAGTAGATAGGTTGAACAGCCTAGTGTGCGCTAATACATCGAGACACATTCATCTCGAACCGAATACAGCATGAAGAAAATACGGCCGAAGAGAGGGATCCATTGGGTTACATGTCCAGGAATGCGGTACTAGGAGATGGCAAGTTCGTCACTATTTTTACACAACACAATGTTCATACCTCCATCCCAACAAAGCACCCCAATTTGCCTCAAGACCGCGCTCACATCTCCTAGCCATTTAGACCTCTCATGTGTAGGCCTCTCACAGAAAGCTTGCGCCGTATTGTTGGCCTGAAGTTGGCCATGTTGGAATACATTAACTCAATGCTCTTGTTGACGTTGGCTCCCATGACTTTCAGCTCACTGGGATAGCTCAGAATTTCACCATCTCTTCTTCTGATGCCTCTCTTTGCCTTGCCTTCCTAAGCCCGGTCCGCATAATAATGATCACGTCGTCAGCCTGCAAACCGACATTGGTGAGGTTCGCACAGACATCCTTTGACGAGGCCCTTGGGGTCGACAACGTTCTCGTTGTAGCCGTTGGTCTTGGGAAAATTGAGGTCCCAGGTCATCTTGTCACAGTCCTTGTCTGTGTTGAAACAGTCCGAAACACGATGAATGTTGCTGAACTTGATGCATTCCTCCGCAATGTTGGTGCTTTCGCAAAGCTTAGCAAAGAATTGAGTCCTTTTCCCATCTTGGAGGTGCCAGTAAACTGTTTGTCTGTATCCATCTGTTGGCTCTGGGCCGGCGCGGAAGAAATTCCAGAGAGAAAAAAAAGGGCACTGCGAGCCAATTTTAAATTAACAAATTCATTCTCCGCGCTGGGATGAACTCAGGGGTCACGTAATTATTATTCCTACACCGCTGTGCCCTGCGGGCATGTCGGACCCTCAGACATTTACTATACAGGAAAACCGCGCCCTTGCGGGCCGGGTGAAAAACCTATACCGATGGTTAAGGGAAGAAATCAGTGAATGAGCCTGCAATATACAAAAAGAGAAGGCCCCTTGGCCTCCGACCGGTGGGAGTCAGATTTCCTACTCCAGCTCGAGCTTCCTAGCCAAGCTGTACATCGGCAGTCTTCCTGAATCCATCAGCCAGCCCAGTATCCTCCTCGTCAGCCGAGCAGTTGAAGGACTGGCACCCTGTAGAACAGAGTGAAAGTCTCGTCGCGTCCTGACTTCTGCTCTCTCCCACGTCCGAGCCAACGGTGGGGCCAAACACCACACCACCAGGTGTTCAGCAGTCTCCCGCCCTTCGCCGCACTCGCAGCTGGGCGTCAGCACACTTGGGACTCCCCGTTTGAACAAGAAGTCCCGAAGGCCTATGTCCCCAGTTCGGACTTGGACCAACAACGAGCTCTTCGCTTTGCTTAGTCCCTCGTGCTTCTTGAGAGTCTTGTCCTTGAATAGAGTCTTCTGCTGGTGGTCGAGGTCGTCCGCTGGTCTCGTCGTCGCCCGGCCGTCTCGTCCCTCTAGCCATCTCTCTCTCCAAGCCTCCTCAACTACCCTGTCCGTGTCGGTGGTTCCCCCGGTCCAACGTGCTATTACTCCTGCGGCCTCTTCTACCGCTGTCGGCCTCTGTGGTCTAAAGGCCCGCGGTCGGCCCCTGTTGCTCGGCCTTGAGTAGAATCTCCGGCGTATCTTGCTGCAAGCTGCGTGGACAATGGTCCCTGGGGCCTTTTTGCCTCCTTGGCCGTTATCGAGAGCGGGTTGTTGAAGCCTGGTTTCGAAGTCGGCAAGCCGTTTGTTGAGGTATAGGTCTAATGGTGGCACCCATGTTTCTGTCTCGAGATTGCGGATTGGAGTGGACTTGATAGCTCCCGCCACGATCCGCAAGCGCGAGTTTTGAGCCTTCCCAAGATCCTTGGTGATCCCCTTCGTTGCTGGCTTGCCTCCTTTTTCCGTGGGGATGTGGAAAGATGAAGCCCCATAAGCTAGCGCCGACCGGATGCACTTTGAGTACACTTCCCGTGCCTTCGCCAGACCCAGTCCCCACGTCTTGGCTGCGATTCTTGACAGAGCATAGCTTTGGGTCACCAGTTTCCGTTCCACTGCCCCCAGGTGAGCTTTCCAGTTGAGCCTCCAGTCCAGCCAGACACCTAGGAACCTAGCTGATTCTGTCGGCTTCACTGGACTGGTGAGGGGTCACGTAATAGGCCGATTATGTTTTTCTGTCTCGTTTTCATAACGGACACTCGACTTCAGGATTTGCACAGACCTCATCCCAGCCAAACTCGTAGGCCTCACGGTATCTGCACTCGTCCTTCGAATTGGGCAAATAGTAACAATGCTTGCAGCATGGGACTTCTTTGACAACATCGCAAGTGAAGTAGTCATTGTCGTTTTGTACATTCAGCGGTCCAGAGAGGCCTGCTGCTTATGGCAACAGCACCGGCGTAAGTGTTAAACGCAAGAATGAGCACTTTCATGGGCCAGACCAGTAGCTGGTCTACGATCAACGTGAAGGGACCCAACTGGACAACGGCCCGGTCTCAATGCTTCAAGGACTGGACGCCCATCTCAAAGATGGAGCTTTTTGCGAATTACCATAGCGCGGCATTTGTAGCAAGGTATACTGGATCGGCTATGGAGTACAAGTATTGAGTTGCATCGAGACTGTTGTTATTGAAGGGAGGAGTTAAGACAAAAAGAAATTATTCTAGGAATGACATGTTTTCCAAACCCTGTTCCCATTGTTTAATAGAATATTGGTGACACGCGGCCGAAATAAAGTTGTCCCACATGTTTAGAAAGGTTATGCGCAATGTCAAAATACTGGGGAATAATGTCCGTGCTACGGCAAGAGGTCATAGCGAGATGACATCACATCAAGCATAGTTTCCCCGACATATTTGGCAATGGGTCCCCCCATGTCTTTTGCAAATCATTTGCAGTCGTCTGAAATGTGAATGTTGATCTAGCAACGGGGCAGCATTTCTCAACAGCAGTAGGCCAACCCAGTTCCGAGACAGCAGCCATTCAGGGATTTGTGTCAACATCACTCAGTGTCTCTTCATTTTGTGCCTAGTAACTTGGAAGCTACCAGCCAACAAGGCGCCGCTCATAACACCAGCCACAAGTATGTCAACACCACCCAAGAGAAGTGCACACCCAGCCTTAACCTAACGTTTCTCAACTTTCTCCTGAGTATCTCCCGAACAGCTATCGGATATCTATTTTCTCCCCAAGACAGATTGTTAAGTTTTGTTTGACAAAGGACACAGTCCAAATAGAAAAGATGGGGTTTAGAGAGCTCGTATACGGTATCGTTTCGGCAGGATTCTTTGCTACAGAGACCGTGGGAAGCTCCATTGTAAGCCCACAGTATGCTTTGCCCTCTAGTCTATTGAGGCTAATACGATTCAGCGCGATGTCTTCACCTTCCGGCACCTTGGCCACTCGAAGTCGAGCCTTGACTACCTGTCTCCGAAGGAGCTAGCAGAATTCATTAGGCAATTGGAGTTTGAGCAAGCGACAGAGGACTTCACACGACTCAGAAACGGTATTTTGGAAGAGAAAGGCTACGAGATCCTTGACGCTGAATACGACGAGATGCTACCCGAAGGGACGTCGGAGAAGATGGAGTAGGGTGTGATAGAGGAGAATAAGGGCGTAAAAAGGTGTTTTCTGAATGCATTCCTTGCGCCAGCAGCGGTTATGTAGCAGGAAGGGTCAGTGGTCTCGGCCCTGGGTCACTGGTCGGGCTTTCTAGAGAGCTGCATCACACCATGGATATGAGGGAGTTCGGGGTGACGTGTCGCGAGCTAGGTAGCCGTTTGTGGGGAAAATAAGAGACAATTTATAGAAAATTTAAAGTACTAATCCCACTGTTTTCATCATTGTTCCCTAGGCCCTCGGAGCTCAGTTGCGAATAATCGGTCGGCTCGCTCTAGTAAACAAACCCGTTTTAAAATCCAGCTCCCAAGAGCTCCTATTTTCTAGTTGGACCAACCGCGGCTCTGATGATCATTATTCTGGGCATAACCGAACTCTAAAAGCCTTTAAGCCTCTAGCATTGTTCTATCATTGAGATCCCGACCTTTGAACCAGAGCGAGTCCGCCGATGATATTCGGAACGTGGAGTCATATCCCCCGGGCCACCCGGAGAGAAGTGGGTCCCGGCTCGGGTCTTGGCTCAGGTGCCGGAGTGCATGGCTCGGAGGCCAGAACACCAAAGCAGATAGGAAGGATCTCTGATTTATGCTGGAAGATACACACTAGCAGGAACCTAACAGGGAACCCGACACATTCACGAACAGGGTATTTACTCCGATTTGATTCTCATTAGACGAGGGAGGTTACAAGGATGCTTTATCTGTACTTCGAATCCTTTGCCACGTACCGCATGCCATCTTCCATCAATCCTTCCACAGCTTTTTTATATCCTTCTCGGACTACTTTTCAATGCTGCTTCTCATGTGCTCCTGTGCAGACCGCTCATCCGTCAATGTGCTCCTGTGCAGACCGCTCATCCGTCATGCGCTCAAACCTCTCAAAGAGCTCCTCCAGGCCCTTCTTGCCTCGTCCTTGTCCCACTCGTGGACACGGTTGCTCGCCAGGCCTCTCGGATCGGCATTGCTTGCAGACTTCTCAAAACCAATTACGCCTATCGCGTTGCTCGGAGGTCGGGTTTTCGGTACCGTACGCTTTCTCGAGGTTTTCCCATCCCGTGGTACCGCCAACACCATCGGCAACAGAGTGGCCGGAACGAGACAGGCAGATGAAGCGGTCTGTGGAATCGGCGCGGCCTTCGACGGTGAGGCAGTGCTCCCAGTGTCGCCAAATTCATAGGTGTAGACGATTCCTTGCTTGTTGCCATTGGTTAATATCGTATCAAGATACAAACGACTCAGCCACCAACCTTGATACTTCCGGTCATCGAACAGCTTCCAAAGAACCAAATCCTCGCTGCTTTTCTCCACCGTATTGGGGTGCTTCTCTAACCCTCATGCATTTGATAAATGGCCGAGAGATGGCCGCTTAACGGGTTCGTGACGCGAACGAGGTACTCCCTCGAGGCCGACCCAGGGTTCTGGCCGCCGTTGTCGTGGAGAGCCATGGTCTGCTTGATGTACGCAAGCATATCGGCGGGCTCCTAATAATCCTGATCTTTGACCGCGAAGTCGAGAAAGTGCATGGTGGCCCAGCCGAAGGTGGTCTAGAGGGCCATGTGGAGGGCGAAGAATGGCATATCTGCCGGGCAGGACAGCGTGCAAACGACGGGCGGAACGGTGATGTGATCAGGATGGAGGTGGGCCTTGATGATATAATTTGTCTCCGGCAAGCCCTCTTGCGGGATGACCACGAGGCGGGTTGGCAGGACTGAGAGCAGTACTGGGCCTTGCGACAGCGAGAGCAAAGCTGGAGCTTGATGGCTTGAGTCGGGAGGGAGGGGGCAGGAGGCGTTGCTGCACTTAGGGGTCGCCACCGTCGCGGTGGGTGCCAGCGTAATGTCGAATGGGGTGGGTGAGTGAAAAAAAAGAGGGATTGACAAATTCTTGGGAAAGGTAATTAGACACTCGGTTGTATGCAGCAGAGGTGCAGTGCGTCGTCTTAAAGACTCGACCAGCAGGCAGGAGCGTTGCTGATTTTCAGCGGTTTGAACCATTGCTTTTGGGGTCAACACCGTGCGCGTACTGTGCTGTTCTGGAATTGCTCCCATTACGTAGTAAGTTGGCGGCATGGATGACCTCAGGCTGAACACCCAGATCCTTTCACTGCACCGCGTCCGAGCAACAACAACAAACAGCAAGGCCGAGCAAAGAGCAAGCACCTCGCGAAAGACCCCTACAGTTTAAACAAAGAACTTCCTGTTTTTCAAACGGAAGCACGAAGGTCGACAGCAAGGGCGTTACTGCCGGCTCTGAAGCCGGCCCTCCGGCTTTCGCGCTTCCACAATATTCGTTCGGCGTTGCTCTCAGAGTTAGCAAAACGATCATCAGCTCGGAGCCCTTGGCGGATGGTTTAAATCTTAAAAACTATTGATACAATTTGCCCATTGCTTGCGGGCCAACAATACCTAGTATTCAAGAAAACCGCTGCCCTACATATCGTCATGAAACTTGTTGATGAGCCAGTTCAGCTCCTCCAATGCCCGGTTTCTCGTCTCAGCCCCAGGATAATAGACAGAGTACAGCCTCCAGTGCGTGCATTATGGCCAGGCTTGCTGCACACACCACAGCACCGAACCTTCGTACGACCCCCTGAAAAGTACTACCTCCTCGCCATGTCCAGAGGAGCTTGGCTCGCTGGGCTCTTGTTCAAACGGGGAGTCCCAAGTGTGCTGACGCCCTGCTGTGAGTGCGGGGAAGGGCGGGAGACTGTCGCCGGTATAGGTTTTTCACCCGGCCCGCAAGGGCGCGGTTTTCCTGTACAGTAAATAGCGGAGGGTCCGACATGCCCGCAGGGCACAGCGGCGTAGGAATAATAATAACTCCAGCTTTCTGAGAACGCCAAGCCTGCAAAGTGGCAGCAAGCGCCGTGCACAAAGAGACAAGAGGAAAAGCTTATCGGGTTACTTGCAGATGACTAGCTAACTTGTACATTCTTATTTTTACGTGTCATAAAGGTCGCGTCCCCGCCATAGGTTCGCAGCTTCTCCTCCAATATCCCATCAACCGGTTCCGGAACAAAGCCATATTGGCGCCAAAACGACACAGTCCCGTAGACCGAAGTGAGGCAAGTCGTGGGATACCGTTCGGCAACCTCGAGGATCTTCCCGATGCCCTCCGCCGCGGCGCCACGTCCTCGAACGGCGGGAAGAAGGGCGAGGTCGTGGAGATAGTATTGGTCGGCGTCGGAAGGGATCTCTCCGAGTAGGGCGTTCAACGGAGGCGGCTTGCTATGGCGAATTGGAAACGAGACGATGTAGCCGCCCACCTTTCCATGTTCAACTAACACCAGACAGCCGTCTGGGAAGAGTTTTAGGCGTTCTGTGACAACAGTTTCGTGTTCTGGAAGGTCTGCGTGGACCTCGCCGGCGACACGCAGCACGCCAGGGAGGTGGGACTCGGTCATTTGATGCCAGACGGCCATGTTGGGCGGAACGGGTGTGGTAAAAGTGAGTGGTGAGGTGGCTGTTAAACGTGAAGTTGTTGAAGATGGAGAAAGTCCCGCTGTCCCGAGAATCTCCACCAAGCAGCTGAGGTTGGTGGACTTCACCTACATACGTAAGCTAGTGGACGTCCCGAATGTCCGAGAACTTCCTGGTGACCCCTGGTTCTCAATCCCCTGGCGGATTAACATTCCATGTTTACTTATTCCAACGATGTCTATTCAGGTAGCTACAACGCCATCCAAACCTTTTATCTAGAAGAAGCTATTCGCAATTGTCACAGCCGTGGTGTAGATCATGCAGACCACGCCCAACACCATCATGACCAGATCCCCCCACTTCACCCACCTCTTGGTTGCCACTCCCTTCCAGTGCAGATACGCCGGGTAGACATACACCAACGGGACACACGCGACGGACCCAATAAGCGCCACAAAGCGATCCAGATTCCCCGTCCCTGCAACCGACACCAACCCACAAAACACGACCGCGCCTAAGCGGAACGCATTCTTCACCCACTTTGTCCTCAGACTACCCTTCCCCGACGTCATATGCCCAAACATCCTGTGCTCCATAATCCTAAGCGCCGGGAACAGCTGCACGGGTGTCCCAACTAGAACGGCGATGGCGTATAGCACCTGCACCGTGTTCACGAGCCGGCTGTCCTGCGGAAAGTTGTCGATGATCTCGATCTCGGTGCGGTTTCCAAAGACGGCGTAACAGAGCGCTCCGACCGAGGTAAAGACAATTGTGATGAGCAGCATGACCAGCCCCAGCAGCGGCTCGAAGTGGTGCGGGTTGGCCATGCTGGATTGGATCGGGAGGATGAGGCCGATGCCTTCGAAGGTAAAGATTGCTGCGCCAATGGTAAGGGTGTACTGCGAGGGGTTGAAGAGCACCACGCTGGGCGCGATGCCGTTGTAAGACAGCGCGGTACAGGTGAACCAGTAGATGTAGGAGACGCCGACGAGGATGCAGGCGTCTGCCAGCAGAGCCACGGGGCCAAGCTTGGAGATGTTGCGAATCCAGGACAGAGGAATCAAGATGACGAGCTGAAAGGCAATCAGCGCCGCTGTCGAGAACGGACTCTCGGCACCGGGCGTGACGGCGTTGAAGAAGCTCGTCAAGTTCTCCGCCACGAATACAATCCCCGCGCAAACGAAACCCAGCTGCGAGAGGGCGACCGAGAAGAGAATCAGCGTGCGCATCTTGGACCCAGCAATCTCCTGCCCGATCTCGCCGTATCCGCCACCGTAGTGCAGCTTGCACTGCAACAGCAGGTGAAACGCCACCATGGTGATTACCGAAAGAGCAACCATCGTCAAACAGGAGAACAGTATCCCGCCGTTGCTGAACGCCTTGGGCAGGAACATGATTCCTGTGCCCACAAACGCCTTGATCAGCGTAAAGAAAGTCTTGACCGTGCCCGCTCCAGGGCCTGATCTCGAAATCCTCGACGACGGCCTCCTCTCCCGCGCGAGTAGCGGCCGTCTCTCTCCCTCCTCTTCCTCCTCCTCGGTAACCGCCTCTTCATCATCAGTATCCACCAAATCCTCGCCGGCAAAACTGCCATACAGATCCAAAAATTCGACAAAATTTCTTGTAATGGGCAACCTCGCAGCCATAAAGTCGTGCGATTGCGTGGCGTGCTTGTGACGGATGAAAGCCCTGCGGAACCCGCCGGGGGCGAGCTGGTCGCCAACGGTCAAAGGGGCCGCTTCCACATCATCCCCCTCTTCCTGCTGTTGTTGGAACTCGCGCGGCGAGTGGAAGGTGTTTGCGCGGCGGTGGGCCTGCGATCGCGCTGCCGCTGCATCGAGCTTGAACAGGTCGCGGTGGATGTCGCCGCCCTGAAGGCGTAACGAAGAAACCTCCGATGAGTGTTGCTGCTCTGCGGCCGAGCTTGGGGTGGCGGTGGTCGGAGAAATGGGGGGTTCGTCCGCATTTTTGTTGGTGCTCGGAGCAGCGGGGTGAAAATCGGCGGTGAATCCGGACGGGAGGTGGTCGGCGATGACCTGCGCCTCGAGGTCGCGCCGGTCCCGTGACGCGGTTCTGTTGTCGGACATGATGTGGTGAAAAGCACCTAGGTGTGGTTACCGTCGATCATCGAATTGTGGAGGGTTGGGCCTGGTGGGTGTGTGAAAAGTTGGGGATGTTAACTGGTCGGGCAATTGGGGCAAAAAAGCGGCAACCATCGGGATGATGTCACCAATGGGTTCGCTCGGGCCCAGACTCACCGCCCGGGCGGCATCATCAATTGGCCAATCAATTGCACGCGGCCACTTGCTGGAGCCTCAACTGTAAGTGAGGCTTGGGCCATCTAGTCTATTTTTGGGATCCCGATAAATATTCCAAGAGGCAGGCATCCTAATTCTTCTTGACAAATGCCTCAATGGCCTCGATCTGCGCCAGCACCGAGCTACTGCTGGTGCCGCCGTACGTCGACCTCTGCTCAACGCTCCTCTCAAAGTCAAACACCTGCGCGACATCCTCCTCGAAGAGAGGCGAGATCTCCCTGAGGGCATCGAGCGGCAGCGCTGAGATGGAACACTGCGACTCCTCGGCCTTGCGCACGATGGAGCCGGCGATGTGGTGGGTCTGGCGGAAGGGCACGCCCTTGCGCACCAGGTAATCGGCGATGTCGGTGGCCAGCATGTCGTCGGTAAGCGCCGCCTTCATTTTGTCGCCGTGGACTTTGAGCGTGGCCAGCACGCCCTGGGTAATGCGCACGCAGTTGGACACCGTCTTGATGCAGTCGATCATGGGTTCGACCGACTCCTGGAGATCCTTGTTGTAGGAGGTGGGGAGGGACTTAAGCGAGGCAAGGAAGCCAGAGGCCTGTTGCAGTCAGTACCAATGCCGGAAACGGAGTGTGGAGTAAAACGCACCTGGCCCATGACACGGCCAGCCTTGCCCCTGATCAGCTCCAGGCTGTCGGGGTTCTTCTTCTGGGGCATCAGACTGCTACCCGTGCTGTAGGCATCGGCAACCTGCACGAAGCCAAACTCTGCGGTCGAGAAGAGGATAAGGTCCTCAGCTAGACGGCTGAGATGGGCCATCAGCAGGCTGGACCACTGCAGAATCTCAACAACGAAATCGCGGTCGGCCACAGCACACAAGCTGTTGGGGTGCACCGAATGGAAGCCGAGATCCTTGGCCATAAACTCGCGGTCAATGCCAAAGGGGTTGCCAGCAAGCGCGCCGACGCCAAGAGGGCAGGCCGAGACGCGCTCCTGCACGCCCTCGAGGCGCTGGAGATCGCCCTTGAGGAAGGTAGCATGCGACAACAGCCAGTGGGAGAAGCGGACTGGCTGGGCGCGCTGCAAGTGTGTGTAGCCGGGCATCAAGATGGGCATGCACTCCTTTGCCCTGACGGCGCTGACCGAGAGGAGATCCTTGAGCGCGCCGGCAATGTCAACCAGCTGCTCGCCCGCCCAGAGGCGCATGTCGACACCGACCTGCTCGTTGCGCGAGCGGCCGGTGTGCAGCTTGCCGGCGGCGGAGCCGATCAGCTCGCCGAGGCGGCGCTCGTTGGCAGTGTGGATGTCCTCGTCCGACTTGGTGTCGATGACGAACTTGCCCTCCACCCACTCCTTCTCAACCTGCTTCAGGCCGGTGACGATCTGGTCGAGCTCCTCCTCGGAGAGGATGTTGAGCTTGCGCAGAGCCTTGGCCCAGGTAATCGAGCCGTGGAGATCGGCCTTGTAGAGGACCTTGTCGAACGAGAGCGACTCATTGAACTGGAACATCAGGTCATCGATTGCGCCTGTCCATTGCACCGTCCGTGTCAGCTGAACCCGTCTTAAAAATTTCGTCGGGGTCAATTGATCGTACCAGTGAAGCGGCCGCCCCAGAGAAGCGTGGGTGCTGTGGTGGGAGCCATGGTTGCGGTGGTTGAGGGTTTGTTGAGAGATAGTCGAGGAGCTTCAACACAGCGTCAGTCCAGTCACTGTTTGGTCACTGTGTGATTCATCCAAAAAAGTGGGATCCACCACAGATAACTCCCACCACGTGATAAGCTTTTTTCCTTATCGGCCACAGTCCGTCCAAGCCAACTCTCTTGCTCTCGCGATAATAGCCAATGGCAGCGCGTTTCAGGGAACAGCCTCTCTTGGTAATTTTGCGTTTTGAGTTGGAGGTTGAAAGGCGCCAGACCCAGCCTGCCATTGCAATGTCCTAAAGTTCAGTTGCACTTAACGGGGCATGAACAAACTGAAGACCTTGGAGGCTCCTAGGACAGCGGCAACAACCGATTAAAGAGGAAATGGAGGGGCAATTCAAGGTCAGTGTGGTCTTCAATGTCTTGTCTATTGGGTTGTCGTGGTCGACCAAATAGGGGTCGCCACAAACGGAAAGTCAACAAACAAATGAAAAGGGGCTGTCAGGGCTTGGCAAACCCCCCGGAGCTGTGCCAACTTTCAGCTCATCTGCCCTTGAACCCGGCCAAACAACAGTTCCAATACCTCCTTGGTATCTTTTTTTATTGACCCATGGGTCATCCCCTCTTTCGGTCGGATCACCACACACTCCCCAATTTTCTTCACCGTCTGCCTGGAGAGCTCTGGGTCGACAAAGATGTCGTCGTCGAAGATCATGGCCTTGACAGGCACTTTGTTCACCCTCAAAGCGTTTTCGTCGTAGAGATGGGGCCAGTCCTTCTTCTGAGCAAGCTCCCTGGCCACTTCTTTGAAGCGTTCCAGCTTTTCCCCTGCATCATCAAGCATGAACGGGTGGATCATCTCTCCCGAGAAGTAGAGCTCCATATCAGGTGTAATGTCGGTGAGGAAGTTGAAACCCTTTTGCAGCCATTCAAAATGAGAGCTCCTGTCCTTTCTGACAACTTCCTGAGCCGCCCAGTTAGACGCCACATCCGGACCAGCAATGTAGATTGCCTCGTGCAACACCCCGTACAGCGGTCGGTCAGGCAATCGGAAGGTCGATGCATCATTCTCGACAAACTTATCAACCGTCGACCGAGATATTTTTCCTGTTTCTTTGAATTCGCTGAAGAAACTTTGAACCCAGTCATGCACCTCCTTCGGCCCATCCGGACCCCCCAAACGCCTCCCCATGGTGAGAAAACCACGCGCAGTAAGCCACTGTTCAACCTTGCCAGTTTCGTCCGGAAGTTTTAGTCCCTTGCCACCCTCGCTGCGCGCCAATGCCTTGACAATCTCGATGATCTTCTCTCTGTCGCCTGGGTAGGTATTGTAATAGTTTTTGTTCTTATTGCACAGCCGAGCGTACAGCGCTTTGTACACACTCTCAGGAGTTTGGCCAACCGGTGGCAGTCCGGCAGTGAGGTAGACGCCTTCCAACCCCCCAGGACAGAACGAAAGGTATGTCGTGGCAATCCATCCCCCAAATGACTGCCCAATGAGGATAAACTTGACGTTGTTGAGACACTTCCGAATGGCCTCGAGGTCGGCAACAATGGCGTCTTGTCGAAAGTGCGCCAGGTAGGTGGCCGTCAGGGGTTCAGTTGGAGTGTTTGCCGTAATGTCACTACCGCTATTTTCGCAGCCGCGGTAATTGGGGTAGAGGATGTCGAGACCACAGTCTTTGGCAAACTGGTTGAGTCCGGGAATTCTGGCGGGTTTGTTGCCATCTCCCGGTCCTCCACAGAGATATACCAAAATCTCGGTGATAGACCCCTTGGGATTGTCTGAAAATCGCGCCTGATATTCCGCCTCGCAATTTGAAGCAGCATACTTTGGCGTGTAAACCAGCTCTGCGCTAATTTGAAGTTTGGGGTCCTTAGGCCCAGACTTGTTGTGGTCCAAGGGGACACTGAACTCAAGCGTCATGACATTGAAGCCAAGGTTATCTAGATCTTTGCGCTTAACTGGGCCAACCGGTTTCCGAGTAGCGGCTTTGATCTTGTCCCAGCTAATTGGTGCCATGGTGTATCCGCGGAGAAACTCACGTCTTGCTTGTCTGGCTGAACTTGGAGACCGCAATGCTGTGAGGTAATGGCGATGTAATTGGGCACGTCCTGTCTGGCGGGGAGTGACGGAAAAGACCAAATTGTTGTCTTGTCGCGCGTGTATTCTTGTTCTGCAGGGAGCAATCAAATTGGTAAGCTTGAAGGGAGAGTACACAATGATGAGGTGATACAGAACTTACGATTTCGAGACCTGACTGCCACCCTTCGCCATCTTATATCTCCAACATCTTTTATTCGCCCTTCCTCTTCTTGTTTCATGTTGTTCGAGCGTTGGGCGTTGGGCCGGTGGTGAAACAAAGCCGTCCAGAGCTTGATCTCGGCGTCGGCGCCGCCCAGGAATCATGTTGACAAGAAGATGCTTCCAAGCTTGCTTTTCCAACTACCAACGCTGTGTTTATGAACCAACAGTCTCGCCTGTAGTTTTGTGTGGCTTTTAAACCTGCCAGGGTAAACGAATGCCAGGGGCTGGCCACATGGTAAGCGAGTGACCCCCTGGGACTTATCAGTTGCTAGCTGGTCACCGGTGTATTGATTTTTGCTTTGCATGTGTATCCTTGCTGAAAATATTTTCTACATTATCGGTCTAGGACGGCATCAGACGGGTCCTGGAGTACGAGACAAAGAAAGAATGGTTCGATTCCGTTTTCGTCCTGGCTACAGACACGGCAGGTTTGGGACCAACCATATATTGCACTTGGTTGGCTTCCAAGTGCCTCTGTGTTGGTCCTAGACCTGAACGGACTTGGCTGACTGTCTTACGATCCACAAGCTAGGTGCACAACGACCAACACGTGGCAGGGCCGTGTCTGTCCCGATTGCCTGGACTAGAAGTCAAGAAAGGGACTGATAGCCAACACCCCACAGACCGGTTCGACTCTCCACGCCATGCGGTTTGGGTGCCTGCGCAATCTTGAATTTCTTTGATCTCCCGCTGTGTAACACAGGTCGTACAAAAGTCACGAGACCCAGCCCCCCTTTCCCGATGAGGAGATAGCAATATCTTTCAGGCTGACCGATGTTGCAGACCGAGTTGGCCCCTTCACAGCGGTGAACGAACCCTGCTTGCGGGAACCAATTATTGCTTTTTTTCCGACCCAAGTCATGCAAAAGGAATGTCTTCCGGCTTTCCCCTGTGCCGCGAACCAATTGCCTGGAAAACGGCCGGCATTCAAGCAGTGGCCAATTCGTGGGTTGCCTTGCCACAAAAACAGACCCCAGCATCATGCTGTCCCACTGGTCTGCAGCCTGAAGTTAAGGACTCGGAACCATTGGTCGTTCGAGTCAATTCGTCCCGACGTAATCAGTATCAAGTGGCCATGGGGATAAGTCACCATCCACACTCCATTCGTATCGCTTTTTTGCAAGCTCTTGTCGGCTAGCCATACCATTCTAGAACATTGGAAAAAATGGTGGCCGTAAATTTCGCAATGGCACAAACTCAGAGTAGACGGCTCACAAAGGCGCAAAGATATCTAGCCCTCCATGTCTCAGGGCAATCAGCGCTGTCAACAAGTCAAGTCAAGTCAAGTCTGGGTCGAGACTTGACTTGACTTGACGATTTAGTGCCAGACTTGACTTGAACGACCCCCGACTTGACTTGACTTGGGAGACTTGCCAAGAGATCTCGGATGAGGTTATTCCGAACGCGAATTAGATACAAAATGGGCCGCCAAGACTGTCATGCAGCCACAACCTTCCCAGACAGTCCCTCCCGTGCCCAATTTCGTACACACTGAAGCTCTGAGAGGGTATCGTCGCCAAGGGAGTGTCGTTGTAACCCTATCGTGAGCTTTGTGAGGCTAAAGGTCCGCTCACATTCCGTTGCGCAGGGAGGTATTGAGAGTATTTCGAGCGCCATTCTCGTGAGGCGTGGGTATTCGTCTTTCCGGGCCAACCACCATTGAACTGGGTCGTCAACGGGGTGTACAGGTCCCCGTAAATACTCCCCAACCTCATCCACAATACCGTCGGCAACTGGGGCATCGTAGAAGCTATCCCCAAAGCCAGGGACTTGCTCCGGGGTGCATGAGCGTGCCGCAGGCTCGACTACTGGGTGGTGCGCATCAAAATAAGCCACAAACCGCCGCTGGATCTCTAATATTCTCTCGTCGTTGCCCTGGTAAAATAGCCTCACCCATTTCATCCTGCGGCCCGGGTGCAGAATAAGAGCTGCCCAATAAGCAGGGGTCTCATCGAGTATGTCAAGGTACTTCTCGAGCTTGTCAATGGCGTATTTGAGGCTGGACTGAAGGCTCGAGAAGGAAGGCACTTCGAGATCATCGTGGAGAGGATTCCCAAGCTCGATACGGAGGTCTTGCTGCCTAGGGGCAGTAACTGGGCGCGGAGCCCAATCCCGGGAGGTCGACTTCGTAATCAGCAAACCTGGCGGGCACGCGGCGAATCCGGCCTGGGCGTTGCTGTGCCGCGGCGGGTTGAGAAGTCGGGAAAGCCGGGAGCTGACCCGCGGGCCGCTCGTTGTTGGGTGGAAATATCGAGCTATCGAAGCCTCCCGAACGTTCGAACTCCGCGCTGTATCCTCGGTGTAGATGTTGGAGATCCCGGTGGAGGCTGAAGACGTGGGTGACAACGTCACAAAGATTGGGCTTCTTTCCCTCGAACTTTTCGTGATGAACTTGAATGGGGCTAGTAGAGCTTTGATCTCTGTTAGAACTGCCCAATCCTCGGAAGAAAGTACAGCTTCGTCGCTGAGGTCCCCTAATCGATTATACCGGGCGCTGAACTTAGTGAGGGGATCGCGGAGGACGAGGGCGCGCTCGATCATATGGTACACCGAATGCCAGCGGGTATCGTTGTCAGTCTTCAGCTGGAGGTTTCGAATTGCAGGGTCGACAAGGATGGCGCCAATTTCTTGACGTTCTGCCTCGGTGAGCTTGCCTATAAAGGACAATAAATCAGCACTGAATATGATGTCTTTTGGGGGTTGTAGGAGGTTATACCTTCTGTGAAGTCGTTGAAAGCGTCCTGCGCTGGGGCGTACGGCGGGCGAAGTGTACAAGGTAGTGTAGCTTACCCACTGGCCCAGTTTCTCGCCACGCGTTGAGAAGCTCCTCTCCTGTTCCGCAGAAAGTCGCTCATCTGAGCCCTCTGCCAGTTTCCTGATTACTTCCTTGTTTTCCCCATCAAGGAAAGCTCTGGCAACGAGGTTCAAGATGTGGCCAACGCAGCGCACTCGCTTGAGAGATCGCATGAGGTCAAGTTGTGGCGTGGAAAGATGGGGTTGAAGTGCCGTAGAAGTTCAGTGATGCACGTATCGTTGTTTTCGGCGTTGTCAGCTTGGAAACCCCCTAATTTAGCTTCAAAGCCAAAGCGCTCGACCACCTCAATCACTCCTTTGGCGAGGTTTTCGCCATTGTGAGTGCCCTTGATCCGCGGGAGGGCGAGTAAGCGAGTGTTGAAGTCCCCCGCAGCATCGAAGTAGTGCGCAACGACCGCGAAAAATGCAGCAGTTCCGGGGGATGACCAGCCATCGAAGGAGATGTGGATTGGGTTTGGAGTCACGGTGATCTCGGTTTTGAGGGCATCAAAATAGAGGTTGTACTGGGTTTTCAGCCAGTTGCGTGTGGTAACATGACTTCTTGGAAGGAGATCGTCGGTGTGGGTTGAGTTGAGAATAGACAGTAGGCTCCGGAAGTGCTCATGCTCAACCACGGAAAATGGGATATCCGAATCGGCAACCCACTTGACTAGGAGCTCTTGGAAGCGGCCTTGGATCTTTGCGGGGGGCGGGAGCTTCGTCTTCTTGGTGGTTCGAGCTTGGAAGAGCTCGTCAATTGCTGGCGACGATCTCTTGCCCGCAGCATTTGCTCCAAGACGCTGGCCATCCTTCGTAATACCGTGTCTTTGTCGGAGGTGTTTAGCGGCCGAAGTTGTTGCCTCCGCGTCGAAGATGTTGTAGCACTCGTGGCAAGCCCAGAATTTGCCGTCTGTAGAGCTCGAGTCGTTTTCTGTGAGCCGTAGGAGCAGTGTACCGTGGGCGTTGATCCAGGAAGGTCCATCCTTCAGCTTGAAGTGCGCACGGAGGTGGTACAACCGTTTGTCGGGACCCTGGATCTTTGGGTATAGCTTCGGATTCAAGGGGGAGATTGATGATGGCTTTGGCATCGCGAATTTGCTCCTTCAGGCTCTTCTTGGTGCCCATGGCACGGCCGAGTGCGTCGAACGCGTCGAGACGCGAGGGGGTCTCGAGATCAACGTCTGGCGTAATGGAATCATCGTTAGAACTAGGAGTTGCGCGTGCGGTATCGTTGGTAATGGCGATGGCCATTTCGGGAGGATTGCAGGCGGGCAGAATGGGGTTGAGCGCGTTGTTGCGCGCAACGTCGTTCACCAGGGGTGATCAACATTGACCAAGGGTTCCGACCGAAAAAGTGGGTAAAAGGCCTTTTTTTGGGTATGGCTCACTTTTTGATCTCAGACAAAAACGCTCGCTGGATGGCCAAATCTGGGCTAATTTCTCAATATAAACCCTAACCCTACAGAGTGTCAAGTCCGCCAAGTCAAGTCCATGCACCGACTTGACTTGACAAGTCTCGGGAAACACGACTTGACTTGACTTGACTTACTTGACTTGAAGACTTGACTTGGGTAGACTTGACTTGTTGACAGCGCTGAGGGCAATTGACCCTACCATGGTACAACGGGACCGGGTCCTGAGCCCCTGAGGACTTTTAAGGTGTTTGCCGCTGGTTCTGGAAAGAGTCACTCGTTGCAAATGCAGCCAGAATGATAAAATGAGAGATAACTTAAGGAATCAAGTCTTTTTTTCTCAGCGCTTTGAATGTCCCAGGGGTGCAGAGCTTTCCAGTTGTCTCGGAACAAACTTGACAAAGGTCAAAGGGAGTTAAATGTCCTTTTGTGGATCCCATCGGACAACGTTGCTGTGATTATTAACCTGTTATCACCGATTCACCGATCTTGACATCAATCAGCTATTGCTAAGCAGTGAAGTACAGCAGCTGATAGTCATATAAGAAATTCATGTTGTGCATTGCCAAACAAAACATGGCTTGTTAAACATTCTTAAGCAAACCACTTCTGACAACCACCCACCATGACAATCGGTATCTTCCCAGCCTCCGGGGCCCTCGGCACCAGCACTTACACCCACCTCCTCAGCTTCGTTCCCAACGACCAAGTCACCCTCATCAGCCGACACCCCGAAAAGGTCCCCCAAACCTTACATTGCCGCCGGCGTCCACCTCCGCCAAGCCTCGTACGAGAGCACCCCATCCGAGCTCGAGGCCGCCTTCTCCGGCATCGACACGCTCTTCCTCATCTCCTACCCCAGCCATGTCCACGCCTACCGCACCAAAGTCCAGCTCCCCGCTGTCGACGCCGCCAAAAAGGCAGGAGTCTCCCACATTTTCTACAGCTCTCTCGGCTTCGCTGGCGACTATCAATTCACCTCCCTCGCAGAAGTGATGCAGGCGCACCTCGACACAGAGCGCTACCTGGCCAAGCTCGCTGCCGAAGACCCTTCCTTCACCTACACCTCGGTCCGCGAGGGCCTTTACTCCGAGTCGACACCCATTTACACGGCCTTCTTCGACCCGCGCCAGCTCGGCAACGGCGAGATCTGCATCCCACACGACGGGTCCGGACCTGGTGTTGCGTGGGTCAAGCGCGATGAGTTGGGCGAGGGCACGGCGCGGCTGATCGCGCAGTACGCGCAGAACAACAAGGTGTTTGAGTTTGTGAACCGCACGGTGCTGCTCACAGGGCCGAAGGTTTGGACGCTTGAGGAAACCGTCGCGCTGCTGGCGGAAATCGCGGGGAGGGAGGTCAGGATCAGAGAGGTGACGGTGGATGAGTATGTCAAGCTGCCGCAGGTGCTGGAGAGCTTCGGTTCTGAAGAACATGCGAGAACGTGGGCAACTGCATGGGATGCGATCAAGGCGGGCGAGACGGCTGTTGTGACGTCAGATCTAGAGAAGATCCTGGGGCGGAAGCTGGAGGTGTTTGATATTGCTGTGAGGAAGCACTTTGCTTAGCTGCAGTTGTCACTGAGATTGGGTCAGATATGCTCCGAAAAAAACCTGTATCCAGCTCACTCACTTCTTGTTCAGACTCTCTGCCCAGTACAGTTGTCCAAGTGATGGTGACGTTGCGGGTGGCAAGGCCGACTTAGATGGTGACCAGTTGTCCCATGGGGTTAGCATTGTCAACACTTATATAGCTGCTGCCATAAGGGGTGTTGGAAAATATGCAATCTGAATTCCCAAGTTCCATTGGTATCATACAAATGTTTGGCCCTTATATCTGCCAAGCGAATGGTTCTTCTCGCCATAAAAGCAGAGCAGGGACAGCGCAGACGCCCAAACCCGCAACCCGCCATACTCCGTTGAGTTGATACAAACCGACACCCCAAGTTCCAGCCAAAATACGACTGAAATTGACAACCCTGTCACCCCAGCCTGAAAGACATAACCGTTTTATGTCCAACTTCACACCCTATCCAAACATCCCCCTAAGCAGTAGCAGCCTCGAGCTTGGCCCCCCGGCCGGCGAGACTGGTGGTCTTGACATCGGGGTTCTTCTTGTAGTAGTTGTTAATGGCCGATTTGATGGCGTCCTCGGCAAGCATGCTGCAGTGGAGCTTGACTGGTGGCAGGCACTGAAGAGGGAGTTAGCCGCGTGATACATAATTGCCAGAACCCATGGCAACATACCAGCTCCTTGGCAATCTCTGTGTTCTTAACTTTGGATGCCTGGTCGAGCGTCATGCCGCGGACGAGCTCGGTCAGATAGCTAGAGGAGGCACTGTAATAAAGTTAGCAGACATTCTTAGACTCGAAGATAAGGGCATGTAAGGGGAGGCAGGAAAGCCCGGAGGTAACTCTTACATGGCCGAACCGCACCCGAATGTCTTGAACCGGACATCGCTGATGACCTGTGTGGCGGGGTCGACCTTAATGTGAAGTCGCATAACATCACCGCACTGTTGTAGTAAGCGATCAGTACTCGTCAATGTTGATTCGAATGTCGCGGGGGATGCATACCGCCGGGGCGCCAACCAGGCCTTCGCCAACCGACTGGTCCGATTTGTCAAGCGTTCCAACGTTGCGCGGGCGGGAATAGTCTGTCGCAAAGGGTGTCAGCATGTTCCAACCCCAAGCAGCTTGCTGAAACAATCAAGGGAAATGTTGTGGCAGACGTACGATCAAGAACCTTCTCGTGATATTGACGCCTCTGGGGTTGAGCGACCAAGGGCGCGATGTGTCGGGATACCGGAGCAGCGACGGGCCGCATGGAGCTGGTCAAAGCTCTGGTAGAGACGGCGCGGAGGGTCCTGGAAAACATTGTGCCTGCTGTGATAATCTTCTGGGTTTTGCGAAACAGAAATTGTAGGTATTGTGGTGTTGAAATGGAGTTTGGGTGCCAATATCAGGTTTTGAAGTTGCTGGGTGGTTTTGCTGGATGGAGGAGAGACGGATTCGCCAAAAAGTTCCTGGGGATGCGGGACTTCAGCCATGACGAACCGAAGGGGCGATTTAGCACGGGCGTTGGCCCGAGCTCTGTTAACAAAAGCGGGACTATTTCAGGGCGAAAACAGACTGGAGCTGTCAAGCACCGAACTTCCATGCATTTGCTTGGCACACGGGCATCCTGCCGACGTCGGCTGAAGCGGTCCAAGGCTCCACTTCCGCGGAGATAAGATGAATCTGATAACGGAAAACCGAAGCAACGTGGTGTGCCATGAAATGTGTCGGCGGTCCATTTCACAAGCCAGTATCTCCGAATGGTGTCTGAATCTGCATGCGGTCGGAGAAATGGCATTTTGGAGCATGGTAAATGCCGAAACTCGGGGTTTTGAGGCGACTGTCAGCACCTAACAAGAACTATCGCATTTTTTCGAGGAAAGGCTTGGAGTCTGATAGTGCATATTAACCCCCTTTGCTACATGGTCCAGGCGCTTTGCCATCCCTGGCTCCAGCTGCCAACTGCATCATCGCGGGGCTATTGCCTGTCCTTGCTGCCCCGCGTCTCAGCTGTCTCCAGCTTGTCCACCCGAAGCTGGAGCTCCAACTCGCAACACTGGGAGCGACGACTGCTCTTCCAGCTGACCAACAAAGCAATTCCGCGAATCTGAGTTTGGAGACAAGCTTACAGTTGAGGAAGATGGCATGCCCACACGTTGGACCGGCTAGTACGTCGATTGCCGCTTCTGCGAGCCAGACAATGCTGACCTCTGCCAGATCTGGCCAAGCCAACGCCCGCTGACTCAGTCTACCGTGAGGACTGCACCCAGTGCTTCGACTCCATCGTTCGTCTGATTGCCTCGGACTCCTTCATCCCGACTGACATTTCCAGGACGACCCTGCCGGTCTCGATGTTTGCCTCAAGTGCTTCAACGGCGGCTGCGCCGGCGACCGCAACCATGCAAAGCTACACAACGACAAACGGAAACACCCGCTGGTCCTCAACATCCGCCGGACCCGTAAAGTGATCGTTAGGGACGAGCCTCCGCTGAAGATTTCGAAGCTCGCCATCGCCGCCGAGACCGAAGCCGACCGATATGACACGACCCTGACCGTCAAGTGCCTCGAGTGCGGCATCGACGACATCGACAAGAGTGACCCGGTGATCGGTTCGACCGTGGAGGCAATCATAAAGGCTAATACATTTTCTCGAAAAGAGGAGGTCAAGGCGTGGGAACAAGAGCTGACGAGCTGTGAACACATCCTCACAATGCAGCAGGGTCCCCCGCGTCAGATTGAGTCCCAAAACCTAGGTCATTGCTCGCAGTGCGATCTGAAGGAGAACCTCTGGCTTTGCCTCGAATGCGGCAACCTCGGGTGCGGGCGCCAGCAGTTTGGCGGTGTCGGTGGTAACTCTCACGCTCTGGCACACACGACGGAATCCGGACACGGCGTTGCTGTCAAGCTAGGGTCCATCACCCCCGAGGGCAATGCCGACGTCTACTGCTACACCTGCGATGAGGAGCGGGTTGACGAAGATCTTGGGCTGCACCTCGCCAACTGGGGAATCATTTTGGCGGAGCGACAGAAGACAGAAAAGAGTTTGACCGAGATGCAGATCGAGCAGAACCTGCGGTGGGAGTTCTCGATGACGACCGAGGATGGCAAGGAGCTTACACCGCTCTTCGGGCCCGGCCTGACTGGTCTCAAGAATCTCGGCAACAGTTGCTATCTGGCCAGTATTATCCAGTGTCTCTACGACATCCCCGCCTTCCAACAGCGCTATGGCGGGGGAGTCGACTCGCCGCCCGATGTATTAGACCCCGCCGAGGACTTGGAGACACAACTGCGCAAGGTTGGAGACGGCTTGCTCTCTGGCCGATACTCGAAGCCGGACTCGGATGTGATTGTTTCGGAGCACTCGCCTGAGGTCCCCCACCAAAAGGGTCTTCAGCCCTCGATGCTTAAGCACCTGATTGGCCGTGGGCACGCCGAGTTCTCAACCATGCGCCAGCAGGACGCCTTCGAGTTCCTGCAGCACCTCATAAAACTCATCACCCGGTCCCAGCACCCGCCACAGCTCGGCGACCCCACGTCCTCGATGCGCTTCGTCATGGAGCAGCGCCTGCAGTGCCTTGGCTGCAAGAAGGTTCGCTACAGCAGCACCGAGCAGGACAGCATCTTCATCGACGTTCCTCTCGAAAAGCTTCCCGCAGAGGAAGGCCAAGAGCCCAAGTACAAACCAGTCGCCCTGAAGACGTGTCTCGATATTCTTACTGTCCCCGAGACGGTCGAGTTAACCTGCTCGTCATGCGGCAGCAAGGACGGGTTCACCAAGCAGCAGCTCTTCAAGACCTTTCCCGACGTGCTGGTCGTCAATGCGCGCAAGACGGCTGTCATCAACTGGGTTCCGGTCAAGGTCGACGTCCCCGTCATGGTTGGAGATGAGCCTTTTCCCATGGGTGCGTACATTTCCAAGGGCCAACAAACCGACGAAGAGGTCTTGCCGGAAGAAACTGTCACAGCGAGCAACTTCCCCGCTTTTGTGCCGAACCAAGAAGCGCTTGTCACTTTGGAGACCATGGGCTTCCCGCGCGTCCGCTGCGAGAAGGCGCTACATGCCACCGGCAACACCGACGCGAACGCAGCGATGGAGTGGCTCTTCAGCCACATGGACGACCCGGATATTGATGCCCCCCTCGACCTTGGCGGTGCTCCTGCCGGGAAGACGGCCGATCCGGAGGCGATTGCGATGCTCGAGTCAATGGGTCTCGGTGGGCCTCGCGCCGTCAAGGCGCTCAAGGAGTGCGATGACAACGTCGAGCGGGCGATCGAATGGCTGTTCAGCCACCCTGACGATCAGGGCGAGATGGAAGAGGCTGCTGAGGCGGATGGGGAGGCACCCAAGGGAACAGTCGAGGCAGGAAGCAGTACTCTGCCGGCAAACTTCCAGATTCAGTCCATCGTGTGCCACAAGGGGACGAGTATCCATACTGGGTGAGTAGTCCCTCTAAGATTTCCGACCCACGCAGACTGACTTTGTTAGACATTACGTCGCCTTCATCCGCAAGAACCTCGGCAACGAGACGTCGTGGGTGCTGTTCAATGACGAGAAGGTGGTCAAGGTGGTGGATGTCGAGGAGATGAAGAAGTTTGCCTACATGTACTTCTTCAAGCGGGTGTAAATTATGACCGGGCGTTTGCGTGTTAAGGGAGGGAAACAGGACCCCTGCGAGCGTGATGGTTGTTTTGTACCGGACTTCCATCGAGAAAATGCATAGAGCGTGTCACTTCTTCATCCAACTGCCACACTTTGGACGTAAACAGATTGTCATAATATTCCCGCCTGCCACTCCCGATCCGTTCCAGAGAAATAGCCCCGTCCTGACCTGCCCTACTCCTTAACTCCAACCAAATACCTATCCCAGCCAAAACCGCAAATTACCTCCCCATATACCTCCCCATACCACCGTCAATACAAACTTACTCGTTCAACCGATAGCTAACCAGCGTTTCCACCTTGTGACTCTGCGTGCTGAACCCGCGCAGCTGGACCCTCTCGCCGTTGACAATCTCCTTGGCGTCGCTGTCACCCCACTCGACGGGCACGTCGCTCGACGCGTCGGCGTACACCAGCACGTTGAAGGTGCAGTCGCCCTGCAGCTGCGGGAGGAAGGTCACGGAGGCAGTGATCTGGCGGAAGATGGCGGCAATCTCAGACTGGATCTCGGCTTCGGTCTTTTCTTCTTTTGGTGGTTCGGAGGTGGTGGAGGAGTTTTCTTGGTTGTCTTCGGTGGGGGGCTGTTGTTGACTTGGAGGATTTGGACTTCGTCTTTTTGGGTTTGGCGAAGATTTGAACCTTTTTCGAGAACCATGTCAGCCGCTGGGAGAGTACGAAGGGCGTGGAAGTGGAAGACGCACGTCAAACTGCCACCTCTCAATGTGCTCGCCCGTGTCCTTGTCGGTAATGACGATCACCAGCTTCTGCACCTTGCCGCCAACAATCCACTTGTCGAGCTGCGACATAATCTTCTTGATGTAGGCGCGGACTTGGTCGTCTGACGACACCAACATGTTGAGGCCATATTTCTTAACGGCCGTAAAGTCTTCGGCGGGGTACACGCCTCGTTGGAAGCTGCGGCTGTCAGCGTGGGATTGGGCGAAAATTGCAAATGGGTCGACCGTACAGAATTGTGTGAATGGAGTATTGAAACTACCGCGACAGAAGAGAGCTTAGCAACAGGCTTCTGGGCCGAGGGAGAGTCGCTCTCGGTATGCTCGGCTTGGACTCACAAACTCGGCGACCAATTTGGCGCTACCTTTAAGCGACAACTTGTGGACCTTGTTCTTGTCCTTTTCGGGCACTTTTGATGCCATCTTGCTTAAGGTCTAGATGTGCGTCGTCGAAAAACTGGATTTTCTCGTCGACGGTTCGATGCTGCCAGGAAGATGGTTTGTGTCCCTTTGTTTACTTCGCTAGGAGAGCTGACTGTTGTCAGGGGTTGCGGGCAATTTTCGGCGGGGTGTTCTGGGTCTTTATTTGCCGGGGTTCAGCCAGACCAACCCTAACCCCCATTCTACCCAGAACAAATGCCTTCTGTTTGTCCATCACATTGCCCAGAGAATTGGAACAAGCAATTGTTGTCATGAATCAATTAGACATTGTCATTACAGACTACGGCCCTTCAGATACCACCAATACGGATACATGCTTCCTTCTTGATCTCATCCAGCGCCCACCTTCCCAAGGTCAGAGCATGCAGCTTGGGTATCGTTTGGAATGCGTTGCGACAATGGTGACCGATGGGACGCCAGAGCCAGAACCTCAGGGTCAAGACTTGTGAAGTCAGATATAATTTCCGCTTATAAACCCCCAGACCTTCGACTCCCCCTCGGCGGCTGATTGATCCTCACCACCGTCTCCCCCGACTGCTGGAAATTAAGATATTGCGGTCCTTGCGGTGTGTTGATCACGGGCGGCGTCCCCGGAGGCATTGGCCATGACATCTGGCCTGGTGACAGCGCGGCACTGATACCACTCCCTGTGCTAACGGTGCTAACACTGCCGTGGCTGAGGCGAGCATTCGCCGCCGCGATGATGCGGGGGTCGGGTGGTTCTTGAAGCGGCTGGGAGGTTCGGACTCTCCCCGGAGAGAGAATGTTTGCCGAGGCAATGGGAGAGACCGGAGAGGGGTTGAAGACGCCGCTGCTAGCTATGGACTCATTGCCAAATAAGGAGACGTGGTTGCTGTCGCGTCTGGCTAGGCCGGCGGGTGGGATTATTTGAGGACGCAGGCCCCCTGTTTGTTGCATAGGTGGTTGTGATGATTGCGGGTTGGAGGAGTTGTGGTAGAAGAATGCTCCGGCCGGTGCTCCGCTAACGATTGCTGGTGACGCCGCTGCTGGCGATGGGCTCATCAGGTTTCGGCCCATGCTGTCGCGGCCTGGAGTGTCTGATCGAACCAAGCCGCCGCCGCCCCCGAGTTTGCTAAAGGGTGCAAGCATCCGCTGCACGGTAGGTGACCTCCGGAATCTGTAGAGAAGGAGTGCGAGGAGGGCCAGGAGGAGGAGCAACCCAACTGTTTCCTGTTAGTTATTCTGTCTGAGAGTTGAACGGGCAGACCGAACAACTCACCCACTATCCCAGCAATCGCCCCAGCTGGAAGACCACCGCCTGATGGTGTCCCACCCCCAGAGGTAAACCCGTCTGTCCCGGCTCCCGAGCCTCCATTATCGCCTGTGCCTCCTATCCCTCCAGTTCCAGCTCCGTTTGTGGCGGACGGATACGCAGCCGACGGAACACCCGATTGCCCTGGTTGGGACTGTGAGCTAGTTTCGCCATTCCCGTTCTTGCCAGCATCGCCTGTATGGCTTGGGCCAATCCGCCCCGTGGCACTTGGTTTCCCACTGCCGGTGTCAGCTCCAGAACTGGCGCTTCGCGTGGGTGTCGGTTTCGTCCCCCCTGAGCTGTTCGTTTCGCCTCCGTTTGGTTGTATTTGAACCGGATCTACCGTCGTCGTCGGTAACCCTTCGTTTACCGCAGCAGTCCGCATAAGTTGGTTTCCTATCAATGCCGTGACTGACTGGTTTATCGGAGAGGAGGCGGGGTTAGGCTGGAGCGAAGGTTGCGGCTGACTTTTTGTCGCTGGCAGCGTCGTAGCAGGCAATTGAGGGGATCGTTGCGTGGTTTTTGGCGGTGTCGGAGTCGTCGTTGATATGGTCGGTGGTGCGCCTTTTCTGGTCGTCGGGGTCGTCTTCTTCGTGCTGGTCGGGATGGTGTCGCGGACTGGTTGAGTTGTTGTCTCGCAAGCTCGAGACCAGACCTGGCAATACCACGGGTCCCTCTCCCCCCGTTGCCTCCTTTGCAAAGCTGGGCCGTCCATTAAATGCATGGTCTTGTTTGTGCTGTCCTAGTAGAGTGCCGAAGGCCGCTCTATAGCCCCATCTTCCTCGAAGATTTAGTCGAATGAGAGTATTGTGTGAAAGGTCCTCCTCTCTCAACTCGATCTGGCTGTTGTTGGCCGAGGTTGCACTTTGAAAAATGGTCGTTGAAAGAAAGACACCGACCCTGGTCGCAAGAAGAACAAAACGAGTGAAGTCGCGTGGAGTTGGAAACTCCCTCTCAGCCTTTGCCGCGCCGGGGACATGGCGTGGATAAGCACCCACGAGGAGCCAACCCGATCAAGGCCTGGCCCGTTGATTGATGCCAGGGCCAAGCTGAGATGGGCAAAAACCGCTTGGCTTGCATGGCTAGCTCAAACCCGTGGCCGTGCCCCTGACAGGATGCCTGGCGCTTGCCCAAAATTGGAGTTGCACGGACGATGCGTGAGATTTCGCGTCCAAGACGAAGCCATAGGCCGGCATCTCAAAATGTTGCCTTGGGCCACTGAGCGCCTGTCAACCAGCGAGACACTCGAAACTCGAAAAACACTCTCAGCCAACAGGTGCCATGAGAGTTTGAGAACCATCGATTTCAGTATTGATGCTGGAATTACGCATCACATCCATTGGGAGAATGTGCTCCGGACAGCTGATAGATGGCTCGATTGCATGCACCTGCGCCTCCCCACGACAGAAAAGAGGGTTGCCTGGTCCTGGGGTTTGGAAATGAGCTTGTTGGTGGTCTGCCAAAGTGACGAACCACGCTCAAGACGGAGCAACGGCCAGCTGTTGCCGAGGACAACCTGAGCTCAGGTCAGCTCAGTCACTCTGCGTCAGTTGGACATTGTGCACTTACACCGTCCACAAGTGACAGCCATCATTCCATGGGACGACCTTGAGACTCATGGTGTTGAGGAGAAAATACGATTGGAGAATCCAGTGCTGGTCGGGAAATTGAGAAGCGGACTGGGATGGTCGTGGGAGCGGATTGGCAGGGCTGTTTTCCCCACAAACCTTTCCAAGCTGCACGTGGCAACCGCAAGCCATGCCGCAAATTGAAAGAGACATCACCAAAGCAAAGTCACGGCAAAGAATCAACGCATCCGACTCGGCTCTTCCCCACGCTAAAGCTCATTAAGACGCTTGAGTTTTATACCAGACCTTGTACATTACTATCCTCATCTTTCAACAATAAAAAAAAATAAAACAACAGAAAAAGGAACAAAGCGCCCAAATGCTTTCCATGTTATGATGATGGGTGGATCGAGGGTTGAAATGAGAAACCAGGCTATCTTTCCCTAACCACGATTCAACCCCGCTCGGCGATCCTACGGCGAGTGCCACCTCTTCCACGGCCGCGAGAACCTTCACGGCCACCCCCATTACGATTCCTCCTCCTCCCGCCTCCTCGAGGGGCACCTTGATCCTGCGCTACTCCCGTAATCCCTCCTGACGTAGTGCCACCGCCAGTTGTTGCAACAATTGGAGTCTCGCGGACGATGGGCGAGCTTATCGAGGGATTCTGAGCGGGACCAGTCTGCTGCCTCTGGTTTTCCTTACCTCGACGGCGCCTGTCCCTCGAACGATTCCCCCGTGCCGCCGCAGCACCCCGAGACGACAGCGCCCCATTCTCACCCTCACCATTCTCATCCGCCCAGCCAACGTTGTTCATCCCCGGAGCCCGAGAAGACAGCCCCGAGACACGCCATTCTTCCTTTAAGCCAGGGAACAACCCGAGGTCCGCGTTGACATCATACCCATTCAGCTCATCGCCCCAGTTGCCCCCCTCTCGATACTCTTTCCCCTTGCGCGCCAACTCCTCCATGACATCCTTGATCGGCGGACCCAACGGCTTCCTCAACTCAACTGCGAGCGGCTCCGGTGGGTGAAACATTTCCTTGACTCCCGGCAAGACATGCTTCTTGCCCATCTCATTGGGCGTCACACCCCGCGGGCCCAGCTCCTTCTCTCCCTTTTTGCCCTTTCCTTTGCTGTTTTTGCCCTCCATCAGCCAGTCGTTGCCAATGTCAAGCTTCCTCAGGCCGTCGGTGATGTCACTTAGCTCCCCATACGAACGAATCTCAAAATCGGCCCCGGCCTCCCGCAACACCTCCAACGTCGCCAGCACATGCCAAACCCTCTCGCAGTTCTCGTTCTCCAGCAGATGATAAAGCCCCGTCCGGCCCTGGGCGTCCTGCGTGTTGAGATCAACCCCGCCGTCGAGAAGGGCATGCACCAGAGGGAAGAAGGCAAACTTTACGGCGGCGTAGAGGGCGCTCATGGTCTTTCCGGCTGCGGCTGTATTGCGGACGATGGGGTCAGGGTTGTACCCCAGCAAAGCCATTGCCGCGTCCAGCTGCCCCTGCGTGATGGCCACGAACAGCGACGTGTACCCATCGGCATTAGGGACTTGGGGATCAGTCTGCCGTGGTGGATCAGCAACGGAATGGCGTCAGCAATGCCCGCGCTGGCTGCGAGGTGCAGCGCAGTCTGCCCCGCGTGCTCGCAGCTGACAGAGCGCCAGCAACGTGGGGAGCACTCGTGGCGGCGCGTGGTGAACGTGGGGGCGGCGGCATCAGCACCGAAATCGATCAGCGCCGCGACGGTTCGGGCGAGTTGCTCGTGCCAGGCGCGTGCGGACGTTGACGGCATTGGCAGCGACGCAAGGCTCAATTTCGTATGTTGGTCGATGTTGCCATGAACAAAATCGGAGCAGAACTTGAAGCCGGAGTTGGCAGTGAGAGGCGAAAGGGCGGCGCAGTACCGCGCTAGGAGGTTGTCGTCTTTGTCCCCCTCACCCATGAGTGTTGGCGCGGGGATGAGCCGGCCAGCAACCCACTTGATGTTTTTGCCTAGATAGGGCAGGCAGTATTTGAACTGGGCAGGGATGTCTCTCCTGCCAAGGGCGAGGTAAATGGCGTTGCCCTCGAAGGGGCCGCTGGTGTTCGCATCGGCGCCGGCGGTGAGCAGGAAGCGCGCAGTGCGCGGCGAGCCGTATCTGCAGGCAATCCGGAGCGCCTCGTTGAGCTCCCGCTGCGAGTTTGCCGAGGAGCCCTCCGAGACGCCGGCGAGGGCGAGGAAAAGTGGCGTCTGGTCGGGGAAATTCCCGCTGTTGTGGGCGCTGTAGTCGCACCCAGCCTTTACCAAGCAGCCGGCCACTTTCGGAGCGTCGGCGGCGAGGGCAAAGTCGGGGAAGGTCATTCCTTCCAGGTCCTCGAGCAGGATGGGGCTGCCGAGGTCGATTTGATTACGGTACTTGGTCGCCACCAGCTCGATGACTGTCGTGCAGTCGAGGTTCGCCCCGAAAACGATCAGCTCGGCGAGAACAACAACCCTAATCTCTTCGTCCTCGTTGCCTCTGTTCGATGTAAACGTCAAAGACGTGCCCAGTGAGGAAGCGGTGGAGGTTGCGCGTTAGGCGGCTGACAACGCTGATGTCTCGAAGCTCAAGGTGCCTAAACACCTTGAGCCACAGCTCTGTTGGCATGTGCTGGATAGTGTGCACCGGCAATTTGGGGTTCATTCTGATGTCTTTGTGCCAGTTCGGATGATTGGGGTGTAGGACTGTTGTGAGCAAAGCGTGTCAACATGTGTGTTCTCCGTTGCGTACAGGCGTTGAACAATGGTTCTTTCTGTCTTCAGCATTTGAAGGGACGAGAATTGCGAGGAAAACAAAATGAGAGAGATGATACTCATTAATGCAGATTCTCCTACGTGAGAGAGAAGTACTGGTGCGAGGTGCGCGGTCCAGGGAAAACGAGCCTTGGGAGAGAAGGAAGCAGGAAGAAGTGGAACTGCAAAGAAATGACAGTTCAAAACTGTGAACTGATCGTTATGTCTTGCGGCTGTGAGACAGGGTTGGGGGATGCGGCTGCGCACGCCGAGGGGTTGGCCTCAATGTGTGGTGACTTGCGGTCCAATGCACTTAGAGGTGCTCAACAGAGAAGAGACCAGGTTCGTCGACTTTGGGGTGAATGGAACTGCATTGAAGTTTGGCTTATATAAACCAGCACTGTTAGACCACGGTCATTGGCGTGATGTGGTTCTCAGGGAACTCGGGCCTTGAGGGTTTTGGGCAAGAGGAGAAGAGGAATCCACCTCAAGTGCAGCTCGAAGTGTGCTATGTAAGAGAGCTGGTGTTTGTGAAGATGTTTGGGAAACGTCCTGAAGGAGAAATATGCCTTTTGAGCCTAGAGAAGTCAATCAACACTGGAGGGCTCTAAGGTTTGATATGATGTGTGAAGTTTAAATTATTATTCCTACACCGCTGTGCCCTGCGGGCATGTCGGACCCTCAGACATTTTACTATACAGGAAAAACCGCGCCCTTGCCGGCCGGGTGAAAAACCTATACCGATGATTAAGGGAAGAAATCAGTGAATGAGCCTGCGAAATACAAAAAGAGAAGGCCTCTTGGCCTCCGACCGGTGGGAGTCGGATTGCCTACTCCAGCTCGAGCTTCCTGGCCAGGCTGTACATCGGCAGTCTTCCTGAATCCATCAGCCAGCCCAGTATCCTCCTCGTCAGCCGAGCAGTTGAAGGACTGGCACCCTGTAGAATAGAGTAAAAGTCTTGTCGCGTCCTGACTTCTGCTCTCTCCCACGTCCGAGTCAGCGGTGGGGCCAAACACCACACCACCAGGCGTATCTTGCTGCAAGCTGCATGGACAATGGTCCCTGGGGCCTTTTTGCTTCCTTGGCCATTATCGAGAGCGGGTTGTTGAAGCCTGGTTTCGAAGTCGGCAAGTCTTTGTTGAGGTATAGGTCCAATGGCGGCACCCATGTTTCTGTCTCAAGATTGCGGATTGGAGTGGACTTGAAAGCTCCTACCACGATCCGCAAGCAGGAGTTTTGAGCCTTCCC
This sequence comes from Collariella sp. IMI 366227, assembly GCA_027946355.1. Lineage (NCBI taxonomy): Eukaryota > Fungi > Ascomycota > Sordariomycetes > Sordariales > Chaetomiaceae > Collariella > Collariella sp. IMI 366227. The sequence goes on along the minus strand of JAPEUS010000026.1, from coordinate 62,571 downwards.
AAGATCCTTGGTGATCCCCTTTGTTGCTGGCTTGCCTCCTTTTTCCGTGGGGATGTGGAAGGACGAAGCCCCATAAGCTAGCGCCGACCGGATGCACTTTGAGTACACCTCCCGTGCCTTCGCCAGACCCAGTCCCAACGTCTTGGCTGCGATTCTTGACAGAGCATAGCTTTGGGTCACCAGTTGTGAAGTTTAAATTAGCTGGAATCAAATTCAGTTAAATGTATACAAACCCATGACGGGGCCACATAAAATGTCTCGATGCATTAAGCATCATTGAGAGGCAGGAAATGCAGAGCATGGAATATGTAAAAAGAGCGTTCGAGTAAATTTGGAGGTTGGCCTTGATTCAGATTCATTTGTATTCATCCATCTGGCAGCAATCCCAAGACATGGACGCTGCTGCAGTTCAACCAGAACACAACCCGCTTCACTTGAGCGGTATTTAACAAGGAGTGACTCTTTATCGCCAAGTGCCCAAGTGATGATGCCCAACCCCAGAGATTATTTACAGAAGTCGTGAAAAGCGTCCCTCTGGCCCGAGGCCTGACGCTGTTGTAAGTAACTAGAAAGATAAGAAAAAGGAATCATGCCAACGGCTGAATGAAAAATGAGAAAATGAAGTTTCGCTATTTAGTCGTAGCCAGCGCCACGCTGCCATGCACTGACTCAATATTAGCATCATACATCCCCATTAATTGAATGGGCAAACTCACCTCGCGCCAGCTGGTGGCTTCGGTGCTCCATGTGACGGCCCCCCAACACTTTGGTGGTTGTGATACGCCGATAGATTCGACGAGCTCCCCGTTTGAGATGGCGCAAACGGGCTCGGCGCCCTCAAGCTCCCGCTCTGTCGGCTCTTGAGGTACTGCGCGTCTGATGCGCCCGACGGATGCATGGCCAGGGTCGAGTCCCCAGCGGTGGGGTGTGTTACGCCGCCGCGGAACGAGCTACGCACCGAATTGTGGGCCGAGTCCCGAGCCGACCCACGCATCGACTCCCCTCGCAGAGTACGGCCCCGAGTTGGGCGACCCTGAGCGTCGGAGGCCAGCCATGTTGGCGGGGTTGGAAACGGCCGACTCGTCGTCGTCAAGGTCGGCGCTGCGCTTGAACCTGCCATCGCCGCGGGCGGTGACACCGAGGGCGTCGAGTTCGCCCATCGCGCCGATATGCGTTTGGGACTTCATGAACGAGGTGCGGTCGTCGTTCATGAATTGGTAGCGCGTGTCCGGGTTGTTGTGGAATAGCACGATGCCAGTGGTGATGATCAGCATCAGAAGGAGAATGAGCGAAAGGGCAGCGTTGGCAATCCAGAGGACGAGGCCCACTACGCCGATAACCAGCCTGGGCAGCCCAAACACATCGGTGACGATGAATAGGAAAATGGAGTTGATGAAGTTCATGGCTGCAATGGCAATGTTGAACGAGTTGGTGCTCTTGTCCATCCAGGGTCTTAACACAGACGCGGCGATGAGGGCAGCGGCCTCAATGACGATGAAGGCCACAGCCTGGACAGTTCCAGCGCGCTGGGCGAAGGCGATGAACATGCCCTTGACAAGGACGTAGACGAGAAGCGGGACGATATAGTAGTACGCCGAGGCCCGGAACTGCACGTACAAGAAGCCCCATTTGTTGAGGGCTCGCGCATCGGAAAACAGGATGTAAGCCGGATTCCGATGGAGAGCGACGGAGCGGCGAGCGATGCGAATGACCCTGTAAGAAGCGTAACCGAGACTGATAAGTGTACCGAAAAAGAAGAAGACGGCCAGAACCATGGCCGCTGGTGAGTCGTTCTGCGTGAACTCCCACAGACAGAAGATAGTCAACTGTGGGAAGCCAATAAGCAGCATCCGGTACAGGACACCTGGCAACTGTCAGTATCCCGGGGAAATCTAAGAGCGAAGGCGACCGAGGCGTACCCTTGAGGACGGTCAACCACCCAGCACGGAATTCGGAAAACGTGTCGCTCTTCATAATGTTCATTTTGACAGCGGCCTCGCAGGCAAGCTTCCACAGGACCACGCCGAGGACGGCCAGGAACATAAAGATATAGAAAAAGACGAGGCCGGTCAAGAACAGGTTGGTGGTCTCAATGCCGGCTCGGAAGGCCACTCTTTGGATGCCGTAAACGACATAACTGCCGTAGGAAGTTTGGAGGTACTCGCGCTTTGCAATGCTGCCGGCGTGCTCGCCGACTGATCGCTTGAAAATACCGAAAGCGGAGTCAAGCATGGACAGGGAGCGCTTGGCTTTCTCAACCTGAACCGAGACGGTGCTCAGGGTGCTGAGCAGGGTGGTGGCCTCGCCCCCTGTGGACCGCTGGTACCATGTCAGGATCTTTTGGATGAAGTCGACTTTGATGATGCCCATGCTCCATTGAAAGTCTTGAGTCCATGACTTCACAGCCGGGGGGGGAGCGGCACGGCGCAAAGACCAAGCATGGCTTGGGCCTGGAAATAGGCGAATAGGGAGAGGGTGTTGCAAGCGATGTGTGAGGCCGCGTTGGAGAAGCCCAAACCGTTGACGATGGCCGACGAGACGAGAGCGAGAATAATCACGGCGGCGGAGGCCCATTTTACACCAACAAGGTCAACTGTTACTCCGAGTCAGCCCTGGCTAAACCACCTAGCTCAGCTACACAAAGCGTGTCGGTTCCACTTACCTGTCAATCCGTTCGAGATCTCGGCCTCGACGCAGGCGATGCTCTGTCCCGCGTAATCTCCATCGGTCCTGTTGATAAACACCCGCACAGTAGCGTCAAGATCCGGGAAAGAATAGGCGATGCCGGGGATCGCCTTGATGGCATCCTCGGTCACGGGCAGGTTGAATCGGCTGTCCATCTTGCCAGAGACCATGGGGCATAAGCCTGGAAGATTCGAGTCGCAGGGATTGAAGGTGGTATGGATGGCCTCGTACCCGTAGGCCAGAATGATAATGTCGAAAACGACATAACCTTCAACCGACGAGGTGGCGAGGATGTTGACGTTGGCGGTGAGGTTATCGGGGGTGAATACGACGTCAAACAGGCTGGCGGTGAAGCCCGAGTTTTCCTGGCACGCTGCCAGCGCGTTCGACCGGAGGATTTTCTCGGCATTTGTCGGGAGAGCGAGTGTTGCGAGGGAGGAAAGGAGGAGGAGCGGGCTGATCGATGGGAGACGCATCCTGGCTGGAATGCCGGCCAGCGGCCGGGGACGGCGAAGTGGTGGTGATGCTGATGAAATTCCGATTGCGCCGGCGTCTGGTCGGAACGATGTAGATGTGGCCTGACTCAGCAGCTCAAGCTCTCATCCTCAGTGGTCGGTCGAAGTCCCTTGAAGGTCGTCCGAAGATCGTCTTGTGTCCAAGCGGCGGCAGGTTGGGATAACGACTGTTCGGGGTTTCAAGGGTCGGTTGCCCAAGCGTCGGGCAATTCGGGTTGTGGAGAAGAACGGCGAGGGTGGACGAAAACGAGTGACGGCGGTCGACGGTCTATTGTTGACGGGTCGCGGTCGCTGGGAGCAAAAGAGCTGGTGTTGTGGTTGAGGTGTTGGGGCAGGAGGAAACGAGTGAAGTGAAATCAATCAAAGAACTGGTGGAGAATGCCAGTGTCGCAAGCAGCAAGAAGAGCAGGGAATCTCGTGTTGCAAAACGAGGTTGGTCTGAGCGGGCGAAAACAGGGGTTTGACAGTCAGATTTGGACGACCGCTGACGACCAACACGAGATGTGGCTGTGCCAGTTGAAAGAGCCAGGGGGGCCAGCGAGAGAAATCGCCAAGACTCTCCGCACTTGGAGCTGTACCATGGCGCTAGCCAGATGCAGATCTGAACCCACTCCTTTTGCGGATGAGGTCATCCACATATTCGCATCCTCCAGTCGGGGGCATGAGACCTCCGTTGGCAAACAGATCCGGATATCAGTCAGCGCCCATGTTTCTCGCTCGTGGTGCACAAAAACGAGGGGTGGGTTTGAAGGCGAATTGACTTCAATCTATGTGTTTTTCCACGCTGTAGTAAGACAGAGAAACAATACAATTCACCAAGGGGGAGCTGCTGTCCCCTGGCTCAGGCTGTTGGTAACTTAAATTTCATGGAGAACTCGCTGATGAAACACTGCAGCAGCAAATCTGACCCAATGGATTCCACAATGTGTCTGACATCGATGGACCGCGCCTTGCCCACCAAACCATGTTATGATTGAGTCCTTTAAGAATCTCTTGCTTGTATGGAGTTAGTAAAACTATGCAGCTGTATATTAAGGAAGTCTTCAAGGGCTGGCAGTTCGTGGCGGACGCACAACTGGAATGATGGCCCGAGGCACATGTCATTGAAGTTTCATTGTGTCAGGCTCCTCAGCTTCCAGGGCTGTGGTGGCCGTTTTCATAATCATGTTGAACGACTTCCATGCACTGATTCACTCCCGAGCGACAGTGGACAAACTAACTCGTGTGTTTGATAATTAGTTGCTTGCCAGACAGGTTCCAGCTTGACTGCCAGCGGTGTCTCTTTTGCTCATGAATCGTCGTGTTACAAACCGAAAAGGGCTCGGGTTGGACCAAACTCGGCAATTCTACTGCATTTGGAGCGGGCCAGAAGGCCTGGTGAGAGTGCCAGAATTCAACTTCAGAGTGTTGAGCACTGTCTCCATTGAGCCCAGGGGTAGACCCATAAAAGGGTCAGGCACAGGCAGGTCTTATCGGCTATCGGTTCTAACTTATCTTATCGGCTTTGTTCTCAACCATCTTGGAAAGCACTCACGACCAGCCCATAAATACGACAAAGCGCGTCCGAGGCAGGGCGCAACTGTCTCTGCCCCCAACATGCCGTCGGGTTGACTTTCGCACCAGCTCCTACCCCTCTTCGTTGCCTGCCGTCTGGTCGGCAACAAAGCAGCGACAAAGTTGACCAGAGCCTCCGACACCACCGGCCTTTTTATCCGCTTTTGGGTCTTTCGCTCTTCAAATAGGGCCGCCATCGTCCCCTCCTGCGCCTCGCGACACTCCATCGGGAAGCGCGTCATCGGCCTTGTCGTTTCTCTCTCAGCACGTCTCGCAGCCATCGCGCTCACTATGCCTGCGTCTAAACATGCTGTTTCGGTCGCCGCGGCTGAAACTCCCCCCAAAAAGCGCAAGATGGATGCCGCCGAGCAAAAGTACTACGGCGTCCGCGCCGGCTTCACGCCCGGTGTATACACCAGCTGGGCAATTTGCCAGCAGCAGATTACCGGCTTCAAGGGGGCCCAGTGTGGGTTTTGTTTCTCATCATCCGATGGTGGCATTGACCACTCGCTGATCTGTACGCAGTCAAGTCGTTCCTCAGCTACGAGGATGCCTCCGCTTTCGCCGCCGGCCGCGATCCCCCGTCCGCCGCAAAGGAGAACAAGCCACCCCGATTCTACGGTGTTGCTGTCGGAAGCAAACCCGGTGTCTACACAGAGTGGACCAAGGCGCAACAGGCAATAGTAGGCTGGAAGGGGCCCAAGTTCAAGAAGTTTGACACCCGGGCGGAAGCCGAGGCCTTTGTCCGGAACTACGGCGCTGCAACCAAGCCCGCCATCTCCGTTGTCCCCGAGCTCGACGGAAACCACCAAGAAGAAAGCGAAGAGCCGCCGGCCAAGAAGGCGAAGAAGGCGGTCAAGGCAACTCCCAACACACGCAACGGCGTGATGATAGTCTACACGGACGGGAGTAGTCTGGGCAACGGCCGACTAGGTGCCACTGCCGGTGTGGGGGTTTATTTTGGCGAGGGTGACACAAGGTTGGTGCTTTTTTTGTTTCTCCTTCCCCCTTTGTCAGGCCTTGAAAGGGCCTATGCTAACATTTTACTTACCAGGAACATCTCAGAACGCCTCGGAGGCGAGACCCAAACAAACCAGCGCGCCGAGCTGACAGCCATCCTCCGCGCCCTCCAGACCATCGACCTGACCCAAGACCTGGAGATCCGCACCGACAGCAAATACTCGATCCAGTGTGTCACCGAGTGGTACATCAACTGGGAGAGAAACGGCTGGAAGACGCGTGCGGGGCCCGTCAAGAACCAGGACCTTGTCCAACTGGTACGCGACAAGTTGGAGGAGAGAGAAAGGAGTGGAGCCGGCACCCAGTTCATCTGGGTCAAGGGACACGACACAGATCAAGGTAATATTGCTGCGGATCGGTTGGCTGTGGATGGCGCGAGGAAGTAATGATACCCCATTTCTTTTCTGGGAGGAACATTTTTACCCTATGGGTTGGCAGGGAGTTCACATAGTCCCTCATGAGTGGTTTCCGAGCTCTCACTCTTTTTGGGCTAGGCGGAAGGGTTGTTTGATGTCTGGCTGGCTGTTTGCTTTTCACTTCGCATGGTCTGACACATCATCTTTTATCCTTCCTGTAGATGTATGTCACTTTGTAAGACACAAGTTAATTGCATAACTCATCCTGGGCTGACGTCCCAGTTGAGTTTCGCCCGACATCGGCATTTCCCAGTCTTCCACCCCCACCCTCACTAACACAACCTCTCAGATTACTTGGCCCGTGTCTACCTTTCCGTGAATTTTTCGGTATCAACACCCTCGTTTTTAGCGTCCTTCTTTGCCTGCCGCGCCTTCTTAGCCGGTTTTGTTGGATAGATATGCCCGTTGAATGCCTGAGCGTCCACCACGTCTGCGTGGCTTGCTCGTCCAGCGGCTAACCTAGTCAGCCATGACTCCATATCAACCAAGTGGTTTCTTAGGCACACCTGTTGCGTTTGTGGCATGCATGAGGAATCGTCCGAGGTAATCGACGAACTTGTCCCACTGGACCGGTGAGGCATATGAGCTTGCGATCACGAGAAATATCAGATGGAGAGAGATCCCTACACATTGCGCAAGATGGCCCATGCTAAAAAGCTGTGTCCAAATTTAATGTTGAGCAGGGCCCAAAGATTGGCAGCTTTCGAGAGGTACGGATTGCACCATATGGATGTTCTGACCCTTATTATGGGCAAGCCCCGAGGCTCGTTGATGCTGTGCAGGAACGAATGATGCGGGAACGTCAGGAGATCACCCAGGGTCGTGTGCTTTTATCCATGTGGTTTTGCTTGGCGGCTGGGGCACTGCCGCAAGAAGCAACCAGGCTACTTTTAGTGTAGTATTTGCAACTGATCAATTTAGAGATGTTGCCAACGGACTCAACCAGTGTAATTGTCATCAACCGAGCAGATTGGAGTCTGGTCGTAACCTTGTGGATGAAGAGCTGTGCACCGGAAGATGGATTGGACAGACAAGAACAAACCTGGCGATGAGCGATTCCATTGATGAACGGCAGAATGCCAACTGAACCTAACAGTTATGACTTGGACACCCTGCTATGAGTACTGAAGATCTTTCTTTCTCTCCTCTGTAGCTAATTACCCTGACGAAGGTTTGCCATTGTTTCATCGAGAGGACTCGAGTTTCGGGTCTTTTATTACCTCCCACCAAAAGGCTCTCGAGGAGGTCCCTGACTCCCGCCAGTGGCAAGCCCTGCGATCAAACCCTTGGTCAACATAATTAACAACCTTGCTGTCATCTACCCAAACATGGATTCTGGCATTGCCGGACAGTATCATCCAATACTTTGTTCATGGTCCATGCGTTACAGCCGTTGCCGGGCGGGAGGTCCGACCTCCGCAGCTATTGTCAACTGTACGTCATGGCGATGGGGAATGATGAATCCCGCGAGGGGAAACCCAAGCGTAACCGTATTTGAGTATCCCATTCTCAGGGGGTGCCGCCCACTCTCGCGTTGCTCCTGGCTCGTACTTTGCCTAGCCGAACCAATCTTCATATCACTTGACCATCAACATCATCACAATGCTTGCCCCCAAACAAGCCACTGTCCGTCTTCGTACGGTTCTTCAAACTACTCGATGCCTGTCAACCACGGCCGTTCGCCCGTGGGCTACCCCGACGAGCCGGCCTACGCCTACTGAGCGAACCGCTGCCGGCAACCCCGTCGACGACATTGATCTCGTCTTTGACTACCCGACCGAGGGTCAAAGCAGCCACCAGAAACAGCCCCTCGAGTCATCAGGTCTCGACTTACACTCGGCCCTGCCGCACCACCCCAAGCCTGAAATGAAAGGCCAGACGCTCGGCACCGGAAATATGGGGAAGGAGGTCGCCCCGGACAGCAACGCTATGTATGGCTCTGGATCCGATTGAGAACCGTGGTTTTAAGACGGCTGATGACCTCTCATAGGTATCGATACATGGGAATTGGCGCCCTCGGCCTCGGAGGCTTGTACATGATGATGCGACGGCAGAGTGTTGGCCCTAAGATGGAGCCGTCGGGCACAGGGCGGACGAGTCTGACCCAGCCTGGGGATTTGAAAGCCCAGAGACTGGCCGAGACTAAGAGCATGCATGCTGGTAAATGAAGTGAATTTTGAGGAGAATTGGGTGAAGACCGGTATGGCGTGTTACTTGTAATTCAGAGGGTGACAAATTGACAGAAGCTCGACGCAAAGGGGTGTAAAGGGAAAAGGTTGTGTGTATTCTCGTTTTGTATTTAGTTACTTTTCCACTATGCTCCCTTCAGTTTTGAACTGTAGCACTTCCACTCTGCATAAAATCTCCCCGTGTTGCGCCGGTAACTGTTGTCCCTTGCCGAATCCCACAGGGTCATGGGTCAGCATTGGTGGCATTAATGGAATACCCACAATGACTTTTGAGAGGATCTTCCACTGCGCATCCTTTACATGGCGTGACACAGAGCATATTGTGCAACTGAGAATGGGAATCTCCTGTGTCTGTGGGTTGCTTAGACTCCGAGGCAATTGGAGGTATGGTGTCACAGCAGGGGATCGCCGCATCGGAGATCCGGGGGACAAAGGAGAGTGGGCGGAACAGCACAAACCAAACCCTCTGAGTCAGTAAGATATGTTTATTTAAAGCTCCTGGCAGGTTTTGTGGTTCTAAACTTCTAGTCATGAGGGGCGGCGGGGCTTGGAACAAGACGACGAACAGACACTTGAAGCCGCGCCCTTGATAGAACTCAATCCAGATCGAGAAGATAATACAAGGCAAGCGAAATACGGAATTTCATATATGAACGATCACCTTTCCGGTAATTAACAATGAGCACTAACGTTAAATGAGTGAGACACGAGAAGCCAAGTGGATACGCAAGTTCGAGATCAGCAACAACAACCACCATGCGCGGAGGGATTGCAAACGACCAAGAGATTGGCCGGTACTTCCAAGACATATTGCAACCAACGCGTCAGCTGCTGCCCAATTGGGCCTTTCAATGATTTCCTGCAAATCAACTGGATGGCTGGCTGGAAGGAACCACAGACATGCTTCCCCTCAGTAGGTCTCAGAATCAGCAGAAGCACAAACATACAGCTCCCGTTGTCATTAGTATCTCATTACCTCGGTACATCGACGATGACAAGCTACTTTATACCGTCTTTCCCGGTGTCATAGCAAATTCCTCAACTAGTCAACCCTTGCTTTGCTCACTCTCTTTGATTGCACCCCGCATCTTAGAACTTCCCCAAGGAGACAACAACACTAGCAGAGCTCAACCAGACTGTCAAGATGGTTACGGTTAACATCACCCAAGTTCTTGCAAACTACATCCATGCCTTGCACATCCTTCACTACCACAGGGTGTTGGATGGCTATGGCCACCTCTCGGTTCGCAACCCAGACAACCCACCAACGTTCTTTATGATGCGCCAGCTCGCACCCGCTCTAGTTTCGGGACTTGACGATATTGGAGAATACCGCGTGTCAGATGCCGAGCCGGTCTACCCTGGAACCCCCGCAGCACCCGCCGAGAGGTTCATCCACAGCGAGGTGTTGAAGCGATATCCAGACGTCAATGTAGTGTTGCACGGCCATCCCGAGGAGCTCATATCGTACAGCATCAGCCATGTCCCGTTGCGTGCGGCAACCCACCAGGCCCCGTTCCTTGGTACATGTTACACGGCCCAATCTGAGCCATTTGAGGACATAATCATGTGCTAACGCACAACCAGGCGAGGAAGTTCCCAACTTTGACATCACAAAGTACTATCATCCGAATGACATACAAGACTTTCTCGTCCGTGACCAGCGTTTAGGTGCGGCCCTCGCGGCAGAGTTTGATCAACCAATGTCTCACTCCTTCGGCAACGACGGCAATGGTTATGGCAGAGACAGTGCTGGCACTGACCATGAGGGAGACCAAGATGACGGAGATGACGTAAATCATGGCAGATACCCCAGACACAACTTGGTTTTGATGCGATCGCATGGCTTTGCCGCCGTAGCCACTGACATCAAACTCATTACCTACGAGGGTATCTATGCTGTGCTTAACGCTAGGATTGAGTCAGAGGCGTTCAAGATTCAACATGCTTTCAAGGGGATGGCAGCTCAGAAAGGCGATGGTATTGAGTATCTGAATTCGCGGCAGATTCAAGATAGTTGGGAGACGGAGATAAAGACGGTAGAAAAGCCTTGGGCGCTGTGGGTGAGAGAGGTTGAGGTCAATCCTTTGTATGTAAACGAGTTGTCGGAGTAGAAGTTCCGAGATTGAAAACCAAAATTGTTACGAGTCGAGATGAGATCATGAAAATCATGTCTCCTTGAGAGTCAAGACAGTGCGTATTTGAAAATTGAGTTTCAATCTCCAAAGCTAGCGACATTGTCTACAGCTTAATAGGCTTGCCTTCTCCTGAGACTTATCGTCGCAATAGCTCATTCGTCCGTTGATAGCTTTGATAATAAACCCCCGTCACATTTCTTTCGCATCCATTCCCAAACAAAAAGAGAATCTTGTCCAACACCAGGTCACGGTAGAGGCCGGCGGCAAAAGTGAAGATAGTGGTTTATCTCTCCCCCGGGAAGGCTCGAACTTCCAATTTCCTGATTAACAGTCAGACGCGCTAGCCATTGCGCCACGGAGGATCTGTGATGATGTGGAGTGGCGGAGAGGCGCTGTTGTTTTTGGCTGAATTCTACTTCACCGTAATGGTCGTGGGTGTTTCCAGATCGACTGCCAGGAATGATTGGCCTAACAACATGGATGGGCAAGGCGTCGTCAGAACCATGCTGACCAGAAACAGGCGAAGAGTGTTGAAATAATCTCAGTCTTGGCTCTGGATCTGGAGAAAAATATCGCCCCTTTCCTGGGAATTCGAGTCCTGTTTCTCTATTGAGGGTGTTTCGTCATGACAACAACAAAAGTGCTGCAGTCTGCAAAGTCTTCTGGTCTCCTATTGCGAGGGTTGGGGTTAAAAAAGATTGCGGACAAGATTATTGTCTTTTCCTTGCACGAATTGGGGGGGTCGCGTCGCAACTTCATGAGATTTGCGAGATCGACGAACAGGGCCAATGGCCAATCAAAGTTCTCTTCAGCAGCGTGAGCAGAATGCTGGTTTCGAGCCTCACTCTACGGATCCGCGGCTCCAGGTCAAGACGAAATCTGGCCAAAGTTCAGATAGTTTGCCGAAAGTGCTTTCTACAGCGCGAAAATTCATTAGACAGATTGAGAGCAGTCACTCAGAAGAAAGACATACCATTGTCTAGATTGATCGCAACCGTTGATCTGAGAGGAGGCTAGAGTGACAGCCGCCAAGACAACGACGGACAGCCCCAGCAGGCTCACAGTATACCTCAAGTCGGAGTCTAGCCTGAGAGCATTTCAAGATGGCATGACTGAGCTGGCAACCCCAAAATGCAAACCAAAGTCCTCAAGTCCACCCGAGAGCTTTCAAAACTTTAGACCAAACTTTTAAACCTCCTTGGATTGGCCCCAGAATTGCAAGAGTCCCATGAACTTCCGTCACTTCCCAAGGAGTTGTTTCTTCCTAAGCTCTGAGCCGAATGTCAGAAGGAAAAGGAAATCAAAATGAAAAATAACGTCGTTGGGTGCTTCTTAGTCCAGTCTTTGACAAATTGGAAGCCGGACGTTATTTGGGAAGAGCCAATACACCAAGAGCTAGGGCATCATTACTATAGTTAACGTTAACGACGTTAATTAACTATTATTAATCTATTTTCTTGCCTCCTGGACTGGAGGCTCAACTGGAAAGCCCACCTGAGGGCAGTGGAACGGAAACTGGTGACCCAAAGCTATGCTCTGTCAAGAATCGCAGCCAAGACGTGGGGACTGGGTCTGGCTAAGGCACGGGAGGTGTACTCAAAATGCATCCGGTCGGCGCTAGCTTATGGGGCTTCATCTTTCCACATCCCCACAGAAAAAGGAGGCAAGCCAGCAACGAAGGGGATCACCAAGGATCTTGGGAAGGCCCAAAACTCCTGCTAATCCGCAATCTTGAGACAGAAACATGGGTGCCGCCATTAGACCTATACCTCAACAAACGACTTGCCGACTTCGAAACCAGGCTTCAACAACCCGCTCTCGACGACGGCCAAGGAGATAAAAAGGCCCCAGGGACCATTGTCCATGCAGCTTGCAGCAAGATACGCCGGAGGTTTTCCTTAAGGCCGAGCAACAGGGGCCGACCACGGGCCTTAAGGCCACAGAGGCCGACAGCGGTAGAAGAGGCCGCAGGAGTAATAGCGCGTTGGACCGGGGGAACCACCGACACGGACAGGGTAGTTGAAGAGGCTTGGAGAGAGAGATGGCTAAAGGGACGAGACAGTCGGGCGACGACGAGACCAGCGGATGACCTCGACCATCAACGGGAGACTCTATTCAAGGACAAGACTCTTAAGAAGCACGAGGGACTGAGCAAAGCGAAGAGCTCGTTGTTGGTCCAGATCCGAACTGGGGACATAGGCCTCCGGGACTTCTTGTTCAAACGGGGAGTCCCGAGTGTGCTGACGCCCTGCTGCGAGTGCGGGGAAGGGCGGGAGACTGTCGAACACCTGGTGATGTGGTGTTTGGCCCCGCCGTTGACTCGGACGTGGGAGAGAACAGAAGTCAGGACGCGACGGGACTTTTACTCTGTTCTACAGGGTGCCAGTCCTTCGACTGCTCGGCTGACGAGAAGGATACTGGGCTGGCTGATGGATTCGGGAAGACTGCCGATGTACAGCTTGGCTAGGAAGCTCGAGCTGGAGTAGGCAATCTGACTCTGACCCGTCGAAGGCCAAGAGGCCTTCTCTTTTTGTATTTCGCAGGCTCATTCACTGATTTCTTCCCTTAATCGTCGGTACAGGTTTTTCACCCGACCCGCAAGGGCGCGGTTTTCCTGTACAGTAAATAGCTGAGGGTCCGACATGCCCGCAGGGCACAGCGGCGTAGGAATAATAATATTTTCTTGCCTCCTACAAGGTGTCTGCAGTTAGGCTGGTTTCCAAGCTGGTTCAAGAGAGCAAAGACCGTTGTTCTGCCGAAGCCGGGAAAGACTCCGCTAGCTTATCAGACACCAGGAGGCTACAGGCCGATCGCCCTACTACCAACCCTCGGGAAAGTAATAGAGTCAGTGGTGGCTGAGAAGGTTACCCGAGCCGCAGAGACCAACGGCCTACTTCCGGACGAACAGATGGGCAACAGAGCACACCGGTCAACAGAGCTCGCGGTCCGACTAGTAGTAGCTCAGGTTCAAGAAGCGTTGAGGCAGAAAGCAACAGCATCGCTACTCCAGCTGGACATCTCAGGAGCCTTCGACACGGTTAACCATACCCGACTACTTGCCACTCTTCGAGAGATGGGCTTTTCAAGGTGGTTGGTCCTATGGACAAAAGACTGGCTAACCGGACGAGAGGCAACCCTTCACTTTGACGGCCAGGCAGCCTCCCCGACAGCCATACGGGCTGGAGTGCCTCAGGGTTCTCCCCTCTCTCCAGCTCTCTTCATTCTCTACATCGCCTCTCTATACAAGCAGCTAAAAGAACAACACCCCCACCTAGCGATAGCTGGCTTTGCAGACGACACCAATCTTATAGTCTTTGGCCGAGACCCGGAGACCAACGTCCGACAGCTGGAGGCAGCCTGGGAGACATGTCTGCGGTGAGCGGACACCCGAGGGATGGCCTTCGCTCCCGAGAAGAGCGAACTGATTCACTTCAACAAAGGACGACGGCAGTGGACCAACCAGCTAGACCTCGCCCAACCGGTGAGAGGCACCAGTCCAGTGAAGCCGACAGAATCAGCTAGGTTCTTAGGTGTCTGGCTGGACTGGAGGCTCAACTGGAAAGCTCACCTGAGGGCTGTGGAACGGAAACTGGTGACCCAAAGCTATGCTCTGTCAAGAATCGCAGCCAAGACGTGGGGACTGGGTCTGGCGAAGGCACGGGAGGTGTACTCAAAGTGCATTCGGTCGGCGCTAGCTTATGGGGCTTCGTCCTTCCACATCCCCACGGAAAAAGGAGGCAAGCCAGCAACAAAGGGGATCACCAAGGATCTTGGGAGGGCTCAAAACTCCTGCTTGCGGATTGTGGTAGAAGCTTTCAAGTCCACTCCAATCCGCAATCTTGAGACAGAAACATGGGTGCCGCCATTGGACCTATACCTCAACAAACGACTTGCCGACTTCGAAACCAGGCTTCAACAACCCGCTCTCGATAACGGCCAAGGAAGCAAAAAGGCCCCACGGACTATTGTCCACGCAGCTTGCAGCAAGATACGCCGGAGGTTCTACTCAAGGTTGAGCAACAGGGGCCGACCACGGGCCTTTAGGCCACAGAGGCCGACAGCGGTAGAAGAGGCCGCAGGAGTAATAGCACGTTGGACCGGGGGAACCACCGACACGGACAGGGTAGTTGAAGAGGCTTGGAGAGAGAGATGGCTAGAGGGACGAGACGGCCGGGCGACGACGAGACCAGCGGACGACCTCGACCACCAGCAGAAGACTCTATTCAAGGACAAGACTCTTAAGAAGCACGAGGGACTGAGCAAAGCGAAGAGCTCGCTGTTGGTCCAAGTCCGAACTGGGGACATAGGCCTTCGGGACTTCTTGTTCAAACGGGGAGTCTCAAGTGTGCTGACGCCCAGCTGCGAGTGCGGCGAAGGGCGGGAGACTGCTGAACACCTGGTGGTGTGGTTTGGCCCCACCGCTGACTCGGACGTGGGAGAGAGCAGAAGTCAGGACGCGACAAGACTTTTACTCTATTCTACAGGGTGCCAGTCCTTCAACTGCTCGGCTGACGAGGAGGATACTGGGCTGGCTGATGGATTCAGGAAGACTGCCGATGTACAGCTTGGCCAGGAAGCTCGAGCTGGAGTAGGCAATCCGACTCCCACCGGTCGGAGGCCAAGAGGCCTTCTCTTTTTGTATTTTGCAGGCTCATTCACTGATTTCTTCCCTTAATCATCGGTATAGGTTTTTCACCCGGCCCGCAAGGGCGCGGTTTTTCCTGTATAGTAAATGTCTGAGGTCCGACATGCCCGCAGGGCACAGCGGTGTAGGAATAATAATATTTCCGCAGGGCTGTGAACCAACGGGAGGCACCTGCCATCAAACGGGCGTCCTGGTGTTTTTGAAGGGGATGAGCGACTGGCCGGGTCCTCGCTTCAGATTCATTGGCTTTGACGACTCCTTCCTTAAACAAACTTAAACTGCATGGGCAGCAGGTTGTTATTTCTTCTGGCACAACCGTCCAAGAAATCCGATGATCCCACGCTTCAGTTACCAGCACCATCGGCATGGCCCACATTCTGAAAGACATCCAACACCTTGTTCGGTACGCCCACTGGGCTTACACGAACGATGACGGAGCCGAATTTCGCTCGATGGCCTCAGACCTCGGCGGGGATGTCCAATACCGCAAGCTCGAGATCGTCACCCCTTTCTTCAAGGACGCTCTCAAGGAACTGACACCCAACACCCATGTTCACTTGGGAGTTCGAAATGGAGAGACTCTGGTGCTTGCATTTCGGGGAACCGACTTTCCCTTTACCGTCGAGAACCTGTTTAACCCGAAACGATGGTGGGGGTTTTGGGGCAACGTTTGGACTGACGTGGCGTTTCACATGACCCAAATCCAATGGCTTCCTAAGAAGGCCAATCCCCCCGTCCTTGTTCATGAAGGTTTCCTGGCCGCATTTGACAATTTGGAGAAGAACGACAGGTTGCGGTCCACAATACTCCACCTCTTCTCGGGTCTCCCTCCGGCCAAGATTGAGGTCTGTGGCCACAGCCTCGGAGCCGCGTTGGCCACTCTTTGCGCCCTATGGTGCAGAACACAATGGCCCGAGGCAGACATTACATGCGTTACCCTCGGCTCACCGCGTGTGGGCAACCGATTCTTTGGCCAGAGATTCAACGACAGCAACATCCGTTGCTACCGCCTTTCCGTGGATCATGACCCCATCCCGACAGTCCCAGACCGGTACACACAAGCTGTTCCAGGCAGGCTACCCGCCAGTCACCCGGCCTGGACAGACACGGACAATAGATATTATCACGTGGGGATTCCCATTTTGCTGCGTCTGGGCGGGACGGGAGATCTTAGCTCGGTTGGCTATGGCATCGAGCGGCAGGACATCGAGGCTGAGAAAGACGCTCCTGCTCTACCCCTGGCATTTTATATTCCTTATAAAATGGGTGGTTTTCTCTGGTACTGGGCAATAAGGGGTATGCGAATGGCGCCGCAAATCTGGCGTTATCATGACCCTGCTGGATACGAAACGGTGGTGCAGCGAATTTTGGAGCAGACTCCGGCAAACACCAGCACCACCTAAAGAAGGTTGCCGTCACCCACCCCTTTGCATGAGCCATAGCTAAATACGAATTCAGCAGAATTCGTACCCCGGCGTACTCGGGTTCCACATGAGCAGCGCGAGCAGTAGTGAATATTCAATTATTTTTCTCGAACAGCGCAGGCTGCGCAGCCGCGGACTGTCGGACATTATGAGGGGATGTTGAAGAAGGGGGTCAAGGGGCCAAAGCTGAGCGCTCGTTGTTGTAGACATTAGCACTGGCAGAAGTAAATTTCCTTCTGAGACAAAAGTCAGAGCAGCCGCACATCCTTCTTTTATCAAGTACCACCACTTGAACAGCCCTGGCAGCACAGCTCTGCGTTTTTGGTGATTCCGCCTCTACTGGGCTCTTCCATGCCTTGATCAAGTACCTGAATGCCGGCAAGAATGCAGCGTTGAGGTGAGACTAACGTGGCTCGTCGGGTGGAATTCCTGCTTTGCTTTCACACTGAAAGCCTCAACGCTTACGGACTGGACGGAGTGGCCGCCTCATGATTGTCTGGGCGGGCCGAATTGAGATCTCCGGTTGCGCAAGAAGGCCCATGAGTCCGATTGGGAGATGGGCGCTTGAGCATCGGGGGTCTGTTCAGCAAGATTGTCACACGAACGGGGGCCCGGAACAAGAATCTGCCATCTCCCGAAGCCCAAGGCTGAGACACAGGAGAGGTTTTTGGCTTCGCATGCATCCGAAAATTCCACAACATGATCAAAAACGGGGACTGTTGGGAGCAAGAGTGTTTGGATTGGATCCAACAAAAAGTCTCAGGAACATGAAGATCTGCCGACGATCAACGCAGATGTTATCCCGTGCGCATGCATTCGATGAGAGGTTTCTATGATGGGAAATAAAAAAACAGTGGCTTAGAGAGCCAACTATATAAGATGATGATGCCCTGGCTTTTGCATCTATCTCTTTGACTGCCCAAAACTCAAGTTGCAGAACCCCAATCTGCGTCCATTCGCTCTTTCTCGCACTCTCTTCAGACCAACATTTAATTGTACTTTCAACGCTACACTCATCCAATTTGTGACACCTGCACCAAACATACATTCAGCATCAATGGGTCTCATCAAAGTTCTTCCCCTCCTCTCCGTCACGCTGGGCGCGTTGACTGGCGTCGCCCTCGCCGAGGGCAACGGCCAACTTGGGAAGAGGTTAGCTGGTGGTGTACTGGGGAAGTGCCATGAAGATGGTTGGATTCCTGCGTGTCCCGGTACGTCAAACGACAGGTAGTGTAGTCTGTAACTTTTCTGACTTCTCCCAGGCACCTTTCCCTGCGTTCCGCTCGGAGCATCCTGCTGCGATGACGATGTTTCGTACGCCGAGTCAGGCGAGACGTGCCCTGACGGCGCCAACGCCGATGCTACGGCCAGCACTGGTCCCGGAGCCGGCTACGGGGATTCCCATTCTGCTGGTGCCGCGGGCCCTGCGCCTACCAGCGCACCCCAGGAACATGAACACCCGGACGTCCCTGGCACCGGCATTGATTTTCTCGGCTTTGGCTCCAACTGGTACACCTTCGCCATGACCTTCCATTTTGTCAGCAAGTACTACAGCCTCATGGACCATTATACTACCCCTGTTCTCTGCTCGACCGAAGTGGCTGCCGTTACGACTGTTTCAGTCAGTGCTACCGATGAGGCCCAAGCTAGCCAGTGCTTGAGCTCCATCACTGCTGCCCTACCTACGGAGGTTCTGCCCACGGAAGTTCTGCCCACCCAGACTGAAGCTCCCGTCTACGCCCAGACTTCGGTTCCCGTGGAAAGCCCGAAGAGCGTGGAAAGCCCGAAGAGCGTGGAAAGCCCGAAGAGCGTGGAAACCCCGACGAGCGTTGAGCGTGTGTGGACTACGGTTCCTGTCCCGAAGGCATCTGGCAGCAGCGGCAGCACGTACAAGGGGACCAACGAGACGGTGGGAAGTGCCACGAGGGTGCCAATCCCGGTGGTGACGGCTGGTGCCCAGGGACTTGGAAGCTTTGGTGCTGCTGCCACTGCGGTTGCAATGCTGGTGCTTGGTTTTGCAGTCTTGTTGTAAGATGTTAAGTTGCTGAATGCCGCCTCGCGGCTGTGGCACCGAAGCAAAGTCAAAGGAAATGTGGAGGATGGGGAGCCGGGAATAATGTTCACTCGTTATCTTCTTGTATCAGGGGTTTTGGAGAGGATTAATTTCAGAAATGATCTTGTTTTACAACGGAAAGTTGCGTCGTCGATGATATCCGTGCAACTTGACTCAGGGCCCCAGGGGTGCATACGACCCTGAGGGCCGCGATGCGACGCACGTGCGAGAGGGATAGGGGGAAGAAGTCATACAATCTATCCCGAGACCAGTCAGTGGTATTTTTCGCTGGGACAGAAAGCGTCCAAGGTCGGCGCAGTCCCGTCATCCTCCTCCTAAACTCTTGCAAGGCACGCAGCCATGGGATCATAGAACATTCCCGCCCTTACGGGTGCCATTCTCTTTTCATGGGCTCTCTTGGCCCCTGCCGCACCGCAACCGACGGGACTCATCACACTCCTTGTCCTCGACTCAATGCCCATCTCTCTCGACGCTTCGGTTATTGCCATCAACACCGTGGGCACCGACCCTGTCACAAAATTGCAGGTGGCATGTCCGACGGCGGCTTCCCAGGAGAACGACGCATGCCAGTCAGCGGGAATTTACCCTGCCGAATCCACCATACCAAGGGTTTCGTCTAGGAAGGAACGACGATTTACTCGGCCGACGAGAGCACGACGACAGCACGACGACATGGATCTGCTCGCTTGGGGGATCTGGGCTTTATTTGGAGGGGAGATGCAACAAGACAATCATCATCGGCGGTTCGACGCGCACCGTGACAACGAAATATGAGCGTTCGGGTGAGGGCGGCGATTGCTACATCGCCACGCATCAGCGGCCCATTGTTGTCACAGCCGGAGTGGACAAAATCCGCCTGCGCATTACCTCACGGACATATACGCCAGCAAATATATCGTGGTGCAAAATAGTCAGATGGCAGAGGATGTGTGTTCGTCGAGCTAAACTACGATGTTTGCGGGTGCGGTCGCAACAACGTTGGTCCAACAACGGCGACGGCGTCATCCCGGGGCGGCGGTTCGGTGGGCAGCAGCAGCGGGATTGCGACACAGCCGCCGACACAGACATTCTAGAGCCAGCAGCGACGGCATCTTCGAGCAAGAGAGGTGCCATGAGATGCGGAGTCAGTGCGTTGGCCGTCCTGTTTATTTGAATGTGATGGTGCTTGGGTGATGGAGAGAGGGCGGTTTCAGTGTCGTGCCAGGAGGCTTGGACGGGCGGTTTGTCTTGAATCTTCGGTGCTGTACCTCGATTCTCATGGGCCCAGCCGCCCAAGGTTGTGCATTCCATTCTGAGGCGTCGGTTCCAGAAGGTTTGGGTTGTAGATTCAGTCGGATTGTCTGCCAAGGTTTTAGAATTTAGCAAAAGCATACGGTTTGAGGCCGTGTTGCGCGTTTTATGCCAGAAAGGTTGACGTTCGGTGATGTAACTGATGGAAGCTGGACTGCTGAATGCCCGTTGAATGCGTCGCTGCGAAGCTTCTCTTTGGTGACCCCTTGCAGGGCCCACAGATGTGGGTCACGCCAAAAGCCGCATGGCGGACCCGCAATTTCCTGTTGATCACAGTTGGGTTGCGTCCAAAGACATCCCCACTCCGCTTTGGCTTGAACTTCAACCATTCATTCCCGCTTCAGAATCCTGCTGAAGTTGACATTTGCTGGTCTAATGGCGGCCCCCGGCGATGCAGGAACCAGCACACGAGCCCTCCGGGGTGCGTCCCTGCTGATCCTGCTCCAAGTCGTCTCCCGCGCCATCACCTTTGTGGCCAACCAGCTGCTGCTGCGCTTTCTCACAGCACAGCTTCTCGGCGTGTCCACCCAGCTCGAGGTCTACTACTTGTCTGTCATCTTCTTCGCCCGGGAAAGCCTTCGGATTGCCATCCAAAGACAGGACACTTCCAGCCTCTCAACCAAGGATGACAAGCAGGATGGAAAACCCAACAGCTCTGCGCAAGCCGTCGTCAATCTTGGCTGCATCCCAATCGCCCTGGGGATCCCCCTCGCAGCACTGTTTGGCTCTCTCTACTTGAACTCAGTCAGCGCCAGCACGCTCGCATCAGCCCCCAACTTGGTCGTTTCACTCTACATCTACGCCCTGGCGGCCATTGTCGAGCTAGTTTCAGAGCCTGCATTCGTCATGATGCAAACACGACTGCAGTTTGGCACAAGGGCAGCTGCCGAATCCTTCGCCACCTTTCTACGATGCGTCGTCACGCTTGGGTCGGCAGTATGGGGCGTGAGCCGTGACCTGGGCGTTTTGCCATTCGCCCTTGGCCAGCTCAGCTACGGTCTTGGGCTCCTCGCTGTTTACTTCTGGCAAGGGGCAGGGTTGGCGAGGCGAGAAGGGTTCTCTATCCTCCCAAGGAAGATCAGAGACCCGCCGCCTACAAACGAAAAGAACCAATCTCCGGCCAAGCCGGCGTTCATCCTCTCGTACTTCTACCGCCCCACCGCCGACCTCGCCTCCAGCATGATGGCCCAGAGCGTGGTCAAGCACATCCTCACCCAAGGCGACACCTTCCTCGTCAGCATCTTCTCAACGCCCACCGCGCAGGGCGTCTACGCATTGGCCAATAACTACGGTGGCCTGCTCGCCCGTCTGGTCTTCCAGCCCATTGAAGAAAGCAGCCGCAGCTACTTCTCCCGCCTTCTCGCCCCTCCCAGCACTGCGACCCAAGACCCCAAGGGCCGGGCCGACACATCCGCCAAGGAAGCAACCACAGCTCTGCAGTCCCTTCTCAAATTCTACCTCCTTCTCTCCCTGGTGATTGCAACCTTTGGCCCCACCGCCGCCTCCCCGCTCCTCGCGCTCATTGCCGGCCCGCGGTGGGCTGGCTCCGGTGCGGCAGACTGTCTCGCCGCATACATGTGGTACATCCCTCTGTTGTCCATTAATGGTGTCGCTGAAGCCTTTATTGCGTCGGTGGCAACCGAAAAGGAGGTGCACCGGCAGAGTGCCTGGATGGGTTTGTTTTCTGTTATGTTTGGCGCTGCAGGGTTTGTCTTCTTGAGGGTGATGGATTGGGGTGGTGTCGGGCTGGTGATGGCGAATGGGATTAATATGGTTTGTCGGATCGCTTGGTGCGCGTTGTTTATCAGGCAGTATTTTGCCCGGAAGGGGGCTAAGCTGGAGATGCTTGAGGTTATGCCCTCGCCAGGGGCGTTGTTGGCCGGAGCCGCCACTTCGCAGGTAGTCAAACGAATCGTGGTCTCGCCCGTGTTAGAGGCACCGAGCACGGCAAAGGAGGCAGTGGTGGAGCTGGTCAAGCTGGCCGTGGTGGCGCTGCCTTTTGTCATTGCTGTGTGAGTACTCCAACATCGATTCCGTCTATGGTATCGTTGGGCTAACATGAAGCAGTGCCGTGTCCGAACGGCGGTTTCTCCGCAACGCCTTTCAGGCGGTCCGAGGTCAGAGACAGGGAAGCCCATAACCCCTCCCAAACATAAAGAAAGACATCCACCAATCCCATCCATTTCGGCCTTAGTCGAACGTGATCTTGGTGGCCTTCTTACTCATATCCACATCCTTAAAAAAGGCGCCGTACGCGTCGTGCGCCTTTTTCTTGACTGTCGTCCCAAACTTGAGGAGCTCCTCGGGGACAGGCTGGTTGGCGCCTTTGAGGATGTTGACAAGCCTAATTCGGTCAGTAAGATGGAGCCAAAAGGTTGGCCTGGTGGGATACTTGCGATCCAGAGTGAGCCTTGTCATGCTCGGTGAACAGCGTGATAGCCTTGCCCTTCTTGCCGGCACGGCCAGTACGGCCAATGCGGTGGACGTAATCCTCGATGGTGAGCGGGAACTGCGATCTGTCAGATACATGCCGAGCCCGGTGCGGGGTTTAAGCTTTACCGTGACGTTGATGACAAGCTTAACCTCAGGGATATCCAAACCACGGGCCGCGACGTCGGTGGCAACCAGGACGGTCGTGGTGCCAGACTTAAAGGCCTCGAGGCTCCGCGTCCGCTGGTCCTGCCGCAGATCACCGTGGATGCTGGCCACGCGGATGCCCCTCCTCTCTAGGAATTGCTCGACACGGACAGCCTCCTTCTTGTACAAACAGAAAACCAATATCCTGTCGTTCTTGGCGCTGCCCTTCTGCGCCTCGCGCAGCAGCTCCAGCAGGCGCTGCTCCTTGCCGCGGGGATCAACCACCTCAACCTTCTGCTCAATGCGGCTGTTGGCTTGCAGCTCGACCGACCCGTTGCCCTCGCCGTTCTCGTCGCCACCGGCACGTGTCCGGTTGCCAATGGTGACCTTGAGGGGGTCAACCATGAAGCCCTCGGCCAGGCCGCGCACGCTCGTAGGCCAGGTCGCCGTGAACATGAGAGTTTGCCTCTTCTCCCGCGGCGGGCAACCGCCCAGGATGAGCTTGATATCGTCCTCAAACCCCTTGTCGAGCATGCGATCGGCCTCGTCGAGGACCGCGAACATGACGTCCGACAGCGAGACACAACCCTCGGAAAGGAAATCCTTCAACCGACCGGGTGTTGCCACAATGATGTCGGCACCATTGTTCCTGCGAAGGAGCGCGCGCTGGTCGTCTTTGCTTGCGCCACCAAACAGGCACACTGCGGACAGCCCGACGAGCGATGCAAGCGACGACATGGCGGCATGGGTCTGCATGGCGAGCTCACGCGTCGGCGAAACCACAACGGCGCGCGCATAGGCGGTCCTGTCGCCCTTAGCGTGCTTTGGTCGTGGGCTGGAAGCAAGGGCCTCAACGCAGGGGAGGGAGAAAGCCATCGTCTTGCCTGAGCCAGTCTCGGCAATGCCAATCACGTCACGGCCGGAAAGCGAGAAGGGCCAGGAGGCAGCCTGGATAGGGGTCGGCGCGGTGTAGGTCGCAAAGGGGCCCTTGGAGAGGAGGGTGGAGGATGGCAGCTGCGAGAACTGCATGACGGGGCGGAGCTTGGTGCCCGACGGATCGTTGATGGAGATTTCCTTTTCCTTCAGGAACTGCTCAACATCGGCCTCCGAGACGGTATTAAGGGCCACTGTCTGGCGGTAAGAGTAAGAGGCGCCGTTGCGCTGGGCTGGCTGCGTGCTCGTCGGAACAGACACAGGGTCGGCGGTCTGGGCTGCGCTGCTGGCATTTGACAGGCTGCTCTCCCCGTCTGGCTTGGGGGTCGACTCTTCGGAGGATTTCGACTTGGACTTCTTCTCCTTCTCGGGCTTGGACTCGGCGGCGGCGGCTTCGGCGGTCTCGTCGTTCTGCTGCTCTCCGGCGATGTCTCCTGAGTTTTCCTTCTTCTGCTTCCTCTCCTTCTTATCCTTCTTGTCCTTCTTGTCCTTCTTCTCCTTCTTCTCTTTCTTCTCTTTCTTCTCCTTCTTCTCCTTCTTATCCTTCTTCTCCTTCTTGTCGGCCTTCACGGTGGAGGGGTCACTGTCGGTCGGGGCGCCGTCGATGGCTTCGGTCTTGGCCTTCTTTGCGAGGCGGGCACTCGAGTCCTCGCCCTCGCTGCGCGCGTGCTTCTTTCCGGCAGACATTGTTTGTTTGCTGGAAAATACGGGGAATTGAAGGCTTCTGCGAATCGCGCTCGGCAATCTGGGGACAGAGAGACGGCGGCACGTCCTGGAAAAATTCCAGTGGATGCCTTATCGATAAGCAGCCGCCCCTGTCGTCTGGTCTCCGCGACCCCACCACCCCTTGTCTTGGCGCCGTTCACTCCGCTCCCTGTCAACGGAAATCTCCGTCTGCAGACCATGCCAAAACCTCGGACAACCTCTCAGCATCCAGGCCCAAACAGAGTGTGCTTCCACGGTATTAATGGTGTTATTGTGCATCTCACAAAAGATGCAACAAAGGATTTAAACCGCCAAGTAATCAAGCGGCTGCTTGGAGGCGAGAGGGGCATGGTCAATTCCCACCTGGTACGCTGGACGACGGCCCTTGTTGGAGACCGTGGCGACGGATGGCTAGCCTCATCAACGGCCGTGTTCAGGGGTGAAGGTATTGGAAGAGCTTCAAGGACCAGAATGGCTAACTGACAATGGATCGATCTGGAAAAAACCCTGATTCCTAACATGTCTCGCCAGGATTATCGCCTCAGCACGGTTTCTCGACCAGTATACCTGTGCAAGTGGCACTGCGTCCGGCGCTGGCCACCTATCCATGAAAACTGTTGTACATGCTGGACTGGAGGACGGTCCAACAATAAGCATAAAAGCATGGAGGATGTACTGACGGTGGGCTGTGGCTCGAGTTCTCGTGTCAATGATCAATCTGCCCCACAGCCGCCATAAAACCCGAGGCGACACTGGTAACTTCAAGTTCCAATACGCCCGGGTCAACCGGCTGAATGCCGCTTGCGCATTGAAAATTAGCTTCCAGTAAATTCCGGTCGTTTTTCCTGTCTCTACCAGAAACCAGAAGTGTCAGGGAAAGTAAAAACCACAAGGACTCGACGCGAGAGGAGCTGTGGAATGATGTCTTCGCCGTGGATAGTTTTAACCCTGACCTTCCTCAGGCTCCAACACACGAAATTCACTCCTCTGGAAACTCTTCATCTTACTGCCACTTCCTCTCGCAAATATTTCAACAATCGCCACCGATTCTCTTCCACTCACCAATCCAACAAATCTCCTGAACCTTCCAAAGCGTCACATCCCATAGTGAGCAATAGACTGCGATGCCGCTTGCGCAGGGCAAACCTAGAGCGACCAGCCAGGTTCTCTCTCGTTTCTCGAATCTAGGTTCCGGAATCCACCGAACTTTTTGACATTCCAAAAGCTTCAGTCAAACGAGCGACGGCTGCTCGTCAAGTCCGAACCACTATTGTTTTCTCGTTAATTCATCAATTTTCTCCAGATCTCCCAAAGCGCTCTCAATCAGCGACCGGCCATATTGATTGCCTCTTGTTGGAATATCTACGCCAGAGTCCAGTCCGGGCAGGACGACGCAACAGGGGGGGTTATTACCGGGGAAGTAGTCATGTGGCCTAGGGCCTCGGGGACGGCTGCTTAAGCTGCAATGTCCGCACCCCCTCATTCTTCCCCTCTTAAAAGAAAGAAAATATAATCCACCTGAACCACCAAGCTTGCACGTCCCTCTCAAGAGAAGAGGGTATTTGCTCTGTGTTTCCAATGTATCGCGATACCTGGTATTTCTTACACCTCTTTTTTAGGTTTTTCACCCGGCCCGCAAGGGCGCGGTTTTCCTGTATAGTAAATGTCTGAAGGTCCGACATTCCCGCAGGGCACAGCGGTGTAGGAATAATAATAATAGTTAGTTAACTTAGTTAGATTAAGATGCTATTTAAGATATCCCCTCCTTCCCGCCATTAAGTTTAAACCATCTCATCGCCCCTCAAGCGTTCGCTGCCACCCCAGCCGGCCTTTCTCGTAAACGTGTGCGAGCTTTCCCAGGCGGGGGCGTAGGCGAAGGGCGCGTAGCGGTTCAGAGGAATATGGTTGTAGCGCCAATCCCAGACAGCGGCAAATGTCATGCGGTAGGCGCTGAAGGCCATAATGGTGCCGATGACGGCACCGGCCAGGAGGTCGTACCAGTGGTGAAATTCGTCGATAGTAAGGGCGCCGGCGATGAGGCACGCACCAAGGAGCGGCATGTAGGTCACAACCAGCTTCCACATGCTAGGGTGGTAGTTGGAAAAGACCTTCAGCTTAGCGTTGAGGTACAGGTACAGAAAGACCAAGCCCGCAAAGGCAGCTGTCGCGTGCCCGCTCGGCATACTCTCGAGCGCGTCGTTAATCTCCTTGCGGTCACCCGTACAGATCTCGCGCGTGTAGTACAGGGCGTCGTAGCCGCCAGAGCCGTTTCCGCCCGTTAGCCGTGAGATGTCGGGCTTGCAGACGGCGAGAAAGTGGGGGCGCAACCCGCCAATCAGCCACTTGATAAAAACCTGGAAGACAGCGGCGGTGATCAGGCTGTAGAGAAGGCCGATGACTGCGTTGTTGAAGTCCCAGAAGGATCGGATGCGGAACTGCATGCAGAGTATGATGAAGATGGGGATGACGGAGGCGAGGAACGCGGCCAGCCAGATCGGAATGATCTCCTTGCGGGAGGGATAGGCGAACTGGGGATAAACAACCTCGCCGTCGGCGAACTGGACAGGAAAAGAGCGCGATGGCGCGGGAGGAGCATAGTAGACACCTAGTCCGACGGCGCCCAAGACGACCATGGTCAAGATGTCGAGCCATGTCCCCTTAAGCCACTGCCCAAAGGTTGGTCGGGCGGACATGGCGTAGGGCACGGTGGCATTCTGGTGCTGCCTTCGTCCATGTTTCTCACCGGCGCTGGAAACTGGGCCATTTTGCTGACGGCGAGAAAAGAAACCCATGATGAGTTGACGGGTGACGGTGACAATTGATGGTGACGGATGACGGGTGTTAAATGGTCCCGGTGAAATGTTGGCGGGCCGAGGTGGGCTGGAATTTGGAGGGACGGTGCCTGCACCTTTGCACCTTGCTCTGGCAGAAGCAGAAGCAAAAGGTTTTGTCCAGGGGGTTGAGGAAGTGACTGCGGTCAAAAAGGTCAATAGAAGCGAACTAGAAAGGCTGCTTGAGAACACTTTAAAAGGCTGAAAAACATACGGTGATGCTGTCACTGAGTTTCTGACGTCACTCACGTAGCCTCGTGGTACGTGTATGCCCTTGAGCAATGCGAAAAACTTGGCAGGAACTGCCTGCAAAGGCGATGATCTGTGCCGAATTGAGCTGAGCTTTCATCGGATTTATTTCAATGCACCTATTACACAAGGAACTCCGATCTGGAATTAAACAGGAAATGCAAAACCAAATGAATTGACCGGTAACGTCATCTACATCCAGTTTGGCTTCTTGCAATCCGTCCCAATTTACCCTAGTATTAATGACTTTGGCGGTTCCAGCAACGCTGCCTCCGACGACACAGCAACCTTGGCAAGATGCAGCTCCGGAGCTTGTTACTCTACTCTCGATTATCCTCGATCTTTTGCCGCTACTTGCGATGGCCGTCGGGAACCAGAAATCACCTGACTCCTCGACCAGCCTTCGACCATCTGGCCGTCTTCAAAAGTGATCTTCGAATGCGGAAATAAAAATAAAGAGCAAGCTCAACTCTGAAGAAAGACCGTTACGGCTGCGGCTGCTCAGAACGAAGCCTCGTATTGAACTGGTGCACCTCACCATAAACCCACAACCACACCACACCCTTCTTCTGGTCAGCGAAGCCTGGTGACGGTGAAGTCGTGAATTTGGGGGAGGAACGAAGACTTCAACAAGTCATGGCTCAAGGCGACTCCAGCGTCGTATGCATGGCACACTTCTGACACAATCAGCTCTGTCCCTCCAGTCAGAGCATCCATCCCCTCCCGTCTGCACTGAGTATGTTCCTCCGAGATCTCGTCGTCAGAAAAGAATGTTGATTGTCCCGCCTGCCCCCCTCTCTCAAGAGAGAAAGAGAGCAAAGCTCTCGCAAGCCTATCTAAAAACGGCGTGGCCTGCACGTGAGAAAGTAAAACAAAAAATGCAATATCGAGGTCCCCCACTGTCTCCCCTGCACGTCAGCGGGTCCAACTATCAGGCCCCAAACCCAGTGGTTTTTGCTCCAGTTCAGTAAGACGAGCTGGCGAGGAATTGCGGAGACCAAATCAAAAAGCGACGAAAAAGAAGTTCATGACACTACGTTTTGAAGGATTCGATTCTGTTGCGTTTGTAGTTGTCTCATTTGCTTTTCCGAAGACGGATATCGTCGAGCATAAGATTTACCATCTTTTCTTTTGTGATGTTTGTGTAGGAAGGACCAACTCGTTCTGGAAGGAGAGAGGTAATATGAGTTGGCTTGTCGTCTTGGTAGGCTGCTCGAAGTTAACCACTTCCCTAGTTCATTCGAACTCGCGATTCACGTCAAAGCAACAGACCCTTGATCAGATATGATTATGGCTAGTGAAGCATGCTTCAGAGCTGGCTTCTTCAGCCTCTAATCCGGCTCACGTTTCGCGGACTACCACACCATTTGACGGCTTGGCGACTTGACCTTTGCGGATTGGGTTCCTCCTGACGCCTTTGAATAAGGTCCCTCTAATCTTGTTTGGAGTAGCCCCGGCTTGTTGTCTGAGTATTAGCAAAAGTCTCCTTCTAAGGTCAGGACAATCCACTACAACCGATCTTCAAGTGCATGGAATTTTGAGGTGGCGTGTTGCCTGACAGAGTCAAGACCCCCGAGTCTGTGCCTCACGGCCACAGACCCCTGAGCTTCTTTGGGATGCATGCAGACGGCAGACCAACAGACCATCCCGCCTTCCGCCAATCGGACCTGTCCCAAAGCTCACATCCCCCTGAACAGTCCGGGGAATGAGGGGAGACGATCGGATCAGTGCTTGGGGAACCCTGGCCTTGAAGACGAACAAGACACTTCACATGGCGCCATGGGCGGGAAGGGACACTAGTCGGTCCGGTCTCAACCTCGAAGAACCTCAATACTACTCTGGTTGCATGAGCATCATCTGTTTTGTCTGTAATGCGACGCTACATCAGGAAGCCCAGCCGTGCCTGTTGGCCTTAATTTCTTCGGACGTTCAACGAATCCGAAGGGACCCTGACAATGGGACAGTCTGACAGGGTTCAAAAGGGGGAAATATACCTTCTGGCACTCTTCAGGAGAATAATGGACATCTTGACTTACCTCTACTTCTCTCGGCTTTTTAAAGGAACTGAAGCAAACTACAACCAACACACACTATGTGCGGAATCTCGGTTAGCATCGCCCTCAAACGGCCGGAGCCGTCCTCTCCCATCAGCGACCCAGCAACCCGCTCCGCCCTCGAGACAGAACTCAGCGCAAGTCTCGACCTAATCGCCCATCGCGGCCCCGACGCAAAGGGCATCTGGATCAATCACTCCGCCACCATCGGTCTGTCTCCTCCCGTCCCCCTCCTTTCCATCCCCTGACTAACAACTCCCCGCTCCAGGCCTCGGCCAAAACCGCCTCGCCATCAACGACCTTTCCCCCAAAGGCACCCAGCCGCACCACTCCCCCAACAACAAAATCCACGCCGTTGTCAACGGCGAGATCTATGATGACCTGCAAGACACACTCCGCACGCGCCTCGCCACTGAGCACGGCTACGCCTTCCAATCCCACGCCGACACCGAGCTAGTCGTGGCGCTCTACAGTGTCTACGGCGCGCCCGCGTTCCTGAACCACCTGCGCGGGGAGTTTGCGCTAGTGATTTACGACGAGGAGAAAAATGTTGTGATTCTGGCAAGGGATCGATATGGGATTAAGCCGCTTTGTTCGGTGATTGTAAATGACGGCGGGGGTGGGCAGAGGTTGTTGATTGCCAGCGAGGCCAAGGCGTTTTTGGCTATGGGGTGGGAGCCTGAGTGGGATGTGGCTGCTGTTGTGGAGGGGACTATGCAAGGGCATGCGAGGACGATGTTTAAGGGGGTGAAGAAAGTTGCCCCGGGGAGTTGGGTGGAGATTTCAAACGGTGGAGAGATGTGTGAGAGGAGATATTGGAATTTGGAGTACCGTGATAAGGTAGGTCGTTGGCGAGGTTGACAATGGTTGAGTTGTGGCTGATTTTCTGTACAGCGCGAGGTTGAGACACGGTCTGTGGAAGAGATGATTCTTGGGGTGAGAGAGAAACTCACCGAGGCGGTGAAGGTGCGTCTGAGGGCTGATGTCCCTGTCGGCATCTACCTCTCTGGAGGCATCGATTCGTCTTTGCTGGCCGGTATTGTGACGCACCTCGTGCGTGAGGAGGGCATCCGCATCGGCAACCAGGACGCAACCAACCGCATCTGTTGCTTCAGCATTGAGTTCCCAGACGGTTCCGGCTTCAACGAGTCAGGTAAGTCTTCCCGCTCCAAATAACTAGAAAGGCAACTCTAAAACTTGAACAGACATCGCCGAGAGGACTGCAGACTGGCTGGGCGTTCAGATTCTCAAAAAGCATATGGACGAGGAGACACTGGCCGAGAACTTTGCTGACTCGGCGTACCATTCTGAACAACACAATGTCGACCTAAATAGCGTCGGCAAGTTTATCCTCTCAACTCTTCCGCAAGAGAACGGGTATAAGGTGGTGCTCACCGGCGAGGGTGCGGACGAGCACTTCGCCGGCTACCCCTTCTTCTTGCCTGACAGCCTGATGGAAGCAGATCTGTCCATGCCCGACAGCGAGCTCGCCAAGAGCGCAGAGTTGCGCCAGAGTTTACAGCTGAGGCTTCAAAAAGGAGTTTCAGCTCTACTTCACGACGCGCTCAAAGGCGGGTGGGTTCCTTCACCCCATGGATCAGAGCGTCTTTGGTCCCGTTAACAACGTCCGGGCGCTGGGCTGGACGCAAGCCTGGTATCCCTCACTGCACATATTTGCGCCTTGGGTGCGCGAGAAGTGGGCAGGCAACGATTGCCGGCTGAACGTCATCAACGAGACATTGCCCGATGCCTTGGAGAAGATCCAAAACAAGTGGCATCCCCTGCACGCATCCCAGTATCTTGAGACTACGACCCTGCTGCCGTACAATCTGCTCACCTGCCTGGGTGACCGCAGCGAGATGGCGCACAGCGTCGAGGCGAGGCCGCCGTTTCTGGACCACGTGTTTTCTGAGTACGTCAACAACCTCCCGCCCAGTCTCAAACTGGCATACACCCCGGACGCGACCGAGGCACCCCGCACTGGTGGTCTCCCCTGGGGTGACGGCAGGTCGGTCTCTCAACTCTTCACAGAGAAGTGGATTCTTCGCGAGGCCGGCAAGCCGTACCTCACCGAGGAGCTGTACCACCGCAAGAAGCAGCCGTACCTTGCCCCTAACAGGTGTGCGTCGGATGGCCCACTCCACAAAAAGCTCAAGGAGATCTGCACAAAGGAGGCTATTGAGAAGCTCGGCTTTGTGGACTGGGATCTTGTTGAGCAGGCGCTGGACAAGGCGGTCGGGGAGGACGCGGACCCTTTGTCCTTCAGAGTCTTGCTTGTTGTTGCATCTTGGGTGGTCATCGGTGAGAGGTTTGGCGTCAAGCCTGCGAAGGTGAATGGGGAGGTTGAGACCGAGAACGG
This sequence comes from Collariella sp. IMI 366227, assembly GCA_027946355.1. Classification (NCBI taxonomy): domain Eukaryota; kingdom Fungi; phylum Ascomycota; class Sordariomycetes; order Sordariales; family Chaetomiaceae; genus Collariella; species Collariella sp. IMI 366227. The sequence continues at coordinate 30,913 of JAPEUS010000026.1, read as the reverse complement.
CTTCTGAGGTGAGGGATCGGATAGTGGAAAACTTAAGGGACTCTACTTTTAAAGAAGCAGCTTTTAGACTCGGACCATTATTTTAAAACACAGCATTGAAGTCTTGAGTAGTGCACAGAGTCATAATCACTAAATTGTCTCTGGCGTAGAGTCAACACGGACGACTCTCCAACAACCGTGGGTCAAAAGACAGGTATATCCACTGCTCTCGACAGCTCATTCAAGCGAATGGTATAAGCAAACGTTGACAATACTAGTAGAAAGAAAGCCATGGCTTACATGGTTGACTGGTCATGTGCTAGGCGCTCTCGCGGCGTTGCTGTTCTCGCTCTTTGGTCTGCTCTCAGTTTCTTCACTACCCTCGTCAATGAAATCTGTCGCAAAGATGTTGGCGGGAAGTACCTTAGTTCATATTGCTGCTGGCTTGCCTTTGAAATTTGCTTCCCTTACTTTTATGTCTCATGGACCTTGACCAAATACTGCAAGAGCCCGCCTGCCTTCAGTAGTTCTATGACGCACCGTGGATCTCCTTGTGGCCCATGCAAGAAAAGACCCCAACAGGACGTAGTTTTTGTAAACAAGAGGTTTGAAGGCAAAGTTGTTGCGGCCGTTGAGAAGGTTGCTAATTACGAGGATGGCTATGCTAGAGCCGGCGTGGATCAGAAGCACAGTACAGCGAAGCCAAGCAATATATTGTGTAGTTAAGTAAGTAAACGGCAATAGGACTGTGTAAGGGCTTCGGCAACTGTTGAGATTCACGGCCATCGCGCGAGTTGAGTTTTTTGAAACTCAGGCGGTCTTATAGTTTCATCGCTCTCTTATGGAGGTTTTGAAGATACAAATTAAGGGATCACGGCTCAGGTGTCTCTGTTGCGCGGCTTTTTGGTAAGGGTCTCCCATTCTTGCCAGGTTTGTCGTCCAAGTGATCCAGTCACGAGAATGGCAGAGTGGAAAGGAGAATTGATCTCTATTAACCCGTATGGCCAATTATTCATCGGATATTGATAGGCATGCGGGGTTGGTTCGGCTGACGAAACAGATCCATGATCTTTTCAAAGGTGGCCACGAACGATCCTCCTTTCAATCTGTTCCTTTGTGGTGGCTCGTCTCTTGCAATTGCCCGCCCACGCCATACGACCTCGTCATTGAAGGCTCCAAACCATTTGAGCTCCAAGCTTTGAATAGACATGTCCCACCCGGAGCAGAGCGGAGACTCAGACCGTTTATGAGAACGAAAGCTGATCCGAACGTCAGTCCTCCCCTACCTTTCCACAGCTGGATTGCCCCTAACTGTTGACACAAGGTTTTACCGGACAATTCAACAAACTCTCCGCGTGCTGATTGAGTTTACACTCCCGATAAGATAGGTCAGGCTTGGACGGCACCAGCGGGGAGCATCATCCGCATCAGCACCCCAGAAGGACCACAAGTTGGCGACTTGAACGTTTGGAATGCGCAAAACCCAAAGGAGCGCTTCTGAGCGTCACGGACTCGTCAGCTGCACGTCACACACGTTTCAGCTTACGACCGTTTGTGGTCATGCCTTCCTTACATGCGGCCTCTTGTGACAATCATTTCGGACACCCTGTCGTGGTATGGAAAAGATCAGCATGGCGGCCGTGTTCATGATCTGCTCGTCACTTGCTGCTACCCCTACATCAGCTCAGTTCTGAGCGGAGCTGAGTACAACTTCCACTGCCATTCGAACCTGACGCGTGCCGTGTTGCCATTTGGGCTCGTTGAGTCGATGTGCACGATGTTATCAGGGGGATAACATATTCAGGTGACGGAATTAGATGCAAAGGGCAGGTACCTCATGAGTCCCTCCAAGGCCGGGAAGGGGGGCCACATGGAGTTTCTGGCCAAGCAGGAGAATGTTTTGATGGCATTGAGTGAGTTTTCGTTTTCTTCAGCCAGTCCATTACAGATCACGGCTAACACCGAATCACAGGCACCTGCCCTGGGGGAGACCTGTCCCTCTGGGGGTTTGGGGCCGACATTGAGATTGAGAAGGAGATGGTCAAATGGTGCTAGCCTTTGAAGGCCCAGGTCTTCCAGCTCGAAGATAACCATTCTTCCAAAAAGGCCGGTTGGCTGCCAGCAGAAACATCCAGATATTAAGGAAAGCACGGCATGGTCGTGGCTGAGGATAGGGAGCCTGAAATAACTCGGTCAGGAAGGACTGAGCTCTGGGGACCATTGTAACTGCCGCCTTGATTTTAAGTTTGATCAATTGCGTTGACAAGAGAGATTCTCCTGCCCTTCGACGCTGAGTTTCGGGCGTTCAGGTTCAATGCACTATGCTCAGTGCTAACAATGCGTCCTCTGCTACAAGTACCTGGAAATAAAATCATCTGACCTCTAACTTCCCTTATTTTTACCAACGATCATGCTGCCTTTTCTCAACCAAACACTTTCGCAAGCTTTTGGGTGGTGGACGATGAAGCAGAACTCTGCACCCAGCTCACCGAACGCCACAGAAAGGAGCAAAATTCGAAGGGCAATGGTCGCCGTCCCCTTTCTCGTACTCTCCGTTGTTGCGGCCTTGGTCATGAACCCCCAGCCGGCAGTGTCTTCGGCAAAGGATATTCGGAACAGCGGTCAACTTACCTCGGGCGCGCATACCGTCCCAATCCTCACCCATTTCTATCATGTGAAGACGCTGGATAATATGTAAGAAGATACTTCAATTGGCCTGATTTATCCTCCGAGAGCTGACAGTAGTGCAGAGTGTCGTTGCTCAACATGTTTTTCGCACCAGCCGTTTACGATGGCCAGTCCCTTTCCCGGATGCAGGCCATCTCGTTTCTAGCAGACTCGTCGGTGCTCCTGTTTGTGCTCTGGTATGAGTCCCTCCGCAGCTCCAAGGGACGATGGTTTCTGCGAATGTAAGCCACTGGCATTATTTTCACAACAATATTGCGTGGCAAGACACTGACCTGGTTTAGACCGATGGCGTTTGCCCTCGTAAGTCAGGTATTGGGCATGGGAATCGTCTGCCCCGTCTACCTGTTTACCAACTACACCTTCTCGCACGTTCATACCGCCCTGAGCTCCCCCGTATCGCCAGCCAAGTCTCTGGCAGTCCTGGCGGGTGTCTTGCTGGGCTACCTACTCCCAGCCTGCGGGATGTTCTTCTGGCCAAGTTTACCTGAACGGCAAGGCTTCATGTACATCTGGCAGCTCTATCCGGCCTACTTGTCTCTGGTTTTTCACGCGGTTTTGAGGATATCTGCCTGGTTAATGGCGCGTTCCAGGGAATCTTCTCCGGTTGGGCTCCGTCGTCTTGCCTTCAGACTGTGCATCGGGTTACTGACATGCATCACCTGCGGGATTTGGCTGTGGACTGTGTGGGCAAAAGGCCTTGGAGCTGTTTTTGTGCCAAAAGCTATGCCTAGAGCGACCTTGCCCAACTTTGCTGCTTTTTGTGGCGAGTTCCTGCGCTGGGATGAGCTGTTTACCTTCAGCTCTGCAATTCTGTGGCTGGCATATTGGCACAAGGAGGCCCAGGGCCTGGGATTGACGCGGGTGACGCTGCCAGTGATGGGCTTGTGTGGTGCTCTCGCTCTTGTGCTTGCCGGACCGGGCGCAGGCCTCGGAGTCTTGTGGCTGATGCGGGAGGAGATACTGATCTCACAGCCTCCCTTATAACGAGATTCTTTTACGATAGACCTTAAATGTAGTTATCCGTTAACAATAGCCGAGCTACGTTCCCAAGTGAACGTGTTGGCAGGACCTCTGCAGTGGTTGAGACTGACACGCCAGCGGCCAACCAGCACTCGGGGGTGACAAACTGGCACTCATTGTCTAAATCTGCTCATTGGATCTCCGACGTCACCAGTCACTGAGATTATCAGATATGAGGGATAGGCCTGATAAATGGGTTCGCCACGTTGCAGAAATTGGAGTTGAGAATTGCTTGGGTTGATCCCTGTCATCCTCCAGTTTCGTGCTTAAGCGTCGGATTGCGGAGCATTTATCTCCGAGGTGGGTGTGGATCAGATTATTGCTCCGCTATGACGACATCACTTCCAGCATCTCCGCCGTTCGGTTTGAGCGGGAGACGCACCAATCAAAAGGCTCTTGATTACAACTCTCCCCACAAGGCTGGCCCCTTGCCCGCAACTTCCCCAGATCTCCAGCACTGAACGGCCAGAACATCAGCATCAGTGACGGAGAGTGCAGCCAAAGTTACGAGATTGGTTACCTCCTTCTGCTCACTTTACTCTGCCGTGCGCCCAATTGCCACCCCATCAATTGCATCTCCTTATATGCCCTCACCACTCTTCGCTTTTCGCAGTGCCCGCCTCGCCTTTCGCGTCCGACAATCCCCCAGCTTCGCCTTTGACCATCTCCTGACGAAGCACCAGCGCCTGTTTGCGGCGGTAACTCCCAAGATGGAGCAGGAGTACAAGCTCAAGGGAGTTTCCTCACTCTCTCTACAGCCTGGCGAGAAGCAGGAGGTCGAGGTGGAGGGACTTGACGCTAAGGTCCTACTCCTGAACGCTGCTGGAACGGTGCAGGCCGTCGGTCCTCGCTGTACGCACTACGGTGCTCCGCTCGCCAAGGGTGTCCTGGGAACGAACGGGAAGCTCACCTGCCCGTGGCACGGAGGCAAGTAATCAAGTGATCACTCAGACATCCTCAATTGCACTCTTCTTCTCTTCCTGATTGCCTGTTCCTAGCCTGCTTCAATGCCAAGACTGGCGATGTTGAAGATGCTCCCGCGCTCAACGCCCTCCCCCGTCTTCAAGACAACCGAACGCGACGGCGCTGTTTACATCACCGGAGATGCCGAGACGATCAAGCAAGGCAATCGGAAGCCCAATATCAAGTGCTCAGTGAAAGGGAGCGATAAGGTTCTCGTCGTTGGCGGAGGTTCGGGCGCTTTAGGTGTTACCGAGGCACTGCGCGGCAGTGGCTACCAAGGCGCCATCACTGTTATATCCAACGAGGGGTATCTGCCCATTGACAGGCCGAAGCTCAGCAAGGCCTTGATGACAGATCTAGCGAAGCTACAATGGCGCGACGAGGGCTGGTTTAAGAGCGGGAATGTGGACATTGTGCAGGACGAGGTCACGGGGGTGGATTTCGCCACCAAGACGGTCACAACCAAGATGGGCAAGCACGAATACACTAAGCTCGTCCTCTCAACTGGTGGTGTGCCCCGGGGGCTACCTCTGCCAGGGTTCAAGTCGCTCGGCAACATCTTCACCCTCCGTAACGTCCACGACGTCAAGCGTATCGTTGAAGCCATTGGGGAAAAGGGAAAGAAGATCGTCGTCATTGGCTCCTCATTCATCGGCATGGAAATTGCGGTGGCTACCTCAAACGGCAACGACGTAACGGTTGTTGGCATGGAAAAGACTCCTTTGGAGCGGGTCCTTTGGCGAGCAGGTCGGCAACATCATCCGCAAGGGGGTCGAGGCGAAGGGCGTCAAGCTTTACATGTCGGCGGGCGTTGAGAAGGCTGAGCCGTCTTCCTCCAACCCATCCAACGTCGGTTCCGTCTATTTGAAGGATGGCACTAAGCTTGAGGCCGATCTTGTCATTCTCGGCGTTGGAGTCGCGCCGGCAACCGAGTTTCTTAAGGACAATGCCATGGTCCAGCTCGAGTCCGATGGCAGTCTGAAGGTGGATGAGACGTTTTCGGTGGTCGGCCTCAAGGACGTGTATGCCATTGGGGACATTTCGACACACCCGTACCGCGGCCCTGGCGGAGACGGCAAGTTCGTTCGCATCGAACACTGGAACGTGGCGCAGAACTCGGGCCGGAGCGTGGCAAGCCATATTTTGAATTCGAAGCGCACGCCCGAATTTTACACACCTGTTTTCTGGAGCGCCCTGGGGGCGCAGCTCCGGTACTGCGGCAATACGATGGCGAGTGGCTTTGACGATGTGGTGCTGCAAGGAGAGCCGGATGAGGGGAAGTGGGTTGCTTATTACACCAAGGGAGAGACAGTCGTTGCCATGGCCAGCATGGGGCGTGACCCTGCCATGGCCCAGTGTGCTCAGCTCATGTCGCTCAATCGCATGCCCAGCAAGGCGGCGCTCCAGGGCGGTCTGGACATCATGAGCGTTGGCCCTCCACATTAAGAGAGTAATGGTTCAGTAATGAAACCCTAACCCTAATTTTGAAAACTTTTCCCTTTCTGACACAGCCGAGCGCAACGTAAATTGTGAATTGAACAGTGCCATTGGGTTTGTCCAGTCGCATGCCTCCTTGCCTTGTTGCAGCACAACTCCAAGGATCAGTGCAAGTTTTACTGATGACCTTCTTGTGGACCATGGTTGGCCTGTTGCATGTGGTTGCTAGGACTCTGGTTGTCTTTCTTCTCTTGTTGCTTGCCGCCGCCATATACCGCCTGTTCTTTCATCCGTTGGCGGCCATCCCCGGGCCCAAACTGGCTGCTGTTTCCAACATCTGGCAGGGCATTCATGTGAGAGACGGCCGAGCTCCCGAGTTGGCAAAGACGCTTCACCGAAGATACGGACCCGCGGTCCGCGTGGGACCAAACGAAGTGTGGTTCAACTCTCCAGAGGCATTCAAAGAGATCTACAGTATGTACTTCAAATTCAATGGCTCGTCTTCTCTGCTCGCAAGACTGACTATTACAGGCGCCGGTAATGGCTATGCGAAGTCTGACTTTTACTGTAAGTTCCACGTTGGCGCAGTTGAGTTGGTCTGACCTCCTTAATAGTGGCGACTGCTCTCAACAAACCAAGGTTGGACTGGCAGCTCAACGCTCACTTCCCCGACACACTTGACTTTCTCTCTGAGTTTGATGTTGGTCGTTACAGGCTGCAGAGGCGGCTTATTGGGCCTCTGTATTCGGTATCCAACATTAAGAAATTCGAGCCGGCTGTGGACGCGGTTCTCAAGCATGCGGTTTCCGAACTCAAAGCCCTCGGCGGCGCAGAGGTCGACCTCAAAGAGTGGATGCACATTATCGCAGTTGAGTGTCTCGGCGCCGTTGTGCTCTCATGGTCGCCCGGCTACATTAAGAACCGGTCCGACGGTGGGACGAGTACTCAGAGCTACCTTGGTTGGAAGCGGAAGAGCGTCTTTGGTCTCTTCCCAACTATTACTAAACTGTCGTTTCTCTCAAAGGATGTCGGCCGTGCTTTTTCTAACACCTGGGGAGTAACCTTCAAAACTCCAAGAAACTTCAAACCATTCTTCACAGTAGGTGCTTTCATCCCGTCGAAGGAATTTTTTTCTGGAATGTACTGATTAGTCTCATCAGCCAGTGTCCCAGAAGACGTCCAAGAGGGTCACCAATGCTCTGCGTGAGCCTTTCCACCCACGAGCTCAGAAAGATGGCCGTCAAGACCTGCTCGCAGACCTGATCCAGCTTCACAAGACACGGCCCGAATTCAACGAGAGTTACCTGCGCCGCCTTGCTGTTACCAACTTTGGCGCCGGCCACGAAACCCTGTGCTCGACACTCACTTCGGCGATGGCCATGATCGGGTGCCACCCCGACGTCCACCAAAAAGTTGCCCAAGAGGTTCGCCACCGCCTTGCACCATCGACCCCCAAGGATGCCGTCCGCCTTTGGTACACACACGCGAGCATCAAGGAGGCCCAACGACTGCACCCTGTCATTGGCATGGCACTCCCACGCAAGGTACCAGCAGGAGGGTTATCCCTCCATGGTTATTTCTTTCCTCCTGGCATCACAGTGGGGTGTAACCCAGTAGCACTGCATCAAAACTTTGATGTATTTGGCGTGGATGCGGATAGGTACAACCCGGAGAGGTGGTTTGGGGACGATGTCCAGGCTACCCGGATGATGGAAAGGATAAGTTTGACATGGGGAAATGGGGGGCGAGCTTGTCCTGGCAGACACCTTGCTGAACTCGTCATTCATAAAACCATTTCAGCGCTACTTCAAGAGTTTGACTTGGAGATCACGGCCATGCCTGAAGAGAGCGAGATGCCACGCTACTTTATGGCTATGTTCTCGGGGGTGAAGGCAAGGTTTCGCTCCGTGGATGAGAATATGAAACCCTGATTAATCACTAAACAAAAGAAAGGGAGACCAATTTTGTGCGGTCTTCACAACAATCAGTAGATCGAACCGGCCAGACGTTTGGTGGCAACCCAAATCGGCCAAGGACCCGGTTCCCCGTGCTTGAACGCACTTTGTCAGATTGAGGTCATGGTCAAGCCAGACATAAGACCGTGGATCATTTCTACACCCCAACGCACACAATACCAAGCCGAAGTTCAGCTCCAGCTCTCTAGCAATATTGCATCAGCACATCACCTACCGAAAATGCACCCAGCTCGATTTGGTGTTGTGCAGCAACGTCTGGGCATGCGGCTCCCTGGTGCCGTGACCATCGCTCGTCGTAGCCCTCCCCGGTTTCAGCAAACTCGCGGTGTCGGTATGGTCAACAGGAGAGACCTGGACAACATGGGTGGTCCTGGTGGTCAGGAGCACTATCCCGAAAGCAATGCTTTACGGAGGTATGGGTTCTGACTTTCGATCTAGTTGGGTGAATTGTATTAACACTCCTTGATTCTCAGGAGATACGCCATGACAACAATGTATGGAGTTTTGGCTGCGTGCTCGGTCATGATCGCTGCCAAGGTATCCCGTTTGACTGCAGACCCCAACGCAGGATATGTTTTGGTGCACGACGATTCAAAGGGTGAATTGGATGATGTCAAGTTCATCAAGGCTAAAGATATGCCAAAATCACAGAAGTAGTCGAGGACTTCAGTTGCAGTTAGCAACATGTCTTCAGGTTGAATTTTCGTTCTCTATTGTCCTACACTCGGCTGATTGTGAATTCATACCATGTTTGAACCGAAGCCGGGTCAACCACTGATCCATCGTCTGTCTGGTCAACTAACTGGAAGTGCTGTTTGCAAAGAAATCGCCTGTGTCCATCAACTACCTAAGGACGTCTGCGCTGCGTAACCATGACGTCATTGGTCCCCTTTCCAGACTCCCAGAAAGACATCAACTATTCACACCACCAATCTGTGTATGACCATGGCGTAACCCACGTTCATTCTGACATCGTTTTGACACTCCTCAAAATCACGCTCCATCCATCCATCATGGGACTTCCGTACTCAAAACAATTGAATTATGCCTTCGACCAAGTCACACCTCTCGTCGCTGCTGGATTCAGGGTCCTTGAGACAACTCGGGACATAGGGATCTTGGTGGCTCTCATTCAGGTTCTCACATGTTTGCTGCTGGGCTTGATCCTTGCGGCGCTGTTGGCCCTGCTCATTACGGTGAACCCCGACCTCGAGCTGGAGCGGCAAGCAATCGTGACACCAACGATGAAGTGGCTTGCGTCCTGGGTTGCTTACCGGGAGGAACGAAGGTGGCTAGAGATTACATTGCTAGTTATTCTTGGGGGTGTTGTGATTGGGGCCTGGGCTGGGAGCTCTTGGATGCGGGAAGAGCATCATGTACTGATTGCGCCGGAGGAAAGACCTGGGGATGAACTGGCAGAGGAGGTTATTGAAAGTAGAGAGACATGATACGCTGTGGGGGGTGATTAGTATTTTAAAAACCACTAGGTCCAACTGAGTTCAAACTACCCAACGTTAGTACTCTTTTAAAATGTCAATATGCCTACATCAGGCTCATATTGTATCAGGATCAATTGTCTTCACTATGACCGAAGGGGTTGAAGTGCCGAGATGCACCAGGAATCTGGATTGGTGGCCCCTTGTGGATCGGTGACGTCTACGATACAGCCATGGAAAGCACCCAATGACTGCCGACAATGAATGTGGCTCATCACTGAAACTATTTCCTTCTCTTCCAACCTTCCTGAGGTTAGACTCAAATTTTTCAGCAGCAGTCCAAGAAACATAAATTACTTGACCCAAAGCCAAAGACACAGATGGCTTCGCAAGCAGCATACCTCGTCGAGAAGGTCATTGGCCACCAGAAGGAGGAGGTCAAGCAAGACGTGGCCAACTTCAAGGGAGTCAACGACTCTGGCGACACGATGAAAGCATTGGTATGGCAAGGCAAGCAGAAAGTTGAGGTTGGTAAGTAATAAAGCATCGTCCTATCTGCACCTGAAGACCAAAATCGTCCTGGTTACTAATAAAACTTTTCTACAGTTGATACTCCTAAGCCCAAGATCATCGAGGATGGGGATGTCATCTTGAAGGTGACGGGAACCACAGTTTGCGGCAGTGACCTGCACTTGTTGCACGGTACGGCCATGTGGCCCCTAAAAGGAGTTGAGGAGGAGAGCTAATGCCTGGCAGGATCTGTCATCCAGATGAACAAGGGCGATATCCTTGGGCATGAATTTTGTGGCGTTGTTGACCAGGTTGGACCGGCCGTGAAGAACGTCCAAATTGGGAAGCGATACGTTGCAGCATTCCAGATCACATGCGGAGAGGTAGTACCCCTTTTCTTCAGTTCATGACCCACTGCTTATCTTTTCTTTTCCAGTGCTTTTACTGCAAGCAAAAGCTTTCATCGCAATGCGAAAAGACCAACACAAACACGACGGCAAAAGCCATGTATGGGACTCAGTCAGCTGGCTTCTTTGGCTACTCTCATTTTACAGGAGGCTTTGCCGGAGGACAGGCTGAGTTCGTCAGAGTCCCATTGGGCGATGTGAACTTGCTCGAGATCCCAGAAGATGTGCCGGATGAGAAAGGTAAGTCTTGTTGGGCCGTCCGCTTGATCTCAACGGCTGGGCTAACAACTTGTCAGCTCTTTACCTCTCGGATGTCCTCCCAACAGCATACAATGCCGTCAAAGACACAGCGGTCTACCCCAATGACCAGGTCGCCATCTTCGGCGCTGGACCGATCGGTCAGATGGCTGGTGTTTTTGCTATCGGCGAAGGAGCGAGCAAAGTCATATTTGTCGACACTGAGCCGCGGCTCTCGGCCATAGCCAGTCGTTGGCCCTCTGAGCATAAAGACAAGCTCAAGCTGGTCGACTATAAGAAGCTCAGCTTCGGTGTTACCAACAAAGAGACAGTCGTTAGCAAGCTCAAGGAGATTTGTGGCGGGCGTGGCCCTGATGTGGCGCTTGAATGTGCGGCGGGTGAGTATGCTAAGGGGTGGGTGCACTGGTTGGAAATGTCCGTTGGTGCCGAGACCGACACCAGCGAGATCTTGAACGAGATGATTGAGAGTGTCAGGAATTATGGTAGAGCTGGGGTTACGGGGGTCTATGTTGGCTACGTAAGTCAATGGTTTGACTACGTCTTTTGGCCGAAATCCATGCTGACATGTCTGTTTTTCTTTTCAGACAAACCATTTCAATATTGGATCGATCATGCAGCGCGGCATCAGGCTCATCGGCAATGGCCAATCCCCGGTGATGAAGTATTGGGAGGGGCTGTTGAAGAAGATCCAGCTGGGGGAGCTCGATCCAACCCAAATGCTCTCGCATCGTTTCCGCCTTGAGGACATCGACAAGGTGTATTACAAGTTTGATGCCAAAGAGGACAACATCCAGAAGGTTTTTGTTGAGACCAAGTTCTCCTTCCCCCGGGCTGAGGGAACCCCAGAGCTCACCCAGCTGTGAGTCAACATAATAGCCACTAGATACAATGTAATGCTCCATGCATGCCCCGATGATGAGAGGATCAAATATGATTCTGCAGTGACATCTTAACTACAAATCCTCCTAGATGCCTCAACACCCCCAGTGCATCCCAGGTTGTAATTTTTGAGGGAGAAACGCTGGTATAGCTGAAGAGTGTGGTCACGGTCAAGGGCCGCAAACAACCTGACCGGACGGGGTGTCTTCATGAAATGTATCTATGAGATTCCTGTAGCAATCCCGTCGCCTGGCCTCCGCCTGCTCTGAGCCCAATGTCCGAGTGAAAGCGATGTCTTTGATGGCAGCGGCCAAAGACGAGCTGGATTGAGCACAAAGGAGCAGCAGCCGCCGGGACTCCGTTTCTGTAAGCAGGTTGATCGCCTCGGAGATATTGGTAGTGAGACAGCGTGCTTGTGACTGAGGATCTGTTGCGATGTCGCACGCTTGAGGAGTGTAGAATGCCGCAGCATTCTCGCTCGCGGAGGAAGGTGTCTTAGAGGGTGTGATGTCGGCAAGGGGCGTCCGAGGGTATTCGAACTTTGGTGCAGCCTTCGGGTTTGTTGGTCCAGAACCAGAGGGCAATGGCCGTCGCCGGAAAGGCAGTTGGATTGTGCGTTTTCCCAGACGTGGAGGCTTTGCACCTCCCAAGAAGCTAGCCCTGGATCTGCTCACTCGGAGTTTCTGTGCCCTCTTGTGAGGCATAAGACGCTCACCGGAGATCTGGCGAGGAAGGGAAGCCTTGTTGGTGCGTTCGTAATAGGATGGAGGAGTTGATGATCGAGGAAGAGCCAAGTCAGCAAATCTAGTTTCCGACGACCGGCGGGCAAGTCGTGGTTGTTCGGCAGGCCTCGGGAAAGAGGCCGAAACCATGGTCGTCGGTGTGAAAAGACTTTTCTTTATTTATGAGATTCAGATCAAGACAAAAAAAAATGAGGGCGACTCGGAGTAAAAGAACGAGGCTTCAACCGCAAGTTCGACAGACTTGAAGGTTCAGCAAAGACCCTCGGTAGACGCGCCGTCGGGGGTTGCCCTGAGACTTGACGCGTTGTGCCCATCCGGCCCCACCTGCCGAATAGGGCAATGCATTGTTGACAAGACGTCATCCGCCAAGATTCTAAACCCCAGACCCTTGCACGAGTCTTTAGAGTCTTGGCAGAGACTTTCCGTCTAGCCTTCGAAATTTGGTTTCAATCGGACAATTTCATCCAAAGAAGAAATGTAATTAATGTTAACTATTAGTTAGTGATAATTCTTTTGAAATTAGTGAATTGCCTTGACAAGGTCCGTCAAACTCCCCGCTTCGCTTGAGAAAAAAAAAAGGTATCTTGGAGTCCTCTGACTGGCACTACGCCCTCTTGGTCAATCTTCATGGTCCAACTGGCAGGATTGCCTGATAATGCTGGCCGCCGCATCTGATGTTCTGCCACTGTGTCGTGATCGTTGCATGTCGCTTAGACAACAGCCCTCCGAGGGCCAACACGGTAAAAGCCATAGTGCCAATCATATACAACATTGAACAGGAGTGCGAAGCTGAAAAAAAGGGGTCAGCAGCAGCCCCTCCGGACTGAAGTGCTGGTGGACTTACAATGCAATGAAGCTGAAGGCCTCGGCAGTGAGCAAGAGGTCGGAATGGCTGCGCGACCAGTCGGATGCGGTAAAGGAAACCGCGACGATCCAGAGATACGAGAAGATCAAGTTGATGAGCATGAAGTACCCAGGATTGCCGCGCAGGAAAAAGGCCGCAATGAAGAGTACGGTGGTGAGAACAGCCTATTAAAACAAAGTCAGCCTTCGCCGCGGGTACGCACAACTGACAAAAAAACTCACAATCGTAAGCTCGTAATAGACATGATCACCTTCCCATTTCTCAGAGACCAGGTAGGCAAGAATACCCATCACGATGACGGCAGAAATCCATACTAGCGCACTGCTGGCCAGCAGGAACGTGGGAAGCCCGGTGCGGGCGCGAGTGTCTCCGTGGGCCATGACTCGGTATGGGGCCTTGTTCGGATGATATTCGAGGGTTAAAACGTTATGAGATGATGATTGGCAGGGCTGGTGTTCAAGTTTGGTACAGAATGCTTCCGAGGTTGGTTCAGGAGGAGGGATGGAAGCTCGAATATAAACTTGGCTGTCTTGCAAGACGATGGTCTGTTTTCCGGTTTTCAGACGCAGGCTGCTCGAATGACATCGTCGCGCTCAGCGTCAAACGTCTTCCACCACAGACGAATGACCACGAAGATCACCCAGGGAACAGGGCCTCCGAAACGTGGTGGGTGGCATGAGGAATTGTCAGGGTTGTCCGTGACCATACACACAAAGAGGGAATTTGTATTGGGCAGCACACGTGCCACTGACGCATTCCAACAATGTTTTGCCAGGGTTTGGAGCTTCCGGTGGTGTCAAGACAGTTCCGAAAGCCAACACAACGGCACGGCACACGTCATGCTGCAGCCGACACCCGGACTCCGTGCCATTGTCAGCCAATCATGGAAGGGTCTCAGAAGTCTGAATTTTAGGAGCTCGTCACTTGTGCACCCAAAGCCCAAACAAATGAAGGCGGTGACAGCGGAGCAAATGGCCCTTGGGCGAGCTGTCAGCATGGCGGACTTGGCGTGAATCAATGACCATATGTTGCGCACGCAAGAAAGAGGCAGGAGAACAGAGAGAACTGGTAATGTTGTTGTTTTGTTGCATGTTGGCGGGCACGGGCCACTATGGGTTGAAGATCTTGCGCCTCGCTGTCGCCAATCCTGTATATATGTAGCTCCTTGAGCTACGTCTTGACTATCAAGCCTGCCCGTACCGACGGAATAGAGCCCGAGACTGTAGCTTAGCTAAATATACTGTCATTGAAATATCTGCCTGTCTCGCCGGACGTACTTAGCGTGCCAAGGCCCTCTAGGCTTAGTGCCTCCGGGCGGAATAAATCCATCCATCCATCCATCCAATCTGCCAACGTTCAACAAGAAGAAGAACAACGAACAACGGCTGAATACAGTCAATTGAAGCAGTCAACCACCTGATTGCCGTGCCCTCTGCAAGTGCCCTCCATTTGCCCTCTATTTGACCCTCAATTGGCCTACCAAACTACCGCTAATTCCAACAGGTGGCAGATGCCGCGGAGTTTCGCGAGTTTCCGCAACGCATGATTGTAAAGGTTCTGGCCAATACCGCGTTGTTGGACTGTGGTGCCGCCAACAAACCAAACATGCGCCCCGCTGTCGGCATATGGTGATGCGGCTGCGGGGCTGACCGCCCCACATTGCCCACACCTTTGGCTCTGTAGGCGGCTTAATTCCTCGCTCTCCATGTGCCAGCACACTCCACTGTGGGCTCTAGCAGGCACGGCGTGAACCGCCGTGACAGATTCCTCCGCTTTTGCCCTGACCTCGTCCAAGCCCTTATATTTATTTGCCTTGTGCAACGCCACCCCATGCCTTTTCTTGGTTGCGAGCAGATCGACTTGGAGGCTACTGTGACTGGCTAGGTGTGGGACGAAGGGAACCAACAGGCAGGAAGAACGGTGATAGATTGGTCTGGTGGTTGTCTGGGGAGGAAGAGTGCCCTGGGCGCGGGGCAATTGGTGGGCGCGAAGTGGCAGAACGCCGGGCGGTCTGGAAGATGTGAGCCCGGGCGGTGGCCCGGGTCTGACAATTACCCTGTTCGGTGGGTTGTTTGCATGGCGTGCAAGCAAACATGATACCGTGACAACCTCAACCACAGAGGCAGAGCTCCTCGCAATGGCTCAGGCGGCCAAGGAGGGATTGTTCATTCAACGACTCCTGACTGAAATGGACGCTCAGTTAGACGACAACCTAATCACGATTGAGTGCGACAGCACGCAAACGATTCGACTAGTGAACACCGAGATCACAACGCTGCAGACAAAGCTACGGCACGTTGACATCCACAACCACTGGTTACGACAAGAAGCTCAGCGAGGAAGGATCAACGTGGAACACGTGCCCTCAAAGCAAATGGTGGCCGACGGGCTGACGAAGGCCCTTGCGGCTGACAACCACCATAAATTTATAACGATGCTCAATTTGGTACCAATCCAGAGCCTCATCACGGCCAAAGAAAAGCCCGTAGAGAGCCCTACTGAGATAACTTCAGGGGGTGCGGCACCAGGTCAGAAAAAGGCCACATATGGGGTGTCAAGTTTGTCGCTGGGCGTGGTGGTAAGAAGCAGGAGGACGGCGACGCTGCTGCTGCGGCGGCACCAATACTACAGGTGGTGCAGTGGCGGGTTGGCGACTGGAGACCCAGCGAGGAGGTCATGAGTTTGTTTGAAAGCCTGGGATGGCAGGAGTGGCTCGATCTCGGGTGGCACAGGTATAGATCTATGGCGGGTTTTGACGTGCTTGGAAACAGTGAGTCTTAGTCGGGCGTTGAGCGGACAGGATGGGGGGGTTTGGGGGCTTGCGTCTAAGTGACGAAGCGCCACGCACTGTCGAGGCACCTGAGAATGACGGCCCCGCCCTGCCAAACTCGGCGGCCAGAAGAGCAAGTTCTCGACTTAATGTGTAATGAGCTGAGCCAGCGTCAAATCGCAGTGTTTGACAGAAAAGTCAGCTACGGGACAACTTTCGGCCGTCTGACACATGCATTCGACAGCTTCCAGATCATCTCCCCTGGCTTGACATCAATAAATCCTGCCCACACTCTTTACTTCACTCTGAACTCAAGTCAGACATCTTCCAATTCGAAGTACCATGCACAGACATGGCTTCAACTGTTGATAACCTTAACCTGGGGCCCCTCCCCAGCAAAATCACGGGCAGTTGCCAGTGTGGAAAGATCGCCTACAGAATTGACTTTCCGGACGCGCACGACTTCAAGGACAATGTACTATGGCTGTCTTATTCACACCTTGACAAGTAAACCAGACACACTCGCTAACGTCCTCCCTCCACAGAGCGGCACCTGCCAATGCACCCAATGCCGCAAGAGCACATCTCATCTTTTCTTTCTCTACCACAAGGTCCCGTGGAACTCCGTAACATGGACGACGCCATTGGACACCTTGAAGAAGTTCTACTGCACCGAAGGCAACGCACGCAGTTTTTGTGGGGAGTGCGGTACCTTCTTTGGCTGGCGCCATGAGAAGGGCCGACACATCAGCATTGCTATTGGGACGGTCGATCCGTTGTATCTGTTTGGCGAGGGATGGGAGGCAACGGGCGGGGAGGTTCCTAAGGGTGGCTTTGGTAGGGCGCTGGCAAATTGCTGTGGTGGTCATGAGTGGGTTAGGAATGAGATTCTGGGGGTGACTGATGATCTTGAACTTTGTGGTGTAAGGGTTAAGGGGGAGAGGACTCAGGAATAAATCATCTTGATAACAGAGCTGAGAGGTTTGGTGATTAGATTCAGAATCACTTCTCAACATGCTAAGTCCCAATTCTACGAAGCTCTGCCGCGTTCATGGTATTACTCCGTACCAACATTTCTATCATAGGCGCCGAAGATGTGCGTTGCGTAGGAACTATTGACTTATGTCTTGGTTTTCTTTCTTATTACTGCAAAAGATGACCCGGATATCGAGGTAGTGGTAGCGCTATTGAGATAGGGTATTATAGGAAATACCAGGTATCGCGATACATTGGAAACACAGAGCAAATACCCTCTTCTCTTGAGAGGGACGTGCAAGCTTGGTGGTTCAGGTGGATCATATTCTTTTTCTTCAAGAGGGGAAGAATGAGGGGGTGCGGACATTGCAGCTGAAGCAGCCGTCCCCGAGGCCCTAGGCCACGTGACTACTTCCCCGGTAATAAACCCCCCCTGTGGGACGAAGGGAACCAACAGGCAGGAAGAACGGTGATAGATTGGTCTGGTGGTTGTCTGGGGAGGAAGAGTGCCCTGGGCGCGGGGCACCTTATTGAAACTACAAATAGCATGGTGTTGGCTGTCCTTTCCTTCAGAACCCGCGTTTTCCCGGCTCCTCGGAGAACGCCGTTTTGGGCGAATTGGGCTGTTCCTGGCCATCGTCGGCCTGCCTGGGCCTCTCCCCGGCTTCCTGTGTCCTCCGCATGCCTCAGTTCCTGGCCCAGGGAGCCGCTCTTGATGCCATTCCAAGCATCTTGACGAACAGGGCGTGCTTCTCCTTTTGCAGTGGCTTCGTGAGGCCGTCGGCCGGCATGTCGACGCCGGCCACGTGTTGAATCCTCAGAAGGTCCTTCGCAGTCTGTTCAATCACCCATTTGTACCGGATGTCGATGGTCCTCGTCCTCGCCTTGTTCATCGGGTTCATGACAGTCTTGAAGGCGTTCAAACTGTCCGTGAACAGGACCGTCGGTTGCGGCTGTGGCGCGCCGCAGTCTGTCAGGATGTTGTTCACCCATTTGGCTGACAGGGCTGCGGGTTTAAGATTGGCGAACTCGGCCTCCGTCGTGCTCAAAGCAACGAAGGTCTGTTTTTTCGTCTTCCATATCACCGGCGCTCCTGCCACGAAGACGGCATGGCCACCTGTGGAATGCCTCACGGGGAGGCGGTCGGCGTGGGAGGCGTCGGCGAACGTTTGTACATTCATGTCATCTTTTGTCAAGCTCTGCCCGCCGAATTCCAAGCCGAGGTCCGCGGTACCCTTCAAGTACCGCAGCAGGTGCTTCATGAGGTCAAGATGGGCTTGAGATGGCCCAGCATTAGCCTCTGCAAGCCTCGAGACGGTATACGCGATGTCTGCACGCACTCCCGTAGCAAGCCAGTTGACTGAGCCCGTGTCCTTGATGTACTGTTTTTGCCGATCCATCAGTGGCTCCCAAATTGCCGGAATTTCCATCTTTCCTGGCCATGGGGTTGCAACTGGCTGACAGTCTTCCATCTCCTTCTTCTTGATGAGGGCCCTAGTGTAGGTTTCCTGTGAGATGAAGACTCTCTTCGCATCACGGTCACGGAGAACGTCGAAGCCGAGGAACCGCTTGACTTCGCCCATCTCCTTGAGTTCGTAAACCTCCTTCAGGCGGTCCCTCACGTCGTCAATGAGGGCCGACTTCTTTGCGGCTGCGATGAGGTCGTCAACGTACAGCAGAATGAGGACGCCGGTGTCTTTGTTCCGGAAGAGGCAGACATCCGACTCCAATGATTCAAATCCCAGTTGCTCCATTACTGGCTTGATCGTCATAAACCAGTAAAGGGGACTCTGACGCAAGCCATAGAGAGCCTTCTTCAGCTTGCATACCTTCCCAGGTGGTTTGCCGAGGCCGTCAGGGGGTTGTACATAGTAGTCTACGTCGTAGGGGATGTTGGCGTTCAAGAATGCTGTTTTAAAGTCGAATTGGTGGCACTCGAGGTCCTCGACGGCCACCATTGCGAAGAACGTTTTAACCGTCACACTGTTTACAACGGCTGCGTAAACATCGTGGGAATTCCACACGCCTTGGTCGAAGTTGCCGCACACTACCCATCGGGCCCGCGCAGTCGTGATGTTCGTCGTTGGGTCTGTCTTCTCATCAAACACCCATTTGCTCGGGAGGACTGTCATGCCCTTTCTCTGGGGAATGAGGTCGTAAACTTCCTTCTCTTGGAGGCTGTCGTCCTGGTTCCGCATTGCCGGAAGCCAGTAGTCGTTGAAGTTGGGAAGCTTGCTTGCTTGCCGGTAGTTCTGTGGGATCGTCGGCGACAGGAATGTCGCGATTTCATGTTCAATCTTCATCGTTGAGAGGACTAGTTGCAGCGGCCTCACTGGCGGTGTCGGTTCCTCAAGATGTGCCGAATAGAACGACTGGCCGGGGAGCTTCCCGCTGGCCAGCTTGTTGTAATATCCGTCTTCGTCACCAGTGCCGTATTTTGCCTTTCCACGGCGCGGCCGCTGGTGTTGTTGTTCTTCCATAGGAGGGGGAGGAGCCTCCTCCCCTCCTCCGGCTTCGTGGTTGTTGTCGTTGAACGGCATCATCGTCGCCAACGGGTGGTCAGGTGGAATGGGAGCTTCTTCGCGAATCTCCTCATTCTCAAAGTCGAAGAATTCGGTCTCAGAATCTCCTGAGGCCCAGGTATCATCATGATCGCTTGTCGGCTCCAGTGTCTGTTCTGGGGTCGGCAAGCCGTGATGTTCATCGTCCACGACGGCGCCGCCATCGTCATCATCGTTGTTTTCCTCAGTTGTTGCCACAGTTGGCTCTTGCCTGTCCTCCTCTTGGTATTCGCGGTCCTCCCTCCCTGGAGGAACCGAGTGGTCGTTTGTCCTTGGCATTGGACGCCGGAAAACAATCTGTTGGGCGGCCGCTTCTTCCTCGGCGGAGGTACTGTCGGTGAAGACGACTTCGTACTCATTGTCCTTGTATTCGTCGTCATCTGGTTGGAAGTCTTCGCCTTCGTTGAAGCGGACAGCGTTCGCGCGGATGATCTTGTCCGTTTCTGGGTCCCAGATCCAGAAAATCTTCCCATGAAGATCAGCGTAACCAATTAGCCTCCCCTTCCGCGCCCTTGCGGTGAATTTGTCGGAGTCAATCCTTCTCTCAGACTTGATGAAGTAATAAGCCTCACAGAAGTAGGCCCGGAAATGACGGATGTACGGTATCTGGGCCCCCTCAGGTATATTGATCCCTCTCGCAAACAGCTCATGAGGACTTTTGTTCTCTTCATTGGCCTTGGTCGGCAGGGAGTTCATGACGTTGACGACGGTCTCCATCACGAATGTCCATAGCCTCTCCGGGACATTGTGGGCAATGATTGTCGATCTTGTCTTTTCGATAACCTCTTTCGCCGCCCGTTCAATCTTTCCATTCATCCACGGCGTGTGGGGGGTGGCCTGGAAGATGATCATGCCCGTGTCTCTCGCCCATTTCTTGAACTGGTCGTCGTAAAATGGATGGGTTGCTTGACCAAGCTCGGTGCCGCCGTCGACGCCGATGATCTTGACTCTTCTGCCGGTTTGAGTCTCAATCATGTTAACCCACTGCTGCAGGGTCTTGAGGCCGTGTTCTTTCTTTTGCAGGAACTTCACCCAATGGAAGTTTGACCAGGTGTCGATAATATGGAGGCTATACCTGTACCCCAAATGGCCAGGGTTGAGGTGAGTAACCAAGTCTACACGAATGAAGTCAACAGGGCTGGTCGTCTGTATGGGGGCTTGCTTGCCATGCTCATCGTGCATTTTTCCCTTCACACAGCCCTCACAAAAGTCATCTTTCTTCCCCGTCAGTTGGATGCCCGCCTGGCGGCAGGCCTCCTCGACTGCTGCTTTGCCTGCGTGCATGAGGCGGCGATGCATCTGTCGGTAAGAAACGGCAATGAAGGATGGTTGATCATCTGGTTGTGGATTGTCTGGTGTAGCTTCGATGGTAGGGACGTTGTTCTTGCGGATCAGATCGGCGATGACCGAGCCGTCCTCCATCACCAGTGTTGAGTTTCGTTGATCCCAGAGGACGCCGAAGTCCTCCAGGGTATAAGAGCCGATCAGGTTGCATGGTGCCGTTGGATGGAAGACGGCACTCTTGAACTTGATCTCGACATCTGTTCCATCTTTCAGCTTGGTCTTCATGGCCACTGGGCCTCCCTCCGTCAGTTCGACGATGTCGCCGCTTGACGACAGAGACCTCACAGTCTGGTGGAGTGGTAGAGTGAGGAAACCACTTCTTGTCGTTGAACATAATCATGGCACATCCTGAGTCGTAAATGACTGAATCCCTCTCGTCACGACCTGTTGCCTTCAAGGCCTGTTGGACTTCAGCGCTTACAAGCGCTGTGGGCCTTCCTGAAAATGCGGCATCGCCATCATGGTGTAATTGGTCGAGAACATGACGGTCTTCTTGTTGTTGTCAGCGTTGATTGTATTGGCGTTGCCAGACTGTTGATGGAGGGGACCGGTGGTGGACTTCGCCTTCCTCTCGTTCTTGAGCCTCATCGCCAGTTTCCTGTTGGCCCAGCCGTCAAAAGACAGTTCTGGGTTGCACCACCAGCAGTTGTCGCCAAAGTGGTGCTTGCCACCACACTCGCCCCCGCAGTGCTTCGAATTCTTGTACACGGGATGGGGGCAGCGTGGGCACGACTCATACTCCTTCGTCCTCCTGCCGTTGTTGTTGTTGTTCGAGTTGGAAGTGTTGTTGCTGGGGTTGTCGCCGCCAGCACCACCGCCATTGTCATTGTTGGCGTTAGTTGTGTTGGCTTTGACGTTGGTCATAGCGAGCTGGGTGTTCTCATCGACCGAAATCCGTTGCAATTCCATCATGAGGTCGCCCCAGGTCAAGGCACCCGTCTCCGTGAGTATAACCAAGCGCTCGTACAAGGTCGAGTATTCTTTTGCGATGCCCTTGAGAGTCATCCAGATAAAGGCATCATCGCTCATCTTGAATGTGGTCGCGTTGAGGCGGGTGCGCAGGAAGTTGACGCGCGACTGGAACGTCTCCAGTTTGCCGAAGTTCTTGCGCCGGATTGTCGCGAATTCTTGAAGCATCATGACGTTCGAGTCCGCAGAGCCTTTCTCGAAGTAGTTAGAAAGGAGGGTAAACGTCGCCTTGGGGTTGTTGACTGTGCCGTCCCAGCCCATGGCCCTGAGCATTGCCCAGACCTTCTGGCCAGGGACCATGGCGCGGATGTAATCTTCGACGTCCGCCTTGTCGTTTTCCCAACGTTGTCTGGCCGCCACATCCCGTGGCTCTGCCACGTCCGTGAGGATGTACTTGTCGAGGTCTTGACGCCTCAGGGTGCGGATCAAGTCGTCACGCCAGACTGGGAAGTCTTCTTGTTTGGTAAGCTTGTCGATGGCGGGCAGGCGGCGCTGGCCGCCCTGTGATGCCTGTGTCTGCATGATCATCTGCTGGAACATTCCCATGAATGTCTGCAGGTCGTTCCCACCGTTGTTCTGTTGTTCTGCCATCCTGACCGTGTTGTAGAATGTAACGAGGGGAAACGGGGAGAGAAAAAGTACGAATTTCGGCTCGAAATTCGCTATTTTTAAATCGCAAGGAAGATCAGCTTGATCTTATAAGCGCAAACGGAAGAGATTACGGCTCATAACCTGTGGGACGAAGGGAACCAACAGGCAGGAAGAACGGTGATAGATTGGTCTGGTGGTTGTCTGGGGAGGAAGAGTGCCCTGGGCGCGGGGCAATTGGTGGGCGCGAAGTGGCAGAACGCCGGGCGGTCTGGAAGATGTGAGCCCGGGCGGTGGCCCGGGTCTGACACCCCCCCCTGTTGCGTCGTCCTGGGTCGATCGGGAATGAGGAGGACGACAATCGAGATTTTGGAGCAATTTCTTGGCCAAAGAGTGGTGGAACTGAGCGATGCGCGACGCGACGCCAGGAGGCGCCGCGCGGCGTGGCATGCCCCGAAGTCCTGGAACCGAAGTTGAAGACGTGATCATGATGCGCGCGCAAGGAAGAGGCAGGAGAACAGAGAGAAACTGGTGATATTGTTTTCTTGTTGGATGTTGGCGAGCGAGGAATTAAGCCGCCTACAGAGCCAAAGGTGTGGGCAATGTGGGGCGGTCTGGTCGGCAGGTGGCTGCGTGGGCGGTCAGCCCCGCAGCCGCAACACCCCCCCTCAGACCGGCCAACGGCTCGTGAGGCCATCACAAAGCCAGTTTTGCTAATATAAATACAAAGTCATGGTGTTGAGCTCTTCCTTGGGTCCTTCTGACCCCCCACTGAGCCTTCCCACGGCGGTCAATCCACCCAGGGGAACCTTCCTTGCTACCAATCCCATCATCCTGACAAAATTGTGGTGTTTTTCTTTACCAAGAGGCTTGGTCAGGCCGTCAGCGGCCATATCCACGCCGCTGATGTGCCTCACATCCAGCTTGCCTCTCTTGACCTGTTCCATTACCCATTTGTACCTGATATCGAGGCAACGGGTGCGGGCCTTGTTGAGGGGGTTGGCCACAGTCTGGTACGCGTTCATGCTGTCTGTGAATACGATGGACGGTGTCGGTTGTGGGTTGCCACATTCTTCCAGTATCTTTGATACCCACATCGCGGACAGGCCCGCGGGCGTCAGGTTGGCGAATTCGGCTTCTGTTGTGCTCAGGGCGACGAAAGACTGCTTCTTAGTCTTCCACAACACTGGGGCGCCGGCGACGAAGACCGCATGACCGCCGGTCGAGTGCCGGGAGGGTAGACGGTCCGCCAGTGATGCGTCGGCGAAGGTTGTCATCAGCAGGTCGTCGACTGACAGTTCTTTGTGCCCGAATTCGAGGCCGTAGTCAACTGTTCCGTTGATGTAACGTAGGAGGTGCTTCTTGAGATCGAGGTGGGCTTGCGATGGACCCGAATTGGCCTCGGCCAGCCTCGAAACAGTGTAGGCGATGTCAGGTCTGGTACCGCAGCTGGCCCAGTTGAGAGCACCTGTGTCCTTGATGTACTCTTTTTGTTCTTCTTGCAATGGGTCCCATACGGCAGGGAGTTCGAACTTTGGGGGCCACGGTGTCGCGGCTGGGTTGGCGTTCGTCATTTTCTTCTTTTCCAGGAAGGCCTGTAGGTAAGATTGCTGAGAGATGAAAATCTTTCGCTCCGCGCGGTTACGGAGGATATCGTAGCCGAGGAATCGCTTCACCTCGCCGAGTTCCTTGAGTTCGTACACACGGGCCAGTTGATCACGGACCTGGTTGACGAGGTTGACTGTCTTGGCCGCAACCAAAAGGTCGTCGACGTAGAGCACCACCAGGATGCCCTGTTCCTTGTGCCTGAAGAGGCAAATGTCGGAATCCAGCGCTTCGAAGCCGAGGTCTTCCATCACCGGCTTGATCGTTGAGAACCAGTACATCGGGCTTTGGCGTAGGCCGTACAAGGCCTTGCGCAGCTTGCAGACCATGCCTGCTGGCTTGTTGAGGCCAGGCGGGGGGTTCAACAAAGTATTCCGTTCCCTCGGGGATGTCGGCGTTCAGGAACGCAGTCTTGAAGTCAAACTGCATGCATTCGAGGTCCTGAACGGCTACCAGGGCGAAGAACGTCTTGACTGTGACGCTGTTGACGACTGCGGCATAAAGCTCGTGAGAACTCCAAGAGCCTTGGTCAAAGTTGCCGCAGACTACCCAGCGGGCGCGTGGGGTGGTGATGCTTGTGGTGGGATCTTTCTTTTCATCGTATACCCATTTGCTGGGTAAGACTGTCATTCCACGGTTCTTGGGAACTAAGTCGTAAACAGCCTTCTCGCAGAGACTAGCGTCTTGTTTCTCCATTGCTGGAAGCCAGTAATCGTCAAAGTTACGCATCTTCTTGGCCTGGCCGAAGTTCTTTGGAATGCCAGGTTGTTGGTGGTGTAGGATGTCGTGTTCAGCCTTCATGCTTGAAAGGCAGATCGAGAGAGGCAACGGGGGCGGCAGAGGCTCAACCAAATGGCCAGAGTAGTAAGATTGGCCTGGCAATTTGCCGCTGTTAAGCTTGGCGTAGTAGTCCCGCTCATTGCCAGTGCCGTGTTTCGGCTTGTGACGGCGTGGCCGGCCAGTTGTATCCTCCTCTTGTTGTTGATGGTCCTTCTGTCCTAGGGCTTCCCCCAAATATGGGGCTAAATGGCTGTCGGGCGGGATAGGTGCTTCCTCCCGCAGATCCATAAAGTCCTCTGTATCATAGAAGACATCACTCTCACCAGAGGGTCCGCCGGCCGCAGAGAGAGTCTCTTGTTGGTTGTCGCGGTCTAGATATCGCTCAGGAACACGGTCAGGATTATGGTCGGTATCGCACTCGGGGGTCGCTTCTGGGTCGGCAACTGGATAGGTTGTTTGTTGGTCAGCTCATTTGCTTGCTCATCGTCTTGCAAATGCTTAGAGGGAGGGGGTTGCAGTTGTTGCTGGTCTTCCTGGTAGCCAACGCGCTGTTCGGAGCCATCAGGATGTGTGAGGGTGAACCATTTTTTGAGCCTTGACAGCCTGGTCCTCCTCCTCCGAGGTTGTGTCAGTGAAAACCGCCTCATAACCAACGTCGTCGACGTCGTCGTCCGCCAGGTAATCAGGGCCTTCGTTGAATCGAACCGCACTTGCGCGGACAATGTCTCCCGTGACTGGATTCCATACCCAGTAAATCTTCCCATGGAGGTCTGCATAACCGATCAAACGGCCCTTGGTTGCGCGGGCGGTGAACTTGTCGCCCTTGTTGCGTTTGGCTGGTTTGATGTAGTAGTAGGCTTCGCAAAAGTAAGCCCGGAAATGGCGAATATAAGGCTGACGGCTAGAGGCTGGCATGTTGATCGCATTGGTGAAGACTTCCTGTGGGCTGCTCTTGCAGTCGTTGGCTCTAGTGGGCAACACGTTCATCACTTGGACGACGGTCTCCATCACGAACGTCCACAGGTGCTCAGGTATCTTGTAGGCCAGCATCGTCGACCTGGTCTTGTCAAGCACGTCCCTGGCGGCGCGTTCAATCTTCCCGTTCATCCATGGGGTGTGGGGTGTTGTTTTCATGACGAATATGCCTCCGTCGCGTGCCCAGGCCTTGAATGTATCATCAACAAACGGCTTCGTGGTTTGGCCGAACTCTGTTCCGCCGTCGATGCCGATGATTTTGATAGTGCGACCTGTCTGGGTGTTGATCATCACCACCCAGTCGCGCAACATCGTGAAGATCTCTTCCTTGGTGCGGGCGAATTTCACCCAGTGGTAGTTGGAAACAACATCCATGATGTGGACGCTGTACTGGTAACCCATGTGGGCCGGCGTGCGGTGTTTGACGACGTCGACGCGAATGTACTCAAAGACTTCGTCAGTCTGGTCAGGAGCTGCGTCTCCCAGTTCGTCAGTCATCTTCCCCATCACACAACCCTCGCAAAAGGTGTCAGTTTTATGAGACAACTGGATGCCTGCGCGGCGGCAGGCTTCCACAACCGCTTCCTTGCCTGCATGCATTAGTCTGCGATGCATCTTTTTGTATGGGACTGAGACCAGGGCTGGGCCGGGCATGGCCGCCGGTCTGGCGTTCCCAAGGGCCGGCACTCCGTTGAGGTCGTACAATTCCGCAAGAAGTTGGCCAGTATGGTAGTGAAAGAGGGTATCTTCAACTTGGTTCCAATGGATGCCGTGTCTCTTCAGATATTGACCGGCAATCAAGTTGCAGGGTGAGCCAGGCTGATATACAGCCTCTGCGAGCTCCAGAGTAACGGTATTGCCGGCCGACAATTGCATCTCAATGACGGCACAGCCACCCAGTCGGGTTTCTGTCAAGAGGCCATTTGAGGCCAGGGATGTGAATGGGTGTGGGAGTTCTTCCAGAGTCTTGAACCACTTCCTGTCGTTGAAGATGGTTGTCGCGCATCCCGTATCGTAAACCAGTGCCTCCCGAAGCTGGTTATAGGATGCCGATGTCGCCTTGAGGGCCTGTTGGACTTCAGCACTCAGTTGGAGTGATGGGGACCCTTCTGAAAACCCGCGATATTGAGCATCGCGGTATTGTCAAAGTTGGTAGAGAAAAGAACATTGGCAGGGCGTTCAGAACCGCGTGGCGCCGTTGCATTGCTGGGGTTGGCGATACCTGACTGCTGGTGGAGAGGAGCAGTTGTCGACTGTTTCCCGGCCTTCTTCTTTGTGGCTTCGGCCTTGTAAGGCCAGTCGTCTGGGGCGAGGTCGGGGCGGCACCACCAACAAGTTGTGCCCTTGTGATGGCGGTTGCAGGATTTGCAGTGTTTGTTGCCCTTGTAGATGGCCTTCTGGCACTCGTCGCAGGTCTCAGTGGGACCGTGTTGCTTCTTGCCATCAGGCTTCGGCTGCGCCTGGTTGTTGTTGGTCTTGACGTTGACCATCGCGGGCTGGGTGCCTTCAACGACGGCGAGCTCCTGAAGCTCAGCCATCAGGTCCCCCCAAGAGAGCTTGTCGTTCTGGATGTTGGTGACCATGCGGGTGTATAAGTCAGGGTACTCGGCCATGATGCCCTTGAGGGCAAGCCAAGTGTACGCCTTGTCAGTCATCTTGAACTCCGTCTTGCTGATGCGCTCCCGTAGGTAGTTGATGCGGAGCTGGAAGTTGCCCATCTTGTCAAAGGTGCCGCGGCGAATCGTTGCCAACTCCTGAAGCATTTTGACGCTACTGTCTGCAGAGCCTTTTTCAAGAGACGGGCATTTGGGACTATGTGGGTTGGCATCCTGGACTATGTGGGGCATACTGGACCCTAACCCTGAACCCCATCCTCTTTTCGCCATCAATGCCATCGCACAGTCGAACATATCGCATCGCTCAATTCCTCCAAAAACGCAGTAAAATCGATTGATCTGCCAGATCGCTGAATTCCATCAACAACACGGTCAAATACGCAGTTATAGCCGCCGTTGCACCCGCGCAGTAAGTTCTCGAACCCTAACCCTGGTATCTAGACTTACTGACTTACAGCTAGTTAGACTGCGATGGCTTCAGTAAGCCTGCGGGTACCCGGATACGAGGATAGCGATTCTGACGAACCTCCCGATACTTCGACGCCGGCACCGCTTTCCAACCCCCCGCCCGACCACAAGCTTCTTACCCATCTGTACGACTCTCTCGATGAGCTTGTCGATGACCTCCACGAGTGGGGCGCGCAGGCGCTCTTCGGTATTAGGAAGCAACAGCAAAGGCACGAGCTTGCAATGGCCGGCGATGGACCCTGGAGATTCGGGAGGGTAGCGCTCACAACCATGCCGCTGCTGAAGGCCGTGAGGATATCTCTACGTTCAGGAAATTCCTCCCCGAGCATACAGCCTTTGTGGCCACCTTCGTCAACCGCCCTGCCGTTACAAACCGCCAGCTTGCCGAAGCCCTCCGCAACAAGTTCCCAGGCATCGTCTTTACCCGGGTACAGCTCAAGTCCCTTCGATATCGTCTACAGAAGGCCGCGGCAGATGGATATACCCCGTTTCAAGGCACCATGAAGCTCCTAGAGGAACGTGGCGGTCCATACAGAGTACTCTGGTCAGCGACAGACCCCAACAAGCCCGAAGGCTTAGTCTGGACCGACGACTTCTGCAAGCAACAGTGGGCTTTAAATCCATGGGTTCAGATGTACGACAACACTTACAAGACGAACAACAAGGGCCTCGCATTCTTCCAAGTTATGAGCATTGGCAGTTTGAACAAGGTCTTCAGCTGCGCGTTCGGGCTGATTAACAACGAACGACAGGAGGGCTTTGCCTGGTTGATGGACCAAGTCAACGCATTGCGCCAGGAGATTGGAGCTACCCCCCCGCTTGTTACCATTACCGACTACGACGCCGCAATGAGGAACGCGATTGCCCGCGTCTACCCAGATGCGAAGCCGCAGCTCTGCATCTTCCACATCAATAAGAGTGTCATCCTGCATATCAAGCGCAAGTGGGATAAACAAGCTGCAGCGACCGTCTTGAGAGCCCAGCAACAGCAACAGCAGCAACCAGCCGAGCCGAACAACGAAGCCCCAGCCGCACTGAACAACGAACCCAACTTCGGCGACGACGACAGCCGCATCGTGGAGAGGATCAACCGTATGGCTGCGCAGGGCGAGGAGGTTGGCCCAGTATCAACGTCGCATGGGAGCGGCTACAAGCCTTCTTCGCCACACAGCCAGCGATTATCCAGTATCTGGAGGAGACTTACATACCAGTCGTTCAAGAGTGGGCTGCTTGCTATACAAGCCGCAACCTCAACTTCGGCCACCGTACAACATCGCCAGTCGAGTCTGCTAACCGGTATCTCAAGAGCTTCTTGATCCGGGGGAGCAGTACTGTCAAGCAGGTGGTTGAACAGTCATTCAAGATGGTCAGCGCAATGGAAGAGGGCATTCGGGAGGCTCGTCAGTACCAGAAGAACCATTTTCGCCGCGACTTCCTTACACAAGCTTGGCTGGGCAACACTCCCACTAGGGTGGCACTGCGGGCGATGAACCTCGTTACCAAGGAGCGTCGTCACATGGTGGGAGCCCTACCGTCAGCAACAGACCCAGACCACCCACCTCTTGCTCCCTGTACTGGGCGATTTACTGCGCAACTCGGTATCCCCTGTCGGCATGAGCTGCTTCGACGACATCAAGCCAAGAACCTTGTGCTTCAGAAGGAAGATTTCCATCCATACTAGTGGCTGGATAGATCTCTGGTGGATGAAGACCAGTATCTACAGTATCATGAGTTTGACCGAGTTGAACAGTTACGTGGGCGGCCACGGCACTCGCAGCCATTTACCCCTGACCCGCAGGCCCCACGATCAACAGCGCCCATCTCAACTCAGGGCGTTGCACCACAGAGCACTGTTGTGCCGGGTACTCATCCGTCGCGGCTGACAGGATTACAGCCATCCATCCGCCGCAATACGTCCCAGTGGGAGAACGCCAACCTGGAAGAGGAGGATCGCGATGATATAGTGCCCAACAGTCAACCCGCGCCGCAACCGCAGCCGCAGCCGCCGCAGGCATCTCGTGGAGGTCGTGGCCGTGGCCGTGGCCGTGGAAGCAGGGGAGGCCGTGGAAGCAGGGAGGCCGTGGGAGGAGGGCAGGGCACGCAGCAGGGTTAGGGCTGTATGGCTGTAGTCAGAAAAAATAAGATTGAACAGATCGCGATTTTATTGCATTTTTGAGCGATTCAGCGGTCGCCAGCATGCCAGAGATTGATGGATTTGACTGTGTTGTTGATTGAATTTGATGGATCTGGGCGAATGGTGGATTCAGGGTTAGGGTCCGGTATGCCCCACATAGTCCAGGATGCCAACCCACATAGTCCCAAATGCCCGTCTCAATAAATACTATCAACTGTGTGGGTTCTCCTCGCTTTGTCACGAGCCACAGGAGAATTGCGGCCAGTCCCAACTTGGCAGGTGGCACCCAAGCGCCTCCCACCGCTCAACCTCTTCGTCTCCCCAGACTCCCCTCAGGCAACACCCAGGGGAAAGTAAAAGTTCCAACGCGAACTTCCAACTGCGCAAGGAGCATGGCCTGTCCGTCCTACGGTCCCTCTGGCGCGACCCTGTACTATTTTGACTGCGTACGCAATTTTTCGAGTGGAGGCCACTCCCTCCCACAATGACCCGAAAAGTCGCCAAAAAGGCGCAAGATCTTCGAGGCTTTCAGCCTCAGAGGTTCAGGCAAGGAATAATTAGGAGAATGGGGGATGGATCTTTCTTGCCGTATTTTTCTGAGAAGGTCACCTCATAATCTAATCCGTCTGACTCTGGCGTTGAGGTTGAAGAAGAGCCTTGCGTTTCCAAAAGGAAGACAGCAAAGTTGCGGTTCCTCAAGCCAGCCAAAAGCTGCGCTGAGACGGTGATACCGTAGGTATACGGGACGTGCACGCAGAGTCGAAATATTCGCGCCTGGGTTGCTTTGCTGCTGTGACGGGCTAGGCCCGTTATGGCCTCGGTGACCCTCGGCCTGTACACGTGCGGGCGCAGTGTTGGATTTGGTTCTTTGCTGGCGAGGGTGGGGGACGTGGAGTTGAGGCCGTGGAGGGGAGCGGGAACGGCCATTATATAGCTGGGGACGCCTGTTCGCTTCGGTCCCAGCTTG